>VZRV01005198.1:2079375-2103999 GCA_013398115.1 Falcunculus frontatus
TTTGGATAAAACCCTTGTGGATGTCCAGTGTCAATGGGATGTCTTTGCACGTGTGCTGGGTACCATTAGATAACGCCACTGAGGGGACACAGGAGGTGACACCAGACCTCTCACTACCAGTTTCACAAACAGGAATGCAAAATAATAGTGACCCGAACACCTCTGGGCCTCCTAGAGGACTCCTGCTGAAGGGTAACCTTGCCACCCCCTTCCTACCTCTGTTGCCTGTTGTCCCAAAGAGCTGGGAAGGATCTGGAACGCCCCAACTCATTGTTTCCAAGGTCTACAAAACGAGGGTGGGAAAGAGAAGATGGTACCAAGACAAAAGCTCAAAGAGTTATTTACTGTATTTACCCTGTCTTTTCCCTCCCGTTTCCCCAAGACCCCTAAATCCACATCCCCACAGCCATCCCCCATAGCCCCCGTGCTGGTGTGGCAGGAAAGGACCGTGTGAAGCCGGAGGAGCTCCGATTCTGCAACCACAAGTGACACATTTCCCGAAAGAGTTAAGGGAGTGCAGGGCAGGGGGAGCGCGGGCGCTCGAACAGATTGTTGGTTTCAACAGACAGATTGGCCATTGCTATAGAGTTTGCTGTTTGGAATTTCCTCCATTATATGACAACTAAAAATAATAATAATAATATTAAAAATAATTATGATTTGTTATCTATTTGTAAGCCAGAAGGAAAACAAGTCTTGATTCCCACCAACATGGAATATAACCCCGTTAATTTACCTTTACCTTCCAATAGGAATGAAAGGACAGGGATTTCAAAGGCGGTTTAAATTTTGGAAGTAGACAAATAACAATGGTTTGGATTGGATTTCCGGTTTCTTTGTTTTGTTTTGGGGTTGGTTGGGTTCTTTCCACACAGATAAGCGTGGAAAAAGGTTGAATTAAACCCTACAAAGACCATCTCTGCATCCCCTGCACCTCAATGTCCTTTAAATCTCTCAGGAAGCCTGACATCAGGCACTCACATCCCAGTTCCACCAAAGCCAGTGCACATCCAAGGACAATACTGGGAATGAAATGAAATGACAGGGCTGAGATGTGAAGGGATGCTTTTCGAGACACTGCCTATTCAACCCAAGTCCAAACCCTGAGTTTTCATTGCACAAAGAGCCTTTATTAAAAAAAAAAAAAAATCACCCTGGTAGTTAGACATTTGGAGACAAGAACTACTTCTAAAGCAGCAGAGATAAGGTTTTATCCTTTCAGCATGTGGACACCACATTTCTCAGGCTCCAGCCCATCCTGCCATTTTTGATTTATCTCTCAGTTAATGTCTTCTCCCCCAAATCCAAAAGCTGGAATAAGACAATCCACAAGGAAACAGACACCCAGCTTCTCCTGCCTTCCCAGAGAACACTCCCCATGCCGCTAGACCAGAGACCACCCCGTGATGGGCACACACCCAGCTCCTCAAGCTGGAGAAGGCAGATGACACAAGGGTCTCTCCACCCATTTAGGAGCTTAATTTCAGGCAGTTTTTCTTCTTTTTTTTTCCTTTTGAAATCATGCCCTGCCTTTCTCCCTTTCACTGCTTCAATAAAGTTACATCTCCAGCATAAAAAAGATATCACTGCTGGGAGGAGAGTGAGTTTGTAAATGGTCTGGACCTTGCACTATATAAGGCACCAGAAGTATTTTAACAGTGATTTATCTTGTACACAGAACAAAACAAAGCAATCCAGAGCCAACAAACTGGGATCCTTTAAGTGAACTCTTTTTTCCTCCCTCTCTAGCTCTTAAGAAGTTAAAGATTGAACCCCCCAGTTTGGGGTAGTTTGACTCCCAAATACCCAACATACCACCCGTGGGCATCAGGAGGTATCGGTTTTCAAATAGAAATGTAATATTTTCCAATCCAATATACAGTTTCCCCTCAAACCCCAAGTTTTTCTATTTTCATGCCCAGAATGAACGTGCTTTGCCCTCAGTGTTCAAACAGAAAATGATTCCCACCAAACCTTACTCATGCCCAACATCCAGGTTTTAGCTGGGGTGCCACTGCCTTCCCCTCCAAAGTCTCCCCAGATAATACTGCAAGGAGTTAACTGATGGAAGTTTTGGGGCAGAATAATGTTGCTGTATTTGGCAGCTTCTCCACTTCTAAACTAGCTAGAGTTTGGCAAAAAAACCCCAAACAAGCCGTATATTAAGTTTCATCCTAAATACTAAAAATTAAAATGAAGAAGTCTTTTTAGCTATGGCATTGGTAGCTCTTTGTAATTAACCTATCCTCCTCCCCTGAGAAACTTGGGTTTAATTTAATTTTTAAGGGGATGAGGAGCATTATTTATTGGTGTCTTTCAGGAAGGCTGTGGGCAAACACACCAGCAGCAGCGGAAGGAGTCTGGAACTTTATTCTCAGTTTGTATTTTTTCCTCACGCTGGTTTTGGAATTTGAAAGGTGGAAACTGGGATAACGAATAGAACATAATTTAAAAACAAAGATGGGGGATGCAAAGTGGGAAGATCCAGGCACCGAAAAAATCCCCCAAAAAACAAACAGCAGAAGGAGCAGACTTTGAAGAATGAAAGCAATGCCAACATTTAGATATCAGCTGAGGTACATCGCCCATGACAGGCAAAGATGTTGAACCAGACTGAACCACATCCTGAGGTGTCGGGAAATATGCTGGAGCATGCCAGTTGCCCACATTATCATATCTCCCCCTCTGCTGAAGGCTGGACAGCTTGGGCCAAATGCTATGACCCCCAGCCATGGATTATAGGGGCTCGGCAGCTCCAAAAATGAAATCTGGTTTGGGGATTAAGCCACAGAAGGCATAGAAGGCAGAAGGTAAAGGCGCAGTGTTTCTGCAGCTCCTAGCATGGGCTTTGCTTTCCAAGACTGCAATCCTTGGTCCTGGCAGGAGCACGACAGACTCCATTTGGGAATGAGATGCTTGTTCTGTGCTATCTGACCAGGACTGAGAAGGGCACTACCAACAGCCCAAAACACATTTAATGCAGCTTTGGGAAGCACATGTGAGAATTCTTTCAACACTTCTATTTTGATATTTCCTTACAAATAGGTGCCTATATTTGTACCACGCCAAAGGAGAACCACAGAAGACTTTTTTTTTGCCTCTTGCAGAGCAAGATAAGAGCTGAATCGAGCAGATGTTTTGCAGGAAACCTCAATTTATGACTTAGGCAAAACCTTGCACAAGCCAACCACGACGTCTCGGGTTTGTTAAAAGGACCGGACTGGGGATCTCCTCTGGTTTGCAGGTTTTTATAGACAGCTCTCCTCATCAGGCCACGATATTTATAGAAGACTTGCACACAGAGGATGAGCCAAATGGGAAAAACAGGCTCCTTTCTTTTTTTTTTTTTTTTTCAGGTGCTATAATTGTGCCTGCAAGTGCTGCCATTGACACTTCTAACTTCTAATTAGACTTACAAATCAAGCGCTGGGATGCCAACATGGTTTCCCAGCCTGGAAGAGCGGTTTCACTCACAGCATTTCATGCTCAGACCCATTGGGATGGGATCATGGTGGGAAGGCAAGACACGTAGGCAGGGATTCCTGGGAAGCCAGGAGCTTTATAGGGTCAGAAATGTGTTTATGGCACTACACCATCTGCAAAGCCCAGCACAAAAATTGGGGTGTCCAGGTCCCCTTTTTCTTTGGGGAATTCACAGCCCTGCTACTACACAAGTCAGATTACACCATCCCTGGCTCCGATATCTGAGCATCCACAGCTCCCACTAAATCCAGGGTCTGCTTGGATCCTGCAGAGCTGGGCCCAGTGATTAAACAAAAGAAAAAACATGCTCAGTCAGAAGAAGGGGAAGGTTTCAAGCAATTCTTCCTCTGGAAGTGAAAATACCCAGAAACAGACTCTTAAAACTAACACGACTTACTCAGTGTAAATATTATGCTTCCAAGGTCCAAGTCTGGAACATTCAACTTTATGCTGTTTCCATTTTTTTTTTTAATACATGCATATTTATAAAATATTCTATGTTCTCCAGCATCCCAATCTCACCATGGTGCACAGCCACAGTGTGGTTATCAATGTCATAAATAAAAAAACACCAAACATGGTGAAATCAAAAGGTCACTTGCATAACTGTCAGGAAAAGCAGCGGTGAAATGATTTACAGACACAGGAAATATAATTCGGCAGTGAGGAATTCCTTTGGCAGTTAATGGAATTAATTCAACGCAGCCCATCGCTGGTTTAGAGAGGGAGTCCTGAGTGAAAAACAACTCTTTGGGAAGACTGATTCAAGGCCATGAGCAACTTGGGAGTGCCTTTAATGGCTAACCAGAACCTCTGGCTTCAGGAATGAGGTGGAGAAGTGAGCGCAGAGCTGGGGGATGCCTGTGATGCTTCCAAACATCCCTCAACTTCCCATCAGCAGCTCCCAAGAGGCAACCGCTACCATGAATCCCATCACATCACCCAGATGCATCCACATGACACCCCCAGCAAGGCTGTTTCT
The DNA here is from genome assembly GCA_013398115.1 of Falcunculus frontatus. Lineage (NCBI taxonomy): Eukaryota > Metazoa > Chordata > Aves > Passeriformes > Falcunculus > Falcunculus frontatus. Next base: position 2,083,841 of record VZRV01005198.1, read on the forward strand.
GGAATAATCCAATTGTTAAGCCATTAAAAGGCCCACGTACAGCAGGGGAAAAAAAAAAAAACCTGAGCGTTTTAAATACTTTTAGTTTAATAGTTCTTTCATTTGAAGCCGTATCTTTAAGTGTGTTACAATGTGTCATTTTATGCATGTCCTGTAGTCAAATCACAAACCCGTGTGCGAGCACAAGCTTAAGTGGCATTTAAAAATAGCCCTGGCTATTACTGCTAGCACATAATAAATTAATGATGGAGCGTTTAGCTCTGCCTACAGCCCCACAACCTTGCTCCTGAGCGAGCGGGACACAAGCTGCAAAGAACGCCGGCGAGTCCCTGGGGAGGGCGGGCTCCCAAAATTGGGAGCCCACACCCAAAACCCCTCCTTTGGCCAAAGAACTAACCCCGGCAAGGCAGCGAGGGACCTCACCTGCACGCCCACCCTCCCCGAGCCATCCTCCCGTGCAGCGACACCCATCATCTGATTTTATTTTTATTTTTTTTTTCCCCCCTTGCTTTCAGCTTTGAATGGCAATTAGGAAAAGGTTAACCGAGTGCCTTTCTCCCAGGAATCCTCTCCCTCCTTTCAAAATAACAGCGTTAGCAAAAGAAAATCCCAGATTAGGCTAACAGGTAGGAGCGTGGTGCAGCCCTGGGAGATGCTGTTGGAAGTGGGGAGATTGGGAGAATCATCCCAGCGGGAGACTAATACTCATCATTCGGAGCTGCAGCTGAGGCCCGTTTGAGTGACAGGCAGCCGGGAGCTGAAAGAGCCGCTCATATCCCACAACTGCTGGCATGCAGACTTGAAAGAGATTTATTTCAGGATAATTAGCTGGGAGTATTAAAGGTGGCAGGAAAGATCTGCAATTACTGTTTAGCAAACAGAATGGAGGCAAAAGGGAAAAAAAAAAAAAAAAAGCTGGGGGGGAGGAGAGCCAAAAATGAAATTAAAACCCCCAAATATTTCTCCACTTGAAAGTTGTTAAATAATTGGAAGAGTTCAAAGCAACTTTATTGTATTCAAAGTAGGGAATTCGGGGGGGGGGGGAAGATGAAGCTCCATCATGTAAAACCAGCAAAGTCTTTCCAAGACAAGGCTTTGCAAAGATGAAATTTCCTAACTTACGTGGCAAAGAGGAGCTGCCTCCACTTTCTTCCCTGTTTGCACACTCCTTGGGCATCACCAAAATGTTTACCCTGGAAAGACACATTTTTGATCTAGATTTAAAAAAAAAAAAAAGAAATTAAAAAAAAAAATCTAGATGCTCAACTGTCAAGAGTTTTGAAGTGGAGTTTTAAGGTTATTTTCTTCCTGCTGCTCTTTTCCAGGGCTGCCAAATTTCCCTCTTTTCAGCAAAGGAGATGTGTTTTACAGTTCCTTTAAAAAGGTGGGGACAATAAATATGGTAGCAATAAATGTCCTAAAAGAGAGGCACACCAGAGAAAGTTTTGGGAGAGGAGGAGATTGAATACGTGGAGAATTGTTATTGCAGTTTTCCATAGAATCATAGACTGGTTTGGATTGGAAGGGACCTTCAAGATCATCTAGTTCCAAACTCCCTGCCATGGGCAGGGGGGTTCTGGAAATAACAACACAGGTGCTGTCTGCATTTTTTATGGTGGGGGGTCTGCTTCTTAAAAATAAAAAAGAAAGGAAAGAAAGGGATTTTCCTTGTGGAAACCAGGCTGACTTGAAAACCCAACCAACACTTAGAAATGACCACCTCCAGCCTGATTCAACATTTCCCTGTATCAGGCTGGGAAGAAGCTTTATTCAGCTCCATCCACATCCCCTGGCAGCCGCTGGCATCACACATGAGCTGCTCTGTGCCAAATATAAATAAAGTTCACCCAACACACAGAGCCTCAAAGCATCCAAGATTTTCATCGGGCTTCAAGACTCATTGTTGCCGAGCCTCACGCTGCTCTTTCAAAACAAGGAGCCTTTTCTGCATTCTGCTCAATGATCTACAGTCCTCCAAAATCATCTATTTATTTATGCTCTATTCTGGGATTTGCCCTCTGTGATGAAAAAAAAAACAACACTGCTTGAATTGTGTGGAAATACCAGGCTTGCTTGGCCCACTTTGGGGAGGTTAGATAAAGACTGGGAAAGGCAAAGTGATTTTTAGTTGCCCAGCACCGGGCCCATGGGGGAAGAAAAGGAAAAGCCAAATAAAGTGACGAGATGGGGCCTCGCTGCCAGATCAGTGCTTGCTGTACACAACAGCATGCTTGGGCTAAAAAAAAGGGCAAAATCAGAGTATATTGGGTAAACCTGATTGGGTGGGGTCTTTTTTTTTTCTTTTTGATTAAAAAAAAAAAAGCCAAAAAATAGCCAAAATGCACTTAGCTAAATACATCAATTTCAACACGACTTTCACAGGGAAAAGTTTCTCAGCTCTAGGATGAAGCTTCTGACCCAAAGAAACAAGGTAAGAAGCCATCCCAGAATAGCCCAAAGCGAGGCATTGAGGACGTTCCCCTGGGCTGTGAGAAACCCAGATTCCAGTCTCTGTTTTTCCCTGGCCGACACGGCCAAGGGCAGGCAGGGACTGACAGGGAGCTGGGATGTCCTGCCTCTCCCCAGGTCTCCTGCAAAACACATCTCACCTTTATGGGACTTCCATGGAAAGCCCTCCCAGCTCCATCTCCCCATCACACTCAAGATCTTAAGGAAAGTCACGTGAGGGTGGGATCTGTGAAATGAACAACTTATCTGCAGTAAAGCTCCTCCATTGGTGCTTGTAGAAAGCCTCTGATCTCTAGGAAGCTGCTATAAACAGTTTGTATAGGATTTGTCTCCAGTGCTCTGGAAAGCAAAGCCCCCATCATCCTTGCTCCCAGGCTGTGATCCCAGATCCAGCAGCTGCATCCTTCACTCCTCATGTCGTTATCCCACAGGAGATCCAACCCCATTCAAACCTCCCACACCAAAGTCAAATCATGACCCAACCTCATCCATATCACAAGCTACGTTATTCCCAGTGTCCTCCTCATGGAAAAAAAAAATCCTATAAAGTGTCTCTCTCTCCTTGGAAAGGCTTTCCAGGTGATGGTGGAGGAAATGCTGTGGATCTGGTTCCCTGCTCAGAGGGGCAAGGTGAGGGCACATCACCCTCCAGCGCAGGTGCCATGGTCCCACCATCCAGGCACAGTGGTCAAGTGGCCCCAGATGGGCACCACATGAAATGGACCTGTGTCCCCACCACTCTCTCCCTCTCTGGCCTGGAGAAACCTCATGGATTTCTCTGCCTCTGCTCCCCAGGGTATCAGTCAAAGGATGATTCTCTCTCTTCCATTCTCGGGCAGATTAATTATTTAATATTTGTAAAGCACTTCAAAGACGAGAAATGTTAAGCATTGTTATTACCCACATCAGTAGGATGATGATGGCTTTATCTCATCTTTATAAACTTCCTGGGGAAAAACAAGAACTCAAAAACTGTCTCTGAACGCCAGAGGTGAGGAAGGTGCTGTGTCCAGCACAAGACCAACACAGTCAAATGCAGGCAGAATTGGTCCCTCTGTACTCAGAGTTACAAAACAATGGGAATAATTAAAGATACCTGATAGTGCTTGAGGCATGTCCCTGTCGTTTGCTTGGGAAGTGACACCCAAAGCAGCCTGTGGTGCCCAAACCACCCCTGGGCACTCTGCAGTGAGGAAATCTTCTGCACAAAAGCTGGCACACAATAAAAAAGCAAAGGAAATAAGGAATGCTCCTCCAATGTGCAACTTCCTCCTCCTCACCAACACCCTCCACACTCACCAAGGGTTGGGGAAAACCACCTTACACTTCAAAAAGCACCTGTAAATATTCATGTGGTCTGTGTCACTTAACATCAGCACACTCGTTTTCCCAGCTTGGCCCACAACCTGTTCACACGTTAAACTACTTAGAAAGCACTTTCTTTTCGCTGACAGTCTTTGAAGTAAATATAAATATTTGATTTTAATGGGCAGAACCACAAGCGCAGTTCTTCTGGAATACTTGGAGTATTACACCAGAAAAATAATGCATTTTTAATTAGGCTTGAGGTTCCCACCACTGCTTTCCCAGCTTGAGGCAATTATTGCCCTCCTCCACTGCCCAGCTTTCCCTTTGGCCTCAGTGTCCCTCACCAAATAGGAAATAATCAGTCTTTACCCATTTCACCATGTTAGAGCTCACATTTATGAAGTGCCTCAGCTGAAAGTGTTTAAAGCACACATAGGAGGGCATCTCTGTGTGAACATGCACAAATACACTCTCTTTCCTGGGGTGACAACCAGAGCTATAAACACAAATCACATGGTTTTTATCATAAAAACTATTGGGAAGAGGCAGGAACACAACACACTACAGATTCCTGGGCTCTATTTGAATGTGACAAACTTCAAACATCTTTCCTTTAAATGCTTCCCAGTGCCTGAAATCTCCAGAAAATGTGGTTCTCCTCCTCTGCCTGTTTTGCTCACCTGTTCAGTGCCATCCTCTCAATGCTGTACTGACAAAATAACAATTTTTCTGAGTGCCAAGTCCTTCCCTGGTTCTCCAAGTTGACAAAGACACAATCATTAATCTGGGCATCGTATTTAAAACCTGCACCTGCCTGCTATAGAAAATCCATGGATGCTTCTTGATATGCTAGATAATACCATGATTAGAGATAATTTCATTATGATAGATAGTATTTCCAAGGCAGAGCCTCTAGCCAGAAAAAAAAACTGTTTAGCAAAGCCACTGCTGTTCAGGAGTTCAGCTGCTTGGGATTCTGGGGTCAAGGGGAAAAGCATCTCATCCTGGTGGGAGCTCACCTTGGCTGGATGTCACAGGACCGCTCACCCCAAGAGGCTGCCAGCTAAGACAGAAGCCTTTTTCCACTCAGAGAATGTCCTTGGATTGGGGATGAGCACTATGATAGAATCACAGAATGGTTTTGTGTTTGGAAGGGACCTAAAGACCATCTAATTCCAACCCCACTGCCCTGGCAGGGTGATGTGCATAAATGTGTATTTACGCTTGTAACCCACAAAACTTGGACAGGATCGTTTTATAACTAGATGAAGAGTGAAGAGGATACAAATACAAAAATGTAGACTGTATTAAGAAAAAGTTTTACCACCTTCCCCTACAAAGATGTATATTTTGATTTTCTCATAACATTTGTCTGTGTATATATACAGGAAGAGTTTAAAAAAAAAAAATATATATATATATGAGATGCAGATAACTTTTGAGATGAGGACTCGTTTCCCAGGGAATCCAGGCAATGTTTTCAAAAGGCTGGTGTTACCCATACCCAGATGACCAAGCACTTACTGGGGAGAGAATGTAAAAGGGGGTTTTTGGAAAGTTAGGTGCTGTCCCTGTGGCTGCACACCAGGCTCGTGCTCACTCCCAGCCATGGCTGCTCTTCAGTGGGAGTTGTCACTCCGATGCTAATAAAATGTGATGGTCTAATTGTATTAGCAATTTCCCATCATGTTATATTAATATGCATCATACTAGTATCCATTCTCACTAATGTGACATGAAAGGCAGTAATTTGATTACTTTTCCCTATGATTATGGGGAGGGAACTTGGCCTTCTGGATGGGCCATACTCCAGGCAGTCAGAGCACTGAGCTCATGGTCCTGGCCCTGTCCCCAACATGCTGCTCTGCCTTGAGGAGGTCACCCCACCTTTGGGTGTCTCAGTGCCACAAGCTGATAAATACACAGTTCACAAAGTCTGGGAGAATCTTGACTTAAAGCAGCCACTGGACATGGGAAGGACAGGCTGGAGCATTCTCCATCCATCATGGTGTTTTCCCTGAATTTTCATATTTTCCAAAACTCTCAAGCAGCATCTCCATTAAAATGGATGGAAGTTTTCATATAGGGAATGTCTCACCTGCAGCCTGACAATGCACATCAGTGATGCTCTCCCTGCTCATAAACTATGCCTTTTTACAATCTTCCCTCTTTCGTGGACAAGCCTTTTGGAGCCCCTCTGCTACCACATTCCTCCTGCTGTGCCCCTTAAAGAGTCAAATATGGATGCTTATAATGCAGAGGAAATTTGTATCCTGCTGCAGAAGTTATCCTGCAGATTTCCCTCCAGTTCCAAGCTCAGGGCTTGTTTCCTTGCAGCCTTGAGCAAACACTGCAGTACCAATGGTGCCAGGCCTACAGCCATAAAATGGGAATGATAGATTATTTTTTTTTTTTCATTCTTTTCATGCTTTGCAAGGTTTTTTGTGCCTTACTGTGGCTATTTGATGCCACTAAGGTAACCTTGGCAGGTCCATGGCATAAAAAAGCAAACCAGCATCCTCTCCATGCCTGCAATGTTCAGAAAACACACCACAAACTCACGATGCAGTCACCCCTTATTTTCCTAATTAACGAGCTGGTGACACTGGGAATATTTCTTCAGGACCACTCACCAGAGCAGGTAAAGGAGGATTGGGGCCCAGAGAAGGTAAGATGTGCCCCAACCCTGAGCAGCCTCAAAGTGGCCAGCAACTACTTTGATGTGGCCACATGCCCACCCCACAGCGAGGATTTGTGTTAAATCATGCAAGTTTGGATAGTCCCACGCCGCTGATTTGCTTTCCTGCCCAGAAGGATAGTCAAAACTCATCCAGCAGCTCTGCTTGCTGTAGAACAATAAACCATGGGAGAGCACCATAAATCCCGGTAATGTGCTCCGAGGAAGGCAGCCGCTCCGAGGTCAGAGCCGGAGCTTCTTGGGAATTTTCAGACAAAAGATTTTTCATCAGAAATTGCTGATTCACCGAAACTGAGGCTTTGCCATAGAGCAAACCAATCTCGCTGCAGCTTTCATTAGGGGAGATCTGCCTGGCCCCAGGCAGAATTAATGACCACAAGAAGAGAGGCAGGAGTCTCCCCTGAAACAACCTGCAGCTTTCACCTGGCCCACGAGGGACCAGGGCCAGCAGCATCCTACAAATCCCATCGGCCCATGGACACCAGGATAAGGCTACCCCACACCTGCCTGGAGTAGCTGTGCCTCCCCTAAGGAATGAAATATCTATATACCCCGGGAGATGGATGCTCTGGACCAGAGGTCTCTGCACGGATGAGAGCAACAGGCCAATTTCCTTAAAACAAATGCTTTCCCTGCATTTTCCTTTGAAAAAATCCAAGCCCTGCCAGTGATGGGTGCACAAGGGTGAGTCCCCATGCAGGGGTGGATTCCAGCTCCAAGTACTTTTCCGTGCTCGAAGGAGAGGGGAAAGCAGTGGCAGAGCCAAGAACCTCTCCCAGCTCTCGCTGGGCTATCGGTTGCTGCTGGAATAAATCAAAATCAGTTATGGGAAATGTAAAATTATCATTTGGAAATCACTCTCTCTGAATAATTCAGTCATTGACTTTCACATCAAACAACCATTCCAGCCACCCACACACGCAGTTCAGTCTCCTGCTTAGTTTTAAACTCTCTTTAATTATCGGCATTAACCTATCGCATCGCTATTTCATCCTTACTCCATGCCGGGGGAGGGGGCGGCCGTCTGATAAAGCACAACCAACTGGAAGACTTTGAGCTGTCCTTCTGCTCCTCCTGCCCAGCCTGGCAGGGCAAGGACACCCCAGCCACAAGTGCACCTCCAGCATCTCTCAGAGCCTTTCCACAGGGAGAGCAGCACGGAATCACAGAACCACTTGGGTTGGGAGGGCTCCTGAAAGATCATCTCATTCCAACCCTCCTGTCATGGGCAGGGATTTTTTTCACTGGGCCAGGCTGCCCAAATCCAATCCAGCCTTGCCTTGAACACTTCCAGGGATGGGGCAGCACACTTGCCCCAACCCCATGACGGTGCAGCCTGGCAGGAGCTGCTGCTACCACATCTCCCTCAGCCCCAGATAAAGAGTTTCTCCAAATAACATCTGCTCTTCTTAATACCTGCAAGGCATCCCAGGATGCCCAGGCATCCCCTTTTAGGTTGTTTTTCAGGAAGCCTCTCATTAAGCAGCAAACCAGCCCAGCCTTGTGTCCTCACCTTCTCTCAGGGTGTTAATCACACCCAGCAAGCAGGACCCCACCACATACCTGCCTCAATTAACATCCCTCATCTAACTCCCCGAAACGGCCAGAAATATAAAGACTATATCCAGAGAATAAGTTTATCCCTTTTCCCTTAAAGTTCCTTACTCTCCCTGCACTTTGACAACACGTTTAAGTTAGTTTCACATTTTATTTGTCTATTGAGCTCCCAAAGTTGGGAAAATTAGTATTGTGCGTGTGGTTTGATTTAATTAGTAATTGGGGAAATAGGTCTGGCATGTTTCATGGAGGCTTGGGGAAATTGTCAATTAGCATTGTGTTAATTGGTGTCTGCTGTCCTTGCTTTTTAGTTTTTAACCCCTTTTACCTTGTTCCCACTTTTGGTATGTAAAAATCTGGCTGCTTATTATTCTTTAAGTAAAGGATTAATTGCTTGAATTCCTGCCTGTGCCGGGTGTCCTTTTTCCCCCCGCGTGGTGGGATTTGTGCATCTCCTCCAGGCACTGGTTTTGGACACTGGGGTGGAGTTATCCCCTGACCTGGTGTCACCCTGCCCGGGGCTGGGATCTCTCCCCTGCCACCAGCACCAGCCCATCTACCCAGCTTTTCCTCCCAGAGCTTCCTTGCCTTTCCCCTCTCTCGTCCATGCCATTAATCACTCGCTCCAACAGGCACCAAAATCGCCACAATTTAACGAACAAAAATTTGAGTAGAGGAAAGATGAGCAAAAAAGAGGGAGCTTGCCACAAAATTACAAAAGTAAACTTTGACACATGAAACACCATCCAAGGAAAGGGAAGGATATTCCCTTTAAAAGCTCACACTGTATTTTTTAACTTGCCATTCTAGATGTCCCCGAATAAGCCAGAGGTTTGCATATCTACCTGATGGGAATAATTAATTAATTGTTATTAATAACTGAGGTCCTGACCTTGCAGACAGGCACGCAGACACTTAGATTTAGGACATCCACACACACGAGGGTAAGGCACTGACAGTCACTTCCAAGAGTGATGCTCCCAGAGCCTGAGAGCATTTTAAACACACACAAATTCCCAGTCCCTGTGGAGCATCCCACGGCAGAGGGACACCCTGGAGGAGAGCTGGATTTGTGAAGGCACAAGCACAATGCGAAGCACAAATATTTCATTTCAGCACCTTGGCTGGAGCATCCCCATCCCTGTACAATTTTGGGTGCTCAGCCAGCTGAATCCCACCAGCCCAGGCCCAACCCCATATCCAACTCCTCAGGCATGGCTTTGGGAGGAGGCAGCAGTGATGCCCAGGGAGGGATGTTCCCAAGGGTAGGGGGCAGGGGGCTGTTTATGCACCAGCTTGGCAGGGAGCCAGGAAGAGCAAGCAGGTCTCAAAATTATTCAGAGCGTAATTAAAACACATCTTTCCAGACAGAGGCATTTGCATGGAAAACGGAGGCATGGCAGAGGAAAACTCCCTCCTTTGGTCCCCAGTTTGCAGGGAAGAGTGCAAGATGATCAGGTTAAGTCATCTCAGCTTGACTCCAAATCCACCTGGCAGTGGCCTCAGCCTTAGGCTTCATATTTTTTTCAGTGATTTCCAGCCAACCAGGTGGGCGTGGAGCAGGTGACCCAATCTCGGTATTTGGGAACTGATGATGCCCAGACTGACACAAATAGTGAAAAATTATCAATTCATGCTACACGCGGTCAACCAACAATGAGCAGCAGGACCCACAACCCTGAGCAAGAAAATCTGCAGAACCACCAGTAAAAGATGGTGTTTTCCAGGGAAAACTGCTGCCAACCACAGCGATCCACCTGAGGAATGTAATAGGGGGATTGAAGGAGTCAGCACCATATTTGAGGGGGTAAATTCAACCAACCCGTGAGAAGGTTACAGGGGCTTCAAATGATATTTGCATAGAATTAGAAAGTAATAATTAAAGTAGTGAATCATTTGAAAAGAACTACACTAATACTGTCTTCGCAATAATTATCTCACCAGAATTTCAGAGGCTGAATTATTTTCTATTGGATTTACAATTAATTTTGTAAAAATAACAAATCCTCCCTAAGAGGGACCATGGTACTATAATGATAGCACTTGAAAGTGCTGCAAAGGCTTTAACAAACTCATCATCCCAACACTTTCGTAAGGCAGGGAAGCTCTGTTATCTCTGTTTGGGAAGCATATAGATAAGGCAGTCAAGCTCTGCTTTTAACCAAAGCTGGGCAAATTTGTCCCAGTCATCTCAAAGATATTAATCACCTGGAGTACCCATGACACATATTTGGATCCAGTGCCTTGCTCAAGACTGTTTCAGGTCCTTAGCAAAGCAAGAATTAACATCTCTGTGAGAACTGTGGCCATCAGTTCTCTCCTACCTTCAGGTGCACCTAGCACAGCATCTCCACCCAGGAACAACTGCTGTCAAATCTCCAACAGCACTTTGGGAAGCAGGGCTTGCTCAGAAATACACCTCACGGGGAAGGGAGGGTGACCACAGAGGGCAGACACAAACAGAAGGATGAACCCAGCTCTTTATGAGCTTCCCTCAGCCAGATCTTTGAACAAAAGATGAGTCTTTCTAGAGGCTTGGAAAAACATATCCCAAATTAAAGCATCCTGCTCCAAGCCAGCATCCGGGACTGCAGCTGTTGGGGAACACCTCTGGTGATACCCGGAGCATCCCACGCACTCTCCAAGGGTTGACCCTTGGGTTATTCTTGGGTAATGGCAGGGGTTTAGAAAGCTGAGCTGTGGAGGAGATCACGGATGTGCTCAGATACGTATTAATTAGAATTCCTGCACAGTTTTCTTGTGTTAATTATAGCTTAATTTGATTGCTTAATAGCTCTGGTTTTCGTAATGTTTAGCACCTGTTGTAAATTGCACAAGATAAATTGTCTTCTACCATCTACACTGTTTACTCCTAAAAATTTTCATTTCCCTTTCAGTTCCTGGCTTTGGATTTGAGCCATCAGCTTTTCTCATCTTTGGCCTTTTCACCAAAGAAATCTCTTTTTTTTTCCCCAGTGGGCTATTTAGCCACCAAAGGGAGTTTCTGTTAAACGCTTTCCCAAAAGCAAGGACTTTAAAAAGTAATAACGGGTAAAGAGGAATATCCCCACACCACAGAGCATGCAAATGTTGACCCATGGTATTATACAGACTTTCACTCATGGGTCATCCTTCCTCATCAGGGTTGTCCCCCTTCTCCTTTTCCAAGGTGAGGGGGGGACATTCATCCTTCTCTTACAGGATTATTAGACAGAAGTGGAGGCCCTGCATCATTAATTGATTTCTTCCATACATTGTCCTATGATACAATTTTTCAAGGCTGTGCATAATTGTGTTCCCTGTGCCACTGCTCTATGTTCTGTCCTTGTCATATTGTCATTGAAGGCTGATTCCACCCTCTGTAATTGGAGATGTTCTACTTTTGGACAAAGGTGTGGGGGCAGCTCAGGGGAACAGCGCTGACATTTACTTCATCAATTTATTTTTATTGTTCCTACATTTATTGCAGCTATAACAGCCCTTTAATAGTTATATCTCCTCCCTGTAGGGTATTCTGGTATTTGAAATTTTTTTAACTCATTTGTTCTCATAGATAACAGTAAAGTGCATTTCACGCTAACCTTTAGGTTTCAATCTTCTCTCTTTCTTTGGCTCTGAAGCAGTTGCAGCTTTAAACTTTTACTGCATTACCAGTCTAAAGGCCACCACCGCCGAGTCCATTCTAGCACTGGAGTAACCACAAATTAGTGGTCCTGAAAATTTCAGGGAGGCGAGTCCTAAACCCTGAGTGCCGCTATTACCATAATTCAAACTTGGCTGTGCTTTTAATAGAGGGGGAGAAAAATACAGTAAATACTAGCATCGAGTCTCCTTTTACAGTCTTGGGTCAAACAAGGGGTGATAACTGCATCTTTATGACTGCCCGTGTTACTGACTCTGCCACCTCCGAGCTCGCGCCCTTCAGCACCTGCACAGGCAGCAAATGGGCCCCAGGTTCAGACACAACTTTGCCTCCATCCCACAGGTTTCCCTGTGTCCTCTTCCCACACGGACTTTTTTCCCCTCTCTCTCCAGTTTTATCGCGCTCGCTGCTCAAGCTACAACTAAGCAGCACCACAGAAAACAAATTCCTTCCGGTAATTTGGATTTCGGGTGGGTGATTTTTGCTGTTCAGAGATGTCTCGGTCAAGAAGGACAGCACACTTTGCTGTAAACACCCAAACCTGTGCTGCCACCAAGGGAATGTCAGTCTTTTGGCCTTTTTTAAAATGGAAGCTCCTGGCAAAACCATTTCCAGCCCCACCCAGCCAGCCCTGCTCTCATTTATTGCACGGAGATGCTCTTCTTCCTCAAAGCCTCTTCCCTTAAAGACACTGCCAAGAAACAGCTTAATTAAAGTGAATGGAGACATTTGGAGCAAAATTAGACCAGGGAGATAAGCTAGAAATGAGACAATAAAGGAGAGGGAACAAGTACTTAGAACAGTGAAAAGCCCATGGATTTTTAATGGAACTGTATAACTTCAGCACCCACCCAACACGGCCCACTAGAGGAAACAGGATTGATCACCTGGCTCAGCGTTCAACCCAGAACAGCCCAAGAATACAACTCCTTGTGTTCCAGGGCTAGTTTTTCCTGATCTCTGGCTTTTTACAATCCCCATTGTTCCTGCACCAAGTTGGGTTCATGCACTCAAACACGAGATGCTGCAGCCTGGAGGAGTCCCATTCACTGGGGGCAAGGGCAGGAAACCACCCGTGCCAGTCTCAAAAATGTAACCTATGTTTGAGATACTGCAAATTTTTCCTTTACTAGAACAACAAATAAAAAAAATCATGTAGAAGAAATACTTTAAAATAAAAATTCAAGTCTTCAGCCCTATCCTTCCCCTGTATTTTAATTTTGATCTTCCAGACACTCATGAAGGTGCCAACCCTGTGGCTTCCCCACACGAAGCACCCTGGAAATAATTCAGGGCTCTCCTAGATGGACCATTACTTGCCATTAATAGGACAAAGAGCTTCTCTCACTGCCATTAAAACTGAGTCTGGAAGGAACAAGTAATTTAAATTTTAAAGCACCAATTCAGTGCTATTAGTTGAAGCAATATTTGTGTATCTGTTTCTCAGGAACCTTAGTGACATTTATTTACCAAAAAAACCCACAAAGGAGGAAGGTAAAAGTGAGGAAGGAGCTTCAGGGGAGGCTTGCTCATAATTTTTAGACTTTGTGTCACCTGAACACTCTCAGGAAGCCATAAAAAATAATTTCATGTGAAAAGGGAAGGAGGTTTTCCAAAAGCTTCTGAGAAACAGACAAAAGAAGTTACATTAAATTGCTGGCATTGCAAGAGTTTATACTTTCAAGTCAAAGCAAGTTTTCAAATATTCAGTTTGATAACCTGAATTCAATTTGAGAACTAAGCAAAGTTTAATTTTATTTATGATGCACTTGCACTTAACTTCAAGCAATTTTTTTTTGGTTTTTTTTGAAACAGCAAACTATTTTCTGAATTTAGGCAAATCTAGCTGCATACTCAAGCAAAGCAAGAAAGTGAGTGTGGAATTTTCAGGCACTGGGATCTTGTAGCCATTGCCTGCAGAAAGTGATATGGAGCAGGCATACATTGCAATCCCCTTAACCATTCACTCACAAATAATAATACTATTAAAAAATGTTTGAGTTTGGTTTTTTAGGTTGGTTTTACGTATGTCGCAGGTTCTGTTTCTCCTGAACATCCCAGTTTGATGAGAAAGGTAACGAAACTTGGAGAGCTGAAGAAGAAACTGAAAGCAAAGGCAATAGGTCACAGGCAGAATGTGTAATGAGGGGAAATGGCCATTATAACCATATTGAATTTGTGCTCTTACCCTTCATTTAAGGCTCTGTCATAGTTCCCATCAGGATCCTCCCAGGAGTTTGATTCCAAAGGATTTAAAATTAAACCACCAAAAAATTGCTGTCATTCCACACTTGCCCCCTGCTTGCAGGTAGCTCGGTGTTCACACTTCTAAAACTGACACTGATTTCAAGCTTTTATTAATATATTTGGAGGAGATCTGAAAAAGCAACACCACAAGTTGAAGCAAGCCAAGTTTGCATCAGCTCAAACACTTTTCTAAAGGGAAGTGGTTCCAGCCTGGTAGGATTTTACTTCCGAGGCTTTTCCTGTGTGGAATGAGAGCAATGGTTGGTTTAAAACTACAGTTGCAAAAACAAGATGCTTTAATGCTTGACTAACACACAGCTTAGCACCTTGGCTGGGCAGTATTCCTGCCCTCCCAACAGGAATTTCATGGGATCACAGAATGGTTTGGGTTGGAAGGGACCTTAAAGATCATCTAGTTCCAAACTCCTTGTCGTGGGCAGGGACAACTTCCACTACCCCAGGCTGCTCCAAGCCAGCCCTGTCCAACCCAGCCTTGGTTTCTAGTACCAATCTCCATCAGCAGATACTTCTGAGCTCGAGTCTCGCCTCCCTAAATTGTCCCCACCACCACTTCTCTTGGAAAGAAATTTCCCTTAAGACCAAATTTCTCCACAGTCTAACTTTAACCAAATCCACTTGCAAAGATCCAAGGAGAAATTCAACCTTTTGGTTAAAATCAAACATACTTCTAAAGCTTGGGATATTTCTGCTTCTAAGTTGTTTTGTTTCTTGTTGCTACCTCCTGTTTCCCTATTCTGGGGGTTAGCACTGCTTGGTTTTGACTTTGCAGACTTTGTTCCCCTGTCTTTTAAATTTAGTTTCCTGTTTATCAGAAGTGATATTAAACTTCACTTTTGCAACAATAACAACAACAAAAAAATCATGATTAGTTTACCTGTAAAAACGTGTTCACCTGTAGAAAAGACAACATTGCTGCCCCACCACGCAGCAGTGTTGTGAAGCTCAATTAACGCTTGTGCAGTGCTTTGAAGATGATACACCCCACAACCACTTAGAAAAACCAAAAAAATCCCCAAACAAACCCTATCTTTAAGCTTGTTGGACCATTTTTGTCCAGCACCTGACAGCTCGTGCTTTCACAGCACATATCGACAGCAACGAGGGCCTGGCCCCTGTTCCTGCAGGTTGGTTCCTCATCCCCAGCACTCTCCTGCCTCATCCTCTTTCTTGGAGGACTGAACCTCCAGAGCAAAACTTGTGGAAGCTGCTCCCAGCACGGAGTGTGCCCCTCGTGCACACCAGGGATAACTGAGCTCAGCGAAGCAGGATTTGGGAGTTATCCTCAACAACGCCGACTCCGCCGAGTTTCCCGTGCAGGAACAGCCTCTGTGGCACACACCTGGAGCATGTACTGTTTAGGAACATCTCAGACCTGTCTTCCCCTTTTGCTGCACGTCCCTTTCCTGCTTTTTTTAAAATTTATAATTTATTAAAGATTTCAGTTGACAGGGCGCTCGCTGCGCTGAGCTGGAACCTCCTCGTCTGAAGCCCTTCCCCGGGCTCTGCAGAACTCCCCTTTGATTACCATACGATTAGTTTGTTCAGCTGATGGCCTTTCTTCTCTGAGATCCTCATTGTGCCTCCTGCCTCCTATGCAGTTCTTAAGAATTTAAATGAGCCATTTTATGTCTTTCTACAAGCAGAGACCAACAAACCCAGCCCCACCCTTCTGCTTTCACTTTAAGTGTGCCTAATAAAAGTAGTGTGAGGGTTGGGTGTTGGTCTGTTGTTTTTTCTTTTCTGGGGGTTGTGGCTAATGGAGAATTTTATGCTGTTTCTGACATTGTTTGTGGTGCCTCCCACCAGACTGTGTGCTCCTGAGGATTTGAAAGACGGTGACATAAATGTCAGGGAAATGCCTCTGCTGTGTCAGGTCTAATTAGACATTTGTACTTGGGGGACAAACACCTTCCTCGTAAAATTCGGAGCTCAGCCTCACTCAGCACATGCTCAGGGAGCCTTGCAAGGAGAAGGCATCAAAAACAGCACACAGACCTATCCAAACAGAACACAATTTTTTCCAGCATTTCACTTCAGCCCCCACAACACACACCTCCATCCCCACTCCTGCCCTTGAAAGACTTCCAACTCACCAAATAAAGTTGCCTTGCTGTGTTTCACCTGATTGATTTCCAAAAATACAGAAAATCTCGACGCTTAAGACACCAAATTAGAAAAGAACGAGCAGAGCTGATCCTTTAAAAGCTGCACCTGTGGGCCCCAGTCGGGGGGCACAGCCCAGTGGGGTTCCCACACTGCCACAGAGCAGAAACCCACCACAAGCTGCTTGTCTAACAATTATTCCTACAGAAGATGCTCCTGCAAACACCGACCTGGGGCTCACCACTGGGTGCACCTCTGCCACCTTTTCTTCTCCACTCATGCTTTCCCCTTAAAATAGAAGTTTCTCTCCACATTTCAGGTTGAGATGGACACGTCTCAGAGAGTAGCCTTGGGACAGCCCGAGAGTATCCTCATGGTTACCTCTGTCGAGCTCAAGTCTCCAGTGCCATCAGAGGCTTGGCAGGTCCTCTGCCAAGTCACAGCACCCTGCAACTCTGACGTGTCTGATGCCAACAAGAATTCAAACAGCCTGCAGAGAGATCGACTGCCCAAGACCTTGCCTGGACCTGAAGCCAGCAGGTACAGCAGCCTGTACCTCTGCTAGGCCAGGTTTATGGCAAACCATGGAGTCCTCCCTATGGATAAGTAGGTCACAGAACCATTAAGGCTGGAAAAGATCATCCAGTCCAGCCATTAACCCAGCACTGCCAAGCCCACTGCTGAACCACGTCCTCAGGTGCCAAACACACCTTTTGAACGCTTCCAGGTTCCCTGGGCAACCTATTCCAACACCGAACACCCTCTCAGTGAAGACATTTTTCCTACTATCTAACAGATATCAGGAAAAGTCTTGGCAAGAGAGAGGTGCTGGGGAAGCTTCACCAGGGCACACGACTGCTCTAGAACTTTGCCCTGTGCCTCCTGCTTTGATCTACCTGCTCTGGCCATCACTCTGTGAACATCCAGTATCCCTCAGGACAAGAGGGAGAAGCCTGCATTTGCATCTTCACAGGTCTCTGCAAGCTTGTGTGGAAAAAAAAATAAGGTGGCGAGCTGAAAAAATGAACTCTTAAAATAGTCTCATCTTGTTCTAAGTTTTAACTTCCCCTCCGTTGTCCACCCAAATCTGAGAGAGCAGCTCCCTCTGTGGGTTTTCCTTCCCAGCTGTTTGTTTGCTGCCTGAGGGTGTACTGGGGAAGTGGAGGGGGCACCTGGCTGGCACCCAGCATCACTCATCGCCGCTCCCTCACGGGGCAGGGAGGAAGTTAAAGAGCACCACCATCACCACCCAAAGTCCAAAAGGTTTGTGCTCCCCTGCCCCTGAAGATAAAAATCCAAGAAAACTTTCGCTTTCTGGACCCTTATCTGCACAGGTATCTGGCTCAGCTGCACCCAAACGCTCCCAGGAGTGCCAGACCCAAGTGCCCGTGTGCATAAACCTCCGAGCTCTTGGCGAGCACGAGTGAGGCACTGCCGAGCGAGAGCAGCTCTGAGCAAACACAACTGAGCAGTAAAATGCTCTGTGATACAGCTGCAGAGTCACCGTGCTCACTGCTGCAAGTGGCTTTGTACAACAGCACTCTTGCCTGGAAGAAATTAGGATTTAGTGACAGAACTTATCACTCAGGCGATTACACGGAGAAAATCAGCAGCAGAGCAGTATTTCTCTGCCCTGCCATGAAGAGCAGGTGAATCAAAGTCAAACACACACATTCAATAAGCTTTACCATCCTGAAACCCCTGCCCCCATAAGAATCACTTTCTGATCTTTAGGTCAGATCAAAATGGTCAAAGCCCACAATCCATTCCTCGGAAAACTGACTTCTGAGGGCACAGGAGATGGAAGCAAGCACCGCTCTGCCCTCGGCATCAACAACAGGTCCATGCTCCAGGTGCTCCTAGAACATGGAAATCTCCAGCCCCAGGGTCACTAGAGTCAGTGCGTACATGAAAGATCCTGGGCTCTGTTTCATTAGAGATGTGGTCTCAATCCTGCCTGGATTCCAGGGTGATTACCTGCCACCCACAGGAGATGTCCTCTGCTGTCCTGGCTGCAGGTAACCACCACCAACCACCCTCTGCTTCCAGCTGGGAGAATGAGTCTTGGCTCGCCACCCGAAATCCCAAATCCGTTTCCTTCACCCTACTGCTGCAGGGGAGCCTGCAACCAAACCTGAGTTTTGCAATCGCCCTCTACCACTCCAGCAGACCCAAAGCCCCAGACCTGGCAGGGCAGGGGATTGCACAGACACAGCTATGCCCAGGTTGGGCAAGATCCTTTGGGATATGAGCACTGGGGATTAAAACATAAATCTGCTCATATGTTGCCCAAAAATGTCTGAGGTCTGCAATAAAGAAAAGCAGAGAAGTCCTCTGCAGTGCCACAACCTTCAGTGCTTTAAAAGGACGAAAAAAGTGGGGAAAAGGATGTATATTCAAAAGCCAAGGGCCAGGACCACTTCTGCGCTTTGAAATTTTCAACCAAAATCCGAGGTTCCCCTTTCTGTTCCGAGTACAATGAATTACCAGACCCCAGCCACCCCAATCCCGCAATGGTCCGAGGGTTCCCAGCTTCCCCTCTCCTCCCTGCTTCGGATCGGTCCCTCACATGCTCACACATTGCTGTGACCTCCCTGCCTGAGGTACGTGCATGTCCAGGGAGGGGCTGGTGTGATATTCCCAACCTAATCCAGGAGGATGCACATCCACAGCTGCCGATGAGTGAGACGAGAACGTGCCCTGGGGGAGTTTGCAAGGAAGATGAGCCATGTGGAGACAAAGAGGTGTCGCTGTGGGAGGCACTGAGGAGAGCTGTCGAAAAGGGATGGGAGCATTTAAACAACATTCTCCCCAAATGGAGAGAGAGCTGCTGCCACCCCTCATTTTGAGCCTGCAGCACCACGGGGTCCAGAGGAGCTCCCACTTTTTCTTGCTTGTTTGGCTTTTTTTTTTTCCACAGAACTAAAAATGTTTCCAAAACTACCTTTGATGAACCGAAAACGTTCATTTGAAAGTCTGCTCTGTGGAAAGAGTGAGGCTGGTGGAGGGAAGGAAGTGACACAGGGTTTGCTGACCGGCAGGAGGCTGCTTTCAATCCCCCTTCACAGAAACCGAGACGAGGTGTCAGAGCCAGCCTGGAGCCCACAGCCAAGGAGTTTCGGCTGCAAGAACTGACCAATATTTTCCCCAAATTCTTATTTTCAGGCTGAGATACCATCCATGCACACCCATCCTGCCTATCTGAACACTTTTGGCAACGTAAAAAAATATGTGTAGCCGTGGTTATCTGCATTATTTTGGCCAAGGGATGCTCCTTGACGAGGAGGTGGGATTCAGGCAGGCTGTGTCCACTGGGATCAAGGATGAGGCAAGCTACACACGCTGCTAAATCGGAGAACTGCTCCCCATGCCTAAACTTCGACTTTTCCACTGTCCTGACCCAGCACACAGGAGCTCTCCATCTCCTGGCCCAGTGAAGAAGGAGGGAGTGGGGGGAGAAATAAAAAAAGAGGAGGGAAGAAAAAGCCATTTTTTTAACTGAAGGAAAAGCCATGCCAAGTCCTACAAGTACCGCCTGGCCGGGCGCCAGGAAATGTGTAAATTTTCGTGAGCTTGGGCTATTTTGCCAGAAGTCTGCAATGTGTCTGGACACGACTGGTTCCCCTTTGTCAGCCCCGGCCTGACCGACCAGGAAGTTTAAGAGAGAGAGGAAAAAAAAAAAGAAAAAAAAGACAGGCAGACACATTTCCCCACCCCCGGTCACACAATGACTCTCCTGTAATACCTTTCATTTCTGTACCAACAACCGCAGTGGTCCCACACTTCGGGCTGAGAGGGGAGGGGGACCAGAGCTCTTTAATTCTTCAAAACCCAACTTTTTTTTCAGTCCCGTGTTTGCTGATAACCTCCCAGCCACCCTCCCAGCTCCACAGTGGTTATTAGCTTGGCTTGTTGCTATAAATACCAGCGTTAACTCCTTGTATTCCCCGAGGACTGAGCTGGGAAGAAAAGGGGCATTTAGGCAACTTTTTCTTCTTTTGCTTTTTCTTTAAAAAAAAAAAAAAAAAAAGAAAAGAAAAAAAAGCAGTCTGCGTTTCACATAACACACATTTAATAGATTTACCCAGGGTTTGAAGGGAGGTGTTGGAGGTG
>VZRV01005198.1:2108263-2145763 GCA_013398115.1 Falcunculus frontatus
GGGGGCTCTCCAGGAGTGCCACAAGCGCCGGTGGCACAAAGCGCCGCAGTCTGTCCCCGTCGCAGCATCTTTCACTCGGGTGCAGACAAATTGATTTGCAAAGGTTGAGGCTGGCAGCTCAGCCTGCTTTGCATAGCCAGCGCTCCCCGGCCACACAATAAAAAGTAGCCTGGCAAACAGAGGCACGCAGCGGGAACTGGCCGGTTCAAAGTCCAAACCCCACACCCCCTCACCCCAGTCTGGTTTGAAAGGTCACTGTGTGTCTGGGAAAATAGTCTCAGGATACGATCCTTTATTAAAGGTCACTATTTTTCAACGGCACTTAACACACACTTGCACACAAATTGAGGCTGGAGGAAAAAAAAAAAAAAAAAGGAGAGAGAGAAAAAAAAAAAAAACCTGGGGGATGCCTCGCATTGTACATTGTGCTCGCAAGATTTATGTCTTGTGGTCACCAGCAGTAAACACACACTGCTTCAGTATTAAAGTTCACATTAATCCACCCTTTTTTCCCCCCTCCTCGCCTCCTCCTTTAAATCAGCCTCCCTCTTTGCAAGGCAAACAGTGGCGAGGCAGGACTTTAACTAATCACTTTTGTTTTTTCCTCCCTGCTATAGGGTTTACCTTCCCACGTGGTTATTTTCCCCCTCTAATTTTGTTTGGATGCTGGCTTTGGTTTGATGCGTTGCTCAGAGGTTTTGGGCTGCTGATGTGAGCTTTTTGTTTTAACTCATCTCTGTGCAATACATTATTACAAACACAGCATTTACACCATAGAAGAAATAGAAAAAGATACTATTAAACAGTTTTTTGTGGGTTTTTTTCCCCCCGAGTTCTACAGTCATATATCACAATGAGACATACAGTGATTAAAAACAGAAAGCTTTTTTTTTCTCCCAGACACATCTGTATTATATTTCTTTATGCAAATGTATTAAAAGTAAAATAATAATTCCTATTTTATACACTCAACTCCCCATGATAAATATTTTTACTCATTAAAAAAAACTTTTGAAACTCTGTGTTGAGTTAATAGGTGAGCCAGTTTTAATGAAGATGCCAAATTAATTTCTACAAGAACTGGAAAAATAAAAAAAGCCCACACAGTGAATTTCACCTGGGAAGCAAAGCATACAGTGCTTTGGATTTCCATTTTGTTCCATAATAATATATTTTCAACCTATCAAAAGCACAACAATTGTTTTTGCTAAAAAGTTTATAAAATATACACGTACAACTGTGAAAACATCCCAGGCTTTTTGCAACACCTCAAAACAAACAAAATATTTTTTTTCC
Source organism: Falcunculus frontatus (assembly GCA_013398115.1). Taxonomy (NCBI): domain Eukaryota; kingdom Metazoa; phylum Chordata; class Aves; order Passeriformes; genus Falcunculus; species Falcunculus frontatus. The sequence goes on from VZRV01005198.1 coordinate 2,109,560, forward strand.
AAGTCTGGTAAGTAAAATTTAAATTCTTTTGCATGGCCAGCACCAATATTTGTATAAATACTTTGATCCCTTTGTCTGTTGGGTTCCACCTTGCCAGGGTGGGAGTTGTTAAGGGTGAGCTCCTTTGCAGTGCCCTCGGAGCCTTTGGAAGTGACCACTTCCAAGCTATCCATCAGGCTGGCATTAACCCAGCCAGACCCTAACTGGGGTGGCCAGGAAAAGTACCAAGTGGGGAGGTAAAGGGGAAATGAGAGAGAGGAGGTAGAAGTGAAACTCTGAGACAGATGAACCCAGGGGCTGGGTTTAAATAAAAAAAATTAAAAAAAAAAAAAAAGTTATTTTCAAAGGTCACTAAACACACAGGGTTTGGTCATCTTATAAATAGGTGCTTTTTAAAGGGTTTATAACAGGGGGTTTTTGGTGTATATATGAATAAAAACACACAGTCAGAGGTTCAGACTCAGAGGTCCCACCTCTCACCTCTGGAGCAGCCCTTTTTCCCACAATCCTGCTGACATCAAGGTGCTCCTGAGGACAGGGAATAAGTGTGGCTATCTGATCCTGCTTCCACAATCCTCCTCCCAGGACTGGAGTGGGTGGGCTCAGGACCAGCACTCTACAGGACATGCCTTAGCACAGTATTTTGGAGGGGTGCTTTAAACCCAAATTCTCTGCCAGCACACGTATGCCGTTGAAAGGGGTTAATGCAGCAGTGAAATTATGAGAAAAATACCAGGGGGTGCCCAAACATGCAGGAAAAAACAGGAGCTTTGAGGCAGCATCCCAAAAATTGGCTTTTTAGCTTCAAAATGGACCCCAAAAAATTGAAGGTGAAAGAAAGAACAATGAGGACCTTCCTGCCAGCGAGATAGAGGGGGAGTTTTGGTAGGTTATTTTAGTTGTTTAGTTTTGTTTGAGGGGGTTTTGTGGGTTATTGTTGTTGTTTTGGTTTGTTTTTTTAATTTAGATACACTTGGTTTGCCACAAGAATTAGGGCATTATTCTCCACCTCCTGAAAAGCCTGTTCCTAATTCCTCGGATGTTCCCAAGCACAAAAAGGGTCCATAAGAATGCTGTTCTCCTGCTAAGGAGACCTTCCAGCACCTCTTTGTTCACAGCTTCCCCAGCCCAGGGCAAGCTGGTGGCCTCAGACACGGAGTGTCCCAAACCAGCAGCACTCAGGGGATGCTTCCACTGCTGGGATGGCTCAGAAACACCCACATCTCACAAACAGCATCGCTCCAGGTGCCTGAGCATCCCACACTGGGGAGCTCTTACGGGCAAATCCATGTCCAGAGCCAGCCCAAAACCCCAGGAAGAGCAGAGCAGACGTGTTTGGAACATTGAGGATGCTTCCTGACAAACAAATCCCCCCCCCACCACCACCACATTTTCTCCTAATTTTCCCCCACCTGAGATCAGCCAGCACCAGCTGCAAGGGGAGGAGGGAGGATGCAACGAGATCCCAAAGCATTCCTCCTGCTGATTTTATTGCATGAAGCCACCTCTGCCTGAATTGCTGAAGGAGCATCAGGTTAAAAGGGTTTCTCCTTAAAATCCCCAAAATGCCATCGTCATGCCTGAGTGGGAATCTCCTGGAAGGAGACCCACACAGGTTCCCACAGTCGTGAGCCCAGAACTTCACAGTTTCGGTAGAATTCGATTCAGAATGAAACTGTCTTGGACAGACAGCACCTGAAAGTCCCCTCTTTACAGATCAATATTGCTTTTAACAACAAGCCAGCTCCTTGCACCCAGACCAATGACCCCCATGATCCAGCTTTCCCTTTCTTGGGCAAACAACTCTAAGGAAATCCATAAACCCCCATTACCATTTGCATGACACCCCCAGCTTCTGCTGCTGGTTTGAAAAAACAAAATAAAAAAATTCCCACGTGACTCCAACCTGAATTTAGAAAGAAAATTTGGGAAGGGAGAGTGCCTGCCTCATCTCAGTCGTGGCCCTGTGCTAAGAAAAAGGAACTGCTGAGTCCTGCTCTCTTCTGCTCCCATCCCACACCGGCTGACCACAGCCCCAGGAGCCTTCCCAGGGTGCAGCCCACCCCAGAGCTGCTCTGGGGAGGCTTCCCAAGATGGGGAAGGGATGCTTTGCTTAGGGTTTCGTGCATATCAACATCCCCATCCACCAGCCACCCTGATTTAATTTCACAGAAATGCAGTTTCTGCTTGCAGAGGTTGGTGTTGATGTGTAGTTCCTACAAGGGTTGGTTTCCCAGACTGAGGCCAGTTACCAAAAAAACCTCGGTCTTATTTTTTGGCAGCAACTCAAGATTTTGGACTCATCACTTCACTGCTCTGTTCCTCAGTTTCCCTTCTCCCCAGAAGGGCCAGTAAAAACTCCTCACCCTCCATAAGAGAAATTAACAATTGCAAGTTACCTTTTATCCTAATCCACTCTTTGGTCCAGAGATCCTGATTGAAACTTTTCCAACTCTTTCACACTGTTACTGTCCAGCACAACAATAATAGAAAGTATCATGTGTGCTGCACTAAATTAAATTCTAAAAAGGCAAGTGTTTTTTTTAAATAAAATATTCAAGGACATCTTTTCATGGGCTAAAAAAGCGATGTACCCTTGGAGACCCCAAGCATTCTGGGATCTGCTTGCACTGGGTGATTCGTGTGAGTGGATCTGTCCCACCTGCCTAAAAATGAATGCAGGGAGAGGAGATCAATGCACCCAGCTCATTTCTCAGAGTAGAAAATACCAGGTGGAGCTGCAACTCTCACAAAAAACAAAAACAAAGCTTCTGTAGGGTCTCCCTCGGCATCCAGCCTCCCAAAAAAACATCACAGGCAGCTACTAAACTGGCTTGAAATTACAACAAAGTCCTGTTATAAATTACTGAAACTTACAGTTTGCCCTTGCAAATCAAGCTGTTTCTGGTTCACAAATTTCCACATACAAACTTACAAGCATTCACACATTTGTGTTAGCTTTATTGAATAAAAGCAGATCCCTTTAAATGGGCAGCAGCTATTCACTGGCAAAGATCTGCAAGATCATCTCCAATACTGTATTGCTTTGCAGGATGGGGGAGAAGTGTTGTCTGGGGCACCTTTGAGGGGTTGGGGTTTTTTTTCCTCTTTTGCATCCTTTTCAGCAATACATTTCCTTATGCCCTACTTGACTGAACACCAGATCTTGATGTGAAGCATCAGAAGCCAATCTCTGCCAGAAAGACAGATACTATAAATGGCCAAAGGTCTGATTTGGCACCAAGCAAGCCCTGAAATATTATTTTTAAATTGGCATCTATTTTCAGACATGCTTCTTATGCTGCTGAAAGAGAATTAATGTCACGCTGTTGGTGCATTTTGCGAGCTCGGTGCCAGAGCCATCAAACTCTGAAGTTAATGCAAGTCTGAAGTAAATGAATCCAGAGCCAGAGGTTCTGGTTTCTGGCAGGAGAGCAAATAAATCTGCACTGCAAATCTGTTTGAATCCTAGTGTCCACCTCCCCGGCCAGAAGATGCTGGGAGAGGCTGCTGAGATCCAGTTCAGTCCCCGGCGTTCAGAGCAGCAGCAGCTCCGTGCCCTGGCTTTTGTTGAGAAAACCCAATGAGAAAAACTGCATCTCTCTGAGGAACAGGGTGAGAACTGCCTGTGACTGCATCAGGGACAAAGCCATCTTCCTCCCAGCGCTGCCTTTGGTCTGTTACCTGTGATCTGTCAGTACAAACCCCAGCTTGGAGCTCAAAATCCCCATTTTCTGAAGGCAGGATAACCTTCCCTAAGAGCTGGCTTTTAGGGACAAGACAAACCTCTCACCACCCCCAGCAGAGCCATTAAACCCTTCATTAATCTGCCAAAAGGGACCACTTGAGGCAAAAAGTTTTATGACCCGTGATCAGGCTGGGGAGGACCACAGGAGAGGGATGCTCAGTGGGCACAGAAAGAAGACCATTAATTAATTATAACTTTTGGTCACTACTTCCACAAGCTGGGTTTGAACTAGTGACCTCCAGCAAGAAGATCAGTCCCCTGAGCCCCCCAGTTCCCCTCCATGAAGGCTCTTATTTTACCCAGTGCCTCCACACACATCTCAGCCCTTCCTCTCCCTGTCACTTTGTGTCCCAGCATTGACATATGGTTGAACCGATATCCTTCCTCCGCTTCCTTTCTCGTTGCTAAATGTCCAGTAGAATTGCACAAAAGCACCCGACAGGAAAGGTCAAGCTGAGTTTCATGCCTGAGGTCTAGGATTACATCAAATTCTCAACGTTCATCTGTCCTGAGCATCGGGCAAGCACTTCCCAGTTTCAGCCTAGTCACAGACAAAGGAATAGAAGCTTTTCCACATGGGTTTGCCCAACTCTTGCCTTGAAAAACCCCATCAGATCATTCCCACATCCCTGTGGGCAGGAGGCTGGATCTGACCCCACCAGAGCTGCACGTGCAGAGACCTATGGAGCTGCCACAGGCAAAATTAGGATTTGCTAAAACTCTCTGCAGCTCAAGCTTGCAATTCATTATAATATGCCTGACTAAAGAAATAAGCCTGGAAAAGCTTTGAACATTCCCAAGCAGCTCCAGGAATGCCTCAGATTCTGTAAACTTGGAACTGAAATCAACATTCAACAAACAAAACAAATTTAAAGAAAAAAAAAGCCCCACTCTTAAGAAAGCACAGGCTTTTGATGAAAATGTTTAGGAGGAGATCTGACACGAAGGGATTTAATCAAAGTCCATGCAGTAATAACACTCTAAACTTATTGATATGCTTAAGTGGCTCCTAAGCGTTCCGCAAACATTAATGAGTTTATCTGTACAATCCTCTCATGGATTGAGCTATATCTCTGGGTTAAAACTCCAGATTAAAACTTCCAGATGTCACAAATCCTCGACTAGAGCCAAGAATTAAGCCCAAGCCTCCAACAAATGCCTTACCCACAGGTAAGGTGGGCTGAGCTGAGCCAGAGACGAGATGCTTTGATCTGCACTGCTTGACTTTTCCCCAGGTGAGACCTCGCCATACCCACATTCATCTCACTGGCTGAGGTCTCCACAAAATACTTCTCACTGTGACTCCAAAGCAGAAATATTAAGTAATATTGCACCAGCAACACCCATTTCATTTCATTCCCATACCTGCTTCCCCAGCCATCCCCAGAGGAGGTGTTCCCTCCCTGGCTCCCAAGGGCTCAGCACCCACAGCCCCAGGTTTTAGTTAACCTGGGCTGACTTCTCACACAAGCAGTTGAAGTCTCTAAGGTCTTACCTGTGCTTCACCAAAAATCTTTTCCTTAAAATAGTTACTCTGATGCTCCTGGGCCCAAAAGCACTGAGATGCAAAGGAAAAAAAGTGACTGCCTCATTTTTTGCTTCCATGACAAATCAGGTTTTGACCACAGCTAAAACTACTGTTGAGGCTATTCTGATTAAAAGAGAATATAATCTGAGCAAGATTATCAGGGTTTATAATAATTAATTCAATTTCCAATGCTGTGACCAAGCCACTTAATTCATCAGCTTCTCCTTCAACGCAGGCTGAGCCCAAAGCCCATCTCTCCGGCCACTGGCAGAAATTGTCTGAGCAAAGCAAGTATGACCTAGTGCTGGAGAGAACAAAATTCAGCTTGGTAAGGAAAATGTGGCTGTCACCCCATTTCCCCTTCAGCTACCTGGCAGAAAAGGGCACTTCCAGGAGCTGCAGTTTTGGACAGAATTCACACAGCTGAGATAGAAAAGTTCTCCCGCACAGCAGGAAAGAAGCAGCAACACATGGAAAACTTCATTTCTCTAACAGGTTTACTTGCTAATTACTGGGAACAGAGGACATAGGGCATCAAATCAGAAAATTATGGGACTAACGAGTGATGAAGAAACATAAAAGCAGTGTTAATGTAGCATTAAAGCACCAGTGGACAAGCTTGAATCGCTTGCCAGACAAAGCAGGGACATCCAACCACCGAGGGAGGTGCACAGGGTCTGTCAGAGAAGGACCTCCCCAAAACAAGGGTCCAGCCCCTCTAAAAGCTCCAGGCCTGTCCTCAGGAAAATGTGCTGCCTACCCCCTGACTTGGGAGGGACATCATGAGTCTAAGTTTCATCATCATCTCATTATCAAAGCTGCATTGCAGCTTGAATATCATTACAGGAAGATCTAGCAGCTCTACCTACAAACATCTTCAAGATTGGGAAAAGGATACAAGCACCTATCGTTATTTTTTTAAATGAAATTAAATCCTACAGCTTTTAGGCAAAGTTGGGCTTAAATGTGTAACATCTAAGAGATGACCAGCCCTTAAAAGAAGGCGTTGTCCTCACTGGACAGAGGGATTGAACTAGATGATCTTTAAAGTCCCTTCCAATCCAAACCATTCTACCATTCTCTGAAATCAACCATCCACAGCTTCCTGAGGAAGCCAAGGAGGAAAAAACTGTGGCTACAAAGCAGTGCTAGGGCTGTTCTTCCCATAGCCAGGCATTTCAAACTCGCTTCTGCAAACATGAACAGGTGGGAATTGTTAGAAATGGTCAGCAGAGCATCACTTGTCGAGTGGCAGCAGATGCTTGTATTACTCAGGCACTGAAAGCAGGGATGGATGCATTGACAAGGCCTGAGCATCCCACAGGTGGCTGCTGAAGAACCAGAGCTATGCATCACTTGAACTAAACAAACATGAAATAATTAAGATGCAGATTTTTATATATATTTTCTTTTTTTTAGTAGGTTATTACTACCCTGGGCATGATTCTGTTCCCAGTCACGTGAGACCTGAGGGAGAGGAGCCACATAACCCTGCACAGGGGGTTATGAAAACACCCAGAATGCAAGGACAGGGAAAGAGCTAAGGAAAAAATAAAGCCCTTACACCTTTCGTGTAGAAAGGCTGGATGGAAAATAAAAATAAAGATGGGCTTGTGAGACTGACTGTTATTACCTAAACAATGGTTCTAATCCTGGAATGTGCTGAGCACGTCTTGAACGTTTCCCAGCTCCTCCAGCTGGTGTTGGCACTGTCTGGAATCAAAGATGATGCACTTTGCACAAAGAGGAGACACAGTTCAGGCTTGTCCAAGATTTGCCATTTTTAGCTCCCACCCCCCTCAACTAATAATTTGGGGTTTTGATTAAAAAATATGAGTGAGGGAAATCTCAGCCTTCCTCAAAAAAAAAGGGAGCAGGGACTCATGTAGGGACTGTGCCCAAATGGGTCAGCTTTGACTTTTCTGCAAAAATTATGCAAAAAAATTGATTTAGAAGTTGTGTAAGAGTAACCCCCTTGCAGCCAGCTCTGGAGGCAATAAACTAACACGGGATCTGTCCTCTCACACAACTAATACACACTGAGCTTCCACTTAAATCACTGGAAAGAGCTACACATAATTCATATGCTACGGATACATTGGGAAACTCAAGGCATTGACTTCCAGGGTTCTAGCAGATGAACCCATTCCTAGCAAACAAATGACATTCCAACTCAGGATATCCTATGATTGCATTGCTTTATCCAGCAGACATGGATCTACTGGCCAAGAGAAAAGCAGCAGTGAGAAGGGGAGGTAGCGATGTCTTTAGCCCTCTAAAGACTCCGGGCAACAAAAAGCACAGCCTTGACCCACAGCATGGCTGAGGCCAGGCACATTCCCAGTCCAGCTGGGAAGAGTTAAATGTTTTGCCTTTACTTTGGATGAAATTTGCCGAGAAAATCTTCCAGAAACCTTTAAAATGAGAAGTAGGCATTTAAAATATTAAGATATCTCTCCCTTCCAGCCAAAGCCCACAGAAAAACCCCACATCTACATTTCATTCACGCTCTCCTTCCTGAGACTGCAACAGCTGCTAAAATTAGGAGAGTTGTAGCTACAAAATCCACAAAGGAGTTAAGATCTCGGTTATAAGCTTCCCAACCCATTATCACCCATTGTGTGATAAACATCTTCCTAAGTAGGCACTCTCCTTTACCCTCAAGCACCTTCTTTAATTGTGTCTTCGGCTAAAAGCAAATCATCCTGCCTCTTAATATCAGGTTTGATTAAGTTAATCTTGATGTGATATCATGAAATAATATTTACTGCTCTCCAATAATTTATGTAAATAGCTTCCCCTTTCACCCCAGCCGTACGGGATGACAGGTGATTCAGTGCTGCTGCTCCACGCTCACATCTGTGGCCAAGGCAGGAGCTTCTGCAGGGCTCCTGATGGATCGAGCCAGAGTGGTAACAAAACATATGGTCCATCACCAGGATGAAGCCTACCTTCCTCTTTGGCCTCAAAACCCCCAGCCTGCTCCACAACTGAAAAGAAAAGAATGCTTTCAATTTTTTTTTTCCCCCCAGCAAGCCTTTAAATGGTCATTATTGTTGTATTTAATGCTGTATTTTGCTGTTAAGTAAGGAAAGCCCATCGCACACACCGACGTCCAGCTACCACGAGTAGCTCCCAACAGGCTGGGGTATTGCTCCTTGCTGACTTGAGCTCAAACCAAGCCCGCACCACATCACCACCACAGCTCCTCAGAGATTTAAGAGCAGCCTGAAGTCAGTGCAGACAGCCGAGATAAGGAGGGAGATAGGAGGAACTGCAGGAGTAAATAATCACCTGCAATCACGGGTGACTCCCCAGTGAGGAAGTCCAAGCAAGATGCAAACTACTCAAGGCCTCAGACAGGAGACATGGTACAGCAAAAGGAGCTGACCCCAAACCCAGCTCTTAGAAGCTGAGGCCTCCAGGGATGCTCAACCCCACCACGGCAGAGAGTGTGCTTCACTTTAAACAAGCTTTAGTAACCTCCACACTCAGGGTGTGCCGTGGCTTTCAGAAAAACCTGTCCTTTGGAGACCTCCATGGGAGTAGAAGCCCCTCCACCCAAACTGAGGGCTTGTGTGGGGTCGTGATGACCCCATGAACAGACAGACAGGGACCAGAGAGAAGAAGCAGAACAAAGGGGTGTTAAAGCAGCAGCGAAAAGTCGCTTCTGAGGTGGAAGACCGTGACACTTCTCAGGCTGTATCTGAGCTGCATCTACTATCCCACAGAATTTCCAGCCCTCTCCCTGCCATGGGAACATCCCCTGCAGCACCAATCTCCCCATCTCCATGGCTCCAAGTGCAGAACCCAACTTTGCATGATTTTGAATAACATTTCAAATATCATCAAACCAGTGAGAACCACAAACGCTTCCATCTGATCACAACTCTGAATATGCACTAGACTTTTTTTTTTTTTTTTTGAGCTGCATTTTCTGGGCATGCATTTACAAGACAGGGCACTTTGGAGCAGGCACCTATTGACTGGTGGGAGGGTTAGGAAATAAGCCAAAGGGATAGCAGTGTGTTTTTATTCCTCTTGCTTCATCTACTATAGCTCACATCCTTTGATTCCCGCTTTAGAGAGCGTTTAAGGTTTGTATAACATTGCTAAAAACCCCAGATCCTTTCTACACATAAAGCACAACGCAGCTGCTGGAAAGGCACTTTTCCTCCTATTACCCCGCTCCTTGTGGAAAGCACTTCCATGGCTGCTTGTAACTAAGAATTCCAATTAGTGTCCGGCACAGCGATGATGCCTGTGATCGTGAGGAAGAAAGTGAGAGGGGACAGCTGTCCCCTGGCAACTCAATGGAGATTACCCACTCATTAGTACCAGACCATGGAAACAGCCACCAGATGGTAACAACTTCCAGTCAATAATGTGACATGTTTTGCAATCACCAAATCCCTTTGCAAAAACAGGGCAGGACGAATCTTATCGCCTGAGCACTTGGGCAAACTGGTGGAAAGAGCTGGAGAAGTTTGGCAGCAGCTCCAGGCAGGGTTTGTCCACACTTGCTCAGCCCGGCAGCAATGGGAGGGAGTCGGGAGAGTGCAAGTGGAGCTCTATCGGATTTGGGATGTTCAGACTTTCGGGGAGGACCATGGAGAAATTCTCATTCCTCCCCTCTCGTGCTCTGCTTTCCTCCACACCGGCAGGAGCTTAACAACAATTTCTGTGTCTTGAAGAACGTTCTCAGGCCTGTGGCTGGATTTTGGCCATTTCCCAATAAATCCAGAGCATCCCTCAACTTCAGTCACTTCCACTGCACACCAATCTAGCCCTAGCCAAGAAACTGTATATTAGGAATTGCAGCTGCAGGGAAGAGCTGGACCAGGACAGGCAGCATCCAGCTCATGCAGAGGTTTGCAGTAAAGCATGGTGATCTGTCTTACTCCCAGCTCCAGAGTATTTCTCATCATTGCGAATTTCTCTCAGGCCAGCTGCTTTAAAGTGGATATCCTCCCTTCCTAGTGATCACAAACAAATCAAAGTGGATCACCTGGAAATGAATTGTTCAGAGCAAGTGTTTTCTCCATGAGAAGCCCAGTAACACTGAAACACCACTTAAACAGTACTTGGAAATAAACAGAAGAGAAAGTTTCAGAAAGGCACCTGTGTCACATTTTATTGGGTTTGGGGCTGTTATTTTTCCCCTCCTTTTTTTGTCTAGGGCTAATGTCAGACTTTCTGCATCTCACCTGCACATTTTTGCAGGTTCTGACTTCTGATTTCATTGCAGAGGTGGAGCAACACCCAATAAAGTCAAGAGAAAGATTTTCCTCAACATCATAGGGTTTTGGACCTCAGTGGACAATCTTTACACAAACACAGAGAGCTACTGTCACAAGGCACAGCTACGAGGAGGCTCCCATTGGACTTTCAAGTCCACCCAAAAAGACCTCTTGGAGAAAGGCAAACATCCACTCCAAAAGGGGTTGTCCCAAACTGAGCTGTGGGGACATCAAGCTCAGATTACCACTGGGGTGAATGCCAGATGTCCTCCCAGGTCCCAGATGTGGAACTCAAACAATGTCCTCTACCTGCACAAAGCAATCTCTAATAATTTCTACCTGCTGAGATACAGGGGGAGGCTCCTTGCACTGCCCAGGGAAAAGGGGAGTTGCCCTTGAGGTGTAAAGTGGATCTAAAATACCAAAAATACCTAAATTTTTCTGGAGCTCTCCTTCCAAAAGCACCCGAGAGCAGAGACAATCCATGGAAAGCAGATAAAACTTTGCACAGAGAGAGCCCTGAAATCACCAAACCCTTGGAGATGCTGCAAAGAACATGAACCTATCAGGGAGCAGAGTCTCAGACTCGACTGATCCCCTCCCACCTGTACCTGGCTTTTCGTTTCACCCTTCAGAACCGAAGCTTTGGGCCACTAAAGCTCAGGCTGCCTTTTGGGTCACGCAGCCAGCCCGAGGAAGGTCTAATCCCAGCTCCTCGGGAGCGCAGCAGGGAGCCCCTCGGCTCTCCCTTGCGACACGAGCAGAGTTACACCACTCAAGACCCCTGACACAGCACGTGTGCCAAACCTTCTCGCAGCAGCACCTCGAGGTAAGAAAAAAGGCTCAGGGACCCATGCGAGACACAAAGAGGTTGTGTGATTTAGTGCACTGCAAGGGCGCACACCTCCAGCTTGGTGCTGCTGTGAGAGAGCAAGTCCGGGTGCTGGAGGCAGAAGCTGAACAGGCAAAGAAAACCCGGGGCAGGGTCAGGGAACAGCCCTGGGGAAGCCCAGACCGTGCAGGCAGGGCTGGGATGTTGCTCCATAGCTCCGGCCGCGGGTACCTCCGCATCCATTGCGACACCGGGCAGCGCTGCCAAGGCGGCCCCGTGAAGCCTCGCACCTCCCGGCTTTCACACAGCAAACTATTGCTCGGCAGGCCATAAACCTCCCGAAAAAGCCATGGAGCTGCACAAAAGCCTTCTCCTAACAGATGATTTGCGCCAGCCCTGCAGTCTCAGCAGGTGATACACGGTCATAAAACCCATTCTCATGCTATTACAAAACTCCTCACCAACACCCGCCGCTGCCCTGCTCGGGTTTTATTTGCCACCTTACCCGAACAAGGAGGGTAGGTTCCAGTTGCACAAAATGCAAACGGGGAGCCCTGGGCCATTTTGCCACCCACGCAGTTAATTACACCTCCGACAGCCAGCGAAGGGCTGGGTGTAGAGGATCCAGGCCCTCCCGTGGCTCGCAGAGACACGAAGACCGGTTGGCACCGGGAGGCACATCCCACCAGCACCCTGCATCACGAGCTGGGTGAGGCACGAGTTAATTTTTACAGATTGGGTGTTCACGAGCCTTAAAGGAATTCCCTGGGATTTTTTTCCCCCCAACTCCGAAGCTCACTCGCACATGGAGTGTGCTTTTTTTGCACAGTTTACTTTGAGGCAAACTTGGCACCTGAAGTTTTCAAGCTTGTGTTGTCAAAGAGCTGAATGTCAGGGGGGTTGGAACTGGATGGTCTTTAAGGTGCTTTCCAATCCAAACCATTCCACAGTTCAGTGAAAGTTATTTCAATGAGAACCATTCAGATAGTTATAACCAGGTTTTGTGATCTGACCATTCACCAAATTCCTCTTCCCTTCCCAAGATTCTTCCAGATGGACTTCTTTCTTTCTCAACCCTACTAGGTTTAAAGTCAAAAGCAGTGCCTGGCACAGAGAAAGAAAAATAAGCATTGGCCTGCTACAAACCTAAATTTATGCCACTTTTAGGTTCTGGTTTCAGAGACCAGTTCCCTTTCACTCAAGTCCTCCTCCTCCAAGTCATTGCTCTCCCGATCATTAACTCAGCCTCTGAAAAATTAGGCTTTGTGTTTTCTTTACAAAAATCTCATTCTAAAGAAAGGCCAGCATGGCTGCACAATTTTCGTATACTGTGAATGTGGTGGGCACAGAAGAAGTAAGAAAAATATAAACCTTCTAAATAAAGAAGAGCCTACTTGATTAGCAGCTAATTGAGAGCTACATAGCTCTTACTAATGAAAATTTATTTCTAATAACATGGGGGATACAGGCCTACAAAAGCCCTTGTCAGCTTTTTTTTTTTTAAATAGTATTTCAGTTGCATTCCACATACATTAATATTATACCCACGGAAAGGAAGAGACAAGATGAAGTTATCCAGAACTTTTATCTTGGCTCCTTGCCATGACATCCTGATGTGTGCTTGCTGCCACTGGGCTTGTCCTCTCTGGCAGAGGCTTGGGGAGTGGTGGGAAGAGATGATAGGAGAAGACTGTGTTGGCCACCCTAAGTCTGTAATTGACTGACACAGCCGCTTACAGAGCGTTGCTGCTCGAAGGGGAGTGTTCACAGCAAATTGGGTTACTTGGAGTAACCCAAACCACAGGTTTAGGTTCACCACTAAGATTTCCCCGTCCTCCTGGTCCTCCTGGACCTGAAGCTCCAGCCCAAGGGGTCATCCCATGCCACAGACACCCAAACTCTCGAGGTTTGGTGCAGCAGGAAAACTTGCCAGACAGACCTGCTGGAACCCAGCATCACCCTAAACCATCAGCAGGGGTGGCTGCTGTGAATTCCCATCCTAAAACCCCAGGCTTTACCCTCTGATACACCCTCACTGCCCCATGACTCCAGATGTGTTGCCTAATACAAGACAGTTTGGCTGACAGTTCTCAGTTGACCACACAGTTTTTTCCTAGAGCTGTAGGGCAGCATCTTAATTTCTAGGAAAAATCCTAAGAAACAGTGAGAGGGAAGAAGGCCTTGGCCTTACAGGCCTCAGTGGGACATTTCCCAGCATGTTTCTACTCCTAGAGTTGCTGCCCCACAAAGACAAGACAGGCCAACTACCTGAAGGTCCTCAGGCTTTATGCTTGATATATTTTTATTCCCAATCCCCCCAGAAAAGGGACTTTTCCTGGGCTGGAAATAGGCACCACAATCTTTACCAAAACCATTTCCATGGACTTGTACAAGCAGGCTCCCAGCACTGAAGGCAACAGGTTCCCCATCACAAGCTACCTCAGTTGGTACTGAAGTCAAAGAAAGTTTTACCTTTATCAAACAATTTTAAGCTTCTCTTCGTGAGTTACTACTCAAATAACATGGGCCTATATGGGGTAAAAATTAGGGGGTTTATTGGTTGTCTAGAAACAAGCATTCATGTACTAAGTTTCACCATCTAATATCCAGCTTACCTCTTCAAATTTAGGATTTACCTCAAGTGAGATTAACACTCAAAATATTATTTCAGCTTCTGCATATAGCTGAGCATGATCCAGTTTCAGCAGAGGGCTTGAAATACCTGACCTACCCATATTTTGGATGTGTTAAAAATAATCAACAATAAGCATAAATCTGATGGACTGAATTTGGATTTCAATGTGAAGTTTTATGAGATTGTTATTAAAAAAAAAAAAAAACCAAAAAACTCTGAAGAAAACTTCTCTCTTGGGGTAATTCCCCCAGCTCAGCACAGCACCAAGAAAAAGTAATTCATCCCAATTGGAGCTGGGACCCAGCCACAACATCTTGAAACAGATCCAGACCTGTTCCCCCTCTTCTTGGGGGGTGAGAAAATGTGGGGTTTTGCTCTGACCCAGCAGAGAAGAGGGGCAGAGGCAGCTCAGATATGGGGTTCAATCTCAGGCCCCGTGAGAAGGATGAGGTGTTTGTGTGGGGAGTGCTGGTCCTCAGCCACTGCTGAGCTGCCTCGTGGACCTCTGTATGCACACTCACACCACGCATTAAAACACAAAAGTAACACTTCCTCAGACCTCTGGATATTTTACTTCATCTCAGTATCACTTACAGCCACCATAAATCAAGCAGTCCACCCCCTCTCCTTCCCTGATGTTTTATAAACTGCAGAAAGTCAGAGTATTTTTTGGCCCCACAGCCTACATATCCCATAATAAATGCCTCTCCTAATGTTGCTTTATTTTATCAATATTGCCAGACTTCTTAATGGGACTCTAAGCTCCCGACTAACTAAATATATTGTCTGTCATATTCTGTATTTACTTTTCCTGCAAGGAACAATGATGCTCTATCAGCACCAGCGCGGGGTAACGGAGGTCAGAGCCCCTTAATTGGAAAAACACATGGTCTGACCAGCCAGTCCCAGACCCCGATGGAAAACCAGCACCCCACTCACAGCCACCCTTTTTTGGGGTTGGGACATAGCCCTGCAAGAGGGGCTCAGGCAGGTTGCTCCCAGGTGGGAAACAACACCCAAAGGATATTTTCCAGCGCGTTACGGATGAGTTTTGGGGGAAGGCAAAAAAAAAAAACCCTCCAGCCAGGGTAGCACAAGGTTGGCTTGCCTTCAGGAAACGCCTGGTTGTATGCAGCAGCTGTGGTGCGAGTAGGACAACAAATTCACTTACTGAATGACAACAGCTTTATTGGCAAGCCAATTCAATTAAAGCCACTGCAACCAACAAAGTCGCAGGCAGCGCTCGCCGCATAACGAATATGGAATCATGCCTATGTTTCCCCAAGTGCCCTCAGCCCTCCCTGTCCCTCTGCATGAGAGGGAAAGGGATGAATGAATTAGGCTCAGATGATGGTAATTAATGGCTTGGCTGTCAGAGAGGCATTTTGTCGGCCCAGTGGTTGAAAGCTCCACATTAGAGATAAAGTCCCAGCACTGCTCAGACAGGGCAGCCCTCCTGCCAGCACGGTGGGGCAATGCTGGGCGGCATTGATCAGCCTTGCCTGCTATTGATAGGTAAATAATACGTTCATTTTTCATCTTCACAAAACACGTCCTCCGGGCTACGGTTACGGGAGTTCTGACATGAGCTTATTAAGAAAAAAGTATCCTTAACGCTGGGCTAAACACAAAACAAATATTCTTATAAAATATACATAAGAATTCATTTTAGCCTTCAGTAAAATAGATAAAACCTGGAATTTTTTTTTTTCCTGAACACTAAAACTTTGCTTTCTAAGGCAACATTTGAGACCTCCCCTGCACGTACGTGCATGAGTTGGTGTGAATTTCCACCATCACTGAAATTACCCAGGTTTCATTGTTTTCTGAACCGTGACAAAAACTTAAGTGGTGCTGCCCAGTTAAAATGTCCGGGGTGCTGCTTTCCCCAAAATTTCAGTAAGGGAAGAAAATGAGTTTTAAGTCTCAAAATATTTTGCAAAACTTCTCTCATTCACTCATTTATGAATAATCTTTTAAAAAAAAAGAAAAAGAAAAGAAAAAGAAAAAAAAAAAAAAAAGAGGGTACTGAAAGCTTCTGGGCAAACCCCTTGAAGCCACAGGAAGTTTTGGTAACACAGCAGTGGGGTCAGAGGAGACCAGCACCCAACCCTGCACATCCATGGGCACATGTCCCACCCAGAGCCAGCCCAGCTCTGTTCCTGGCTGGTGGAACCCACCTCCACCCCTTTGCTACAAAGGGCAACCAGGCCTCATTAATTCTAATTTTTCTCTCCGTGGAATCCTATAGAGATACCTTCCTGCTCCCTTTGCCTCCTCCTCACTGCCAAAAACCCAAAACTGGCTTGACAGCCCCAAACCCCACATCCCTTTTTAACCTGGAGCAGAGGCAAATTGAATTCAAAGCAGTGACCAGGAAGCACAGGGTGTTCTGGGCATTTCCTCAAGATTCTTGTTATGAAGTTGTTATGAAATAAAATCTCCTCTTTTCAGAGCACACCAGTGTAATTGCCTGACTGCTTCCCGTGTCAAAGTGACCAATACTTTCTGCGCCTCTGGGAACGTAAAACTGAAGAAAACATCACTCATTTGGACATTCATTATGTGACTCGTTATTGTACATTAAACATTTGTATCCTTAAAATAATGGCCTCGCTATTACCAGCCGCAAGATCCCCGCTTCTCCCTTCAGCTCAAAGACGAGGGCGTTGCTGCAGCTCCAGAGGGGTGACACCCAACACTTAGGGACCATCCCTCTAAGTGGAAAACATCCCTGCTTTGTTTGTGCCGCAGAAAAAGAGATGCCTTTTCATTTCCAGACAGCATCTCAATATTCATTAAGCAGCAGCCTAATGGCACAATCCTTAATCGCTCCAACAAGGACTGATGAGTGCGGCTCCGGGTCCGCAGGAGTCAAGGATGATGTTTTAATGGATAAGCCTTTATCTTGCCATCCCGGCTGCTGGAGTTACTCAGAAGCTAAAGCCTGGTCCCCTGTGCCACAAGGATGGATGGGCAGAAGAAGGAATAGCCAAAAAAATTTCTAGATTCCCTCATATTCCTCTTAAGGCAACTGCACCAACTTCACCTGGAGCTGCCAGTGGCCACAGCAGGATCACAGTGGATGAATCCAGGCTGTGCCAGCTGAGTGGATAGCGGGATGGGCACCTGACAGTGCACAGCCACACTGGCCTGGGAGTGACTCCTTCCCTCAGAGAGGCGATCCTGAAATGAGCTCGCACGAGGCCACAGCCACCACCAGGCATTTTCAAACCAGTTCGGCCAGTTGTGGGTGGGTTTGCCAAGAAATGCATAAAGCTGACCTTTGCTCGCCTTCAGAGGGGAGGAGGGTGGTTTGTGAGGGAGACAGAACAGGACCGTGGTGTCCTCAGGTACGAGGTGATACAATCCTACCTGGGGACAGGGAGAGCCACAAAGCCCGGAGGCAGATCCTTGTGTCCTAAGAGATCCGGGCTGAGCTCTGCACCAAGCAGACCCCAGACATACCCCTGGATAAGCTTTCCCCACTGCTTCTGTGAGGAAGAAAATGGATGAAAAGGTGTCCCCTGGGTTGAGTGTTCTGCCTGGAGCCAAGCCCAGTCAGGGCAGGGGGGGTGAGAGGGGGCATGTGTGAAGGGAATAACAGGAACCAGCATCTCCTGCACTCTCTCTCATCCACCACAGTCACGGGCAGCAGCTGTGGGCATCCCCCAGCTCCAAACCCTCCTGCCCACCTCCCTCCAGCCCCATCCTGTGTAGGGAGGCCATTTCAACAGCAAAGTCCAGCAATTTGACACAGCCTGGCCTTCACTCACCACATTTGCTTCCGCAACTTCCCTGCTTCTTCCCCAAGGCGAAGAGGAATTAACCCATGGTGTCATCCCTGACTCACCAGCGAGGGAGACACCAGGCACGGCACAAAGCTGCACATCAGAGAGGCTGAGCATTTCCTCCCTCTCAGCACTTACAAGAGACACTGATGTCTCCAAGCAGTACAGTTTGGAGATTTTTTTTTTTTTTTTAGTTTATCAACACTTAGTGATCACCAGTGAACTTAAAACTCCCAAGATAAACCTGCCAGAAACTTAAAATGTTCTGCCCACTCCAGCATTAAGGTGCAGCCTTCCCCAAAACCAGGAATTTCAGGTACAGAGAAGAAAATAAAAGTATTTTTGCCCAGAAAAATGGAGCAACATATCTTCTCACAATGAATAGCCCAGCACAGAACATGCCTGCAGCTCCAGGGCTGCCTTCAAAACAGCACTGCACACTCCTAACACCCAGAGTGTTTCTCATGCCCAGATGAAGGGCTCAGCTGAGCCCTCAGTGCCAGTGAGGGGAGAGGCTTTCCAAAAACCTAATGCACAGCCCACACTAAGCTCTCCCCTCTGGCAAACGTGGGAGAAGGGCTGTGATATCACAGATACTGCAGATGCCATTCCGTGGGCACAGGGAGATCCTCGAGAGATAACACCTATCTGCAAAGAGCTGGAATCTCAGAGATGAGAGCACTTTAAAGAGCAGCAGGTACAGGAACCACTCACCTGCCCCATGGAGAGCAGCTCCCTGGTGAAAGTCCCATCCTTCTCATCAGGAAAAATCCACGGTGGTCACGTAGATGAGGTGCCCCTGAGGCTCAGCATGGTGCACAAGGGAAGTTCAACTGGGAGCACCTCACAAAAGCCTCCATCCTCTGTAAGGCTCATCCTCTCTTTGCTCCCAAGGCCACACAGTTTTGCTTCCCCACATCCAGGACTTGCTGGATGCTCACAGTAAGCTGGCACCTCTAAGCACCAACCTTGCACAATCCCAAGGGGAGTTGGAGCCCAAAAACATCCTTTTCAGACAAATTGCAGATGAAGCCCACAGGCAGCCCCTCACAGGTCCAGAAGCAAAGGCAGCTGAGGCACAAGCAGGAGGCCTCTGAGGGGCAGAGCAGACAGGGCTGGCACCAGCACCTCAAACAGTGCAGGGGACTCCAAGAATGTCCAAAAACATCAAGGCAAACCCCAAAACTTGCTGTTAGCTGTACCTTTACGAGCTGCAGGAAACCCTCACGACACCCAGGAAGCACCAAGACAAAGGCCAAAGCTCACCCTCAGCCGTGGCTTTGTGAGGGGCTTGTAATTAGCATAATGAGGGACACCTGGGGAAGGGGCAGTGCCCCACCTGTGGGCAATTAGTGAGGGGCAGCACAGCCACAGCTGAAGGTCATTAACATCCCTGGCCAAGCAGGGCAGCCCTCAATGCTTTCTGAGCACACAGGGTGATCAGTGGGACAGGTGTCTGAGTACTAAAGGATGTGGCCTTGTTTCTTCCACCCTCTCCATCTCTGTCCCCAGCTCTCAGCTGCTCCTACCCAGGCTCCTTGGGTGGCTCCTGGCTCATCCCTGGAGTTGTCAGAGGAAGCCTGTGACCTGCAGCCAGCTCTGCCCTCGCAGGTCAGCCCCTACGGGACAGTGAAGTCCCAGCGAGTGCTGGTGTCACCCTTGGCTCATCCCCCATCACTGAACAGCTTCAGTCTCTCTGATATTCTCCTAATGGAGACAGCATTCTCCACAAATTTCCCAGTTAAAATCATCCAGGAGTAGTTGTGTTTTGGGGACATAAAGTCTCTTTTTCCTGCTGAAGGTGACTGCATTATCAGCACCCTGGTCCTTGCCTTCATACCCAGGATAAATTCTTGCAGAAAAGCTTTGCAGAGCACAGACTTGAGTTAAGCAGTAGGAAGGACGGACTCCTTCAATCCAGAATTTATAGAGATCCCCAGCAATTAATTTTTTTGAACCATCAGCACTGGTTTTTCAAATAAATGGGGAGCTGTGATGTGCTAGGAGCTCCCAGGAGTCCTGAGGTGCAGCACCACGTGCTGAGCATCGCCACCCCACCTCTTGTGCAACCACCAGGTTTCAACAGCACAAAATTTCGGTGGAAGGTCACCAAGAAGCCCTCAGTGCTCACCTCTAATTGAAAGAGACCTGTCCTGACCTCAGTTAAGGGAAAAGAGACATCCCACAGTGGTTTGGGAGGCATTTCCTTCATCCTGCCTGCCCGTGTGTGTTTCTCCCCATGCCCCTGTGCAGCCCATGGGCCCAGCGCCCGATTATATATAAACCAAACATCCTTTCTTCTTCTAAAAAAGAAAATACACAATATACACCTGCTTTAATCAGAGCTTAAAGGAATTTGGGACTCTGGAATTATAGATGGTGTTAAAAGAGGCATTGCCAAACTAAAACTCCCTGGCTTTTTATCAACCCTGAAGAGAGATGGGGGGGAAAAAAGCCATGCTGAGGGAAAGGTAATTTTTTTCCACCAAACTGCCAAATTATCCCTTAACATAAAGCCTTAAGCAATGCTGGTTGGGAGGGAGCAGCTCACCACGCTGGCTGCTCCACTCCCTGGATTTGGCAGGGGCTGCTTTCCGAGAGCCCGATGGATGACCACGGCAGGCTGAGTGTCCACAGGGCACAGCCAAAATACCCCAGCCATTAACTACAGGTTAATCACATTTACTGTAGCTCTGTTTTTCTGAGATTCTCAGACAAAGGCTAAATTCAAGAAAACTTAAAAAGAAACAGATCTTCGGAGCTGATTTATTGTTAATGCAATTAGGATGAGGGAGAGAATCTGATTACCAAGGACTCTCACTTCTTCCCCCCCACAAGCTGATTTAAAGAGGAAGCTCCCAGTGCAGTAACTACTTTCTGGTTTACTTTACTTCTTAGCACAGCAGTTGTTGAAACAGCTCCAGTGTTTTCTCAGCTGCATTTTTATGTCAATACTAAGGAAGGGATGAGATGATTCGGACATGACAGAGGAGAGGAAAGAGGTGTAAAAAATAAAGGCACTAGCTTGAAAAAAACCGCCCCCAAAATGTTCCAGAGGAGTTAAAAATGGACCTGAGGCTGCAGTGTGGTGGAGGAGAGGCCGGAAGAACAGGTCATGCATGTGGCTGTCCCCACACTTCCCAGAAGCACACGTAGGAAAGCCTTGCTGGAGTGCCAGGATGGTTTGCCCTCGGGCCTATCCCATACAGGTAAGCAATCCTGATGGGAGCCAGTAGCACAAATCCTGGTGTTTAGCCCGGCTTGGTGGCACGAGGTCTTTAATCTGCAGCAGGGGGGTACCAGGAGGGGCAGTGGGCAGTGGCCAGGCTGCGAGCCCAGCACTGACAGGCTGGAGCTGAGGCAATTAAAACACATTAAATAATAACAGTAACACAAATGCAAGGCAGCTGCTGAGCTGCACACCCTCCCAGCCACCCCAAACTCCTGCAGCGAGCGCCTCGACCATCCATTGCAAAAACTCCTGCAATTCCGAGAGATACGGTGTGTGCATCCTTAATTACTGCTTGTTATTTATCTCTTCGCAAGCCTCCGACTCCAATTCTTAAAAGATTTCCTGTGTTTTACAGAGATACTCTCATTCTGGTATTTTTAGGAGTCTGAGTGTGGCAATGAGTATGTAAAAGTGTGAGTTCATTCCCATCCCTGATGTAGCCCATGAGGAGGGAGGAAAAGGGGGTGCTCTGGGGGCCTCCTTGGAGAGTGGTTGTGGGGGGTGGCTGGGGAGAAGAAGATGCTGAGCAGAGGACCAAGGTGGGAAGCAGACGATGGATAAACGTGCATCTCCAGCAGCCCAAACTCTTCTTTGCTCATCCACCAGACAAAGGCAGGGCAGGAGAGCTTGACACTGCTTGCAGCAAAACAAAACAGATAAAAACTCCGAACGTGCAACACGACACCTTAAAAGCATTCCCACAGCCCTTTGCCAATCCACCTAAATCCTGACCTTGAAGAAAACACCCCACCTTGTCCCGGGCTCCGGCAAGTCGTGCCAAAACCTGCCAAGCAGTGTGGGGAGAAGGGCCCCGGCCACTGGGGCTCCCGGCGGGAGGAGCAGCACATCCCAGCTGGAGCCATCCAAAGGCAAAGACCATCTCCTTCCTGGCTGCACCTCCCTGGCCAAGGAGGACTCACCTTCACCTTCTCACTGCAGTGCAAGAAGCGATGTTAAAATTTTAAAAACCAGTAGGATCAACTATTTCCAGGATTCCCACTGATTTTGAGGCTGCTCGTTGATTTTGAGGCTTCCTCCTTAAATCCACCTCAGTGCAACTCAGAGAGGGGTTCGCTTTCTTCCTTTAAAGAAGAAGAATATAGGGATGCATGAAAGGAGAACTGAGCTGGCCCTGGTCTGCAGACAGCTCTGCTGCTCCAGCCCCAGGGCCACGGGTGACCGGAGCAGGTGAAAAGGCAGAGCTTGCATCATGCTCGTGGTAAGGTGTGAGGGAGGTACGAAGAGAAGCACCTCTGGAAAGAAGACATCTGGCACCAAGCAGGACCTCTGCCACAGTCTCTAAAAAAACCCAAACCAACAAACCAAACAAAAAAACATACCTGGAAAGGCTCTCACCTCGGCTGGATGTATCCAGGAGCCCTCAGCCAGCTGATCCACTGCAGGCAGGGCAGGAATGGGAGGGAGCAGCTGTAACCGGGTACGAGGCAGCCACTTGTGTTGCTGCAAATCAATAATTCCGTATTTCCCAATTCCTTATCCCCAGCCACCTCAACACACGCGGCGAGTACGCTCCAGCTTCCTCCAGCCCCACGGCACTTCCCAGGGAGCTGCAGTCCAGCCACACCAGGAGCCATCTCTGGAGGGATAGAGAGCCAGATACTGGGCATCGCTCCCTCCTGGATAAACCCTCTCTGCAGCCTTTCCAGAGCACTCCCAGTGACAGAGAATCCCAGCTCCTGGGAGAGGCCAACTCTCCACTGGTGCTAATCCCTGGGCCTTTCTGGTGGTGCAAACATCAGCGTGCGAGGGGTGTGAGACACAAACACACCAGCTGCTCCCAAAAGCTAAAGGCTTTCCAGGGACAAAACAAGCACAAGTGCAAAGGGACTCTGGGGTTTTGGGGTTGTTTTTATTTGTTTATTTTATAAAGCAAGGTGCTGTGTGATATGAAACGCTCTTCCCAAGGGCTGCTAGAGCCACACACGGGCACAGACTTGCATTTAATCTCCCAGGGAGGTTTTACAATCCCTTTCCCAACTCGCTCACCAGCTCTGTTTTCCTACACATCGCCCCTTATCTGCGCCCGGCTGCCGGCGAGCGGCTCCGGGATGCAGAAACACAGCTGTTCCTCTCGGCTCCGTAATTGCCAACCGCAGGGAAGGACATCCTTCCCCATTTCACAGCTCCGGGGCTGCGTAACCACAACCGCCTTCCCGGCGGTGAGAGCGGGAGCGGGAGGATTTCCCCCGTGCAGATGTTCATCCCCGCCGCCCACGCTGCGGTTTCGCGGGGACAACCTGGGGGACCTGATAAAGCAGCCGGGTCCAAAGGATTTATGGGGCTCCTGCTCCTAAATCGACGGGAAGGGGAGGTTTAGGGGGTGCAAGGCGAGCTGGAACCGGAGTGGAAAAGTTCTCACCGGGGTTTGTCCACGGGCTTTACATTGCTGATATTTATCCTTGAACTTCCCACAAAGTTCGCCTTGGAAATGACAAGTGGAAGTCTCATCACCCCACAGCCGGGTGGTTTTTTGGCCACACGATGCACAGGTGCTCCTGTGCAGGTTCAGGAGGAGGTGGGGGAAGAGCACTACTGAAACACCTCTTTTTATAGATCTGTGGATGAGGGTATGCCCTGCTCTGTCAGGAAAGGTTGGTCTGTTGTTGTTTTTTGGGGGTTTTTAATGGGTGTTTAATACTCTGTGCAACAAGTGCTGAGCCCCCTCAGTGTGCCTGGCCAGCAAAGCCCCATTAATATTCCCAGGCTAACTAACCCATGGCCCCATACAGCTGCCCAGATGGACCACTGGCCCTGTTAGCTGCTGCATGTATGATTCTGAAACAAAATAAAAGGGTACACAAGATTTATTTTCTTTTTTTAAAAGAAAAAGTCCCTCAAAGCAAGGAGTCTTTTACTCAGGGCCCAGCCAGCCCAGTGCCTGACACAAGCATTACCCACCACTATTTTATGGTTTTTGCTGGCTGGGGGCACCCGTGCTGCTTTAAAAGGCAGCAATATTCTTTGTAAACAGTGGTTTGGAAATGAGTATTTGATTGTCAGAAAGAGGATAAGGAGGCAGCCTTGGGATGAGAAACAAGTTTCAAAGCACGGCAGAGACCTTGCCCAAGCTCAGCCTTTGGGGTGCAGCTGGAGACCAGGGTTTTCCTCAACAGATTAAAAACCCCTGTTATTTCATGCCCTGAACCCCAGGCAGCAGCTGAGGTGGGGGAACAGAGCCTGACCCCTAAGTCAAGCTGCAGAGCCCCCATCCCATCCCCGTTTCATGCCCACGATTGGAGAGATGCTCTCCAACGCCACAAAATAAATAAAATTCCCGGGTTTCAAATGAACATATTTACCTGGTCTTGCTATTTTACTCAGCCCGTGACCTCTGCACATTACATAGGAGAGCAGTACAATGCTCCTCTGAAAAGCAATCTTCCAGGGTAGGGCTTTTTGTTTTATTTTCTACGTTTGAAAAGACAATTCCAGGCTCTGGATGGCTCCGGTTTGCAGGTGGCTGAACCGGCCCTTTTTGTCTTTAAGGATGTGAAACAAGGGTACCACATTTTCTGGGCTTTTTTGAACAAGTCCTGACCTTTCAACCCTAAAGCTGGATGGAGAGTGGGCCTGGCATTCGGAGGCTCTCGTTTTTATTTGTCCCAGCTGTCCCCACCTTGCATGTCAAGTCCTTCTCCTGGCTCGAGACTTTAACCTCCAGCATGTGACAAACAGCAAGGACAGAGCCAAGGGCAGCGATTGCACCGTCTTCCAACTTTGGAGGGGAGGGAAAAAATAAAACATAAAAACGAAAAATAAAAAGGCTCCAGGAAACAAGAAATGGCCGGGAAAACCAAACTCAGCAGATAAGGCTAAGCCTCAAATCACTCCCGTTGCGAAGAAGTGCCACAAGCAAAGCACCCAAAAGTCTCGTGGTGCCTTCGCCTCTGAATGTTTTCTGTAACCAACAGCGCTGTTGGCAACGTCGTGGCAGCCCAGGAGATGCAACACCGAGGGCAGGGAGCGGCTTGTCCAGAAAATCCCAAACACAACACAGATGGGGCATCAGCCCGGTGCTTGTCCTCGACCCACGGGGCACCACTGTCAGAGTGGAGATGCACAGGGACCCAGCCAGCTGCTCTGGAGATGAAACACTTCAAACACACCCCAGGGCAGGTTCTGACCCTGTTTTACACCACTGAAACCCCTCTGCAATGCTGCTGGCTTTAACCACGGGCTCCCCATCCGAACCCAGTGTGAGCACATCCTCTCCTGCTCCCCATCAGCACCAGCTCCTTCCTCCCGCACCCAAACCACGGCTCAGCATCCTCAACTCTGCCTTCAGCAGCTCCTTCATGGCCTGACTTACTTTCTTCTTTTTTATTTTAAGTACACAGCACAGAAAACCACACACAGGCCAACTTCAGAGGTATTCCCACTAGAAAAATTAAATACTCATAATGCTTTTTTAAAGTGAATTGGGCCCCTTAATTTGCATCTTATAATAAGGATGTTATCGTACTGGTTTATGGCTCAGCTCTTTAGTTTCTATCTCTCAGGGGCTAGATTTCCCCTCATGAGTTCAATAGATGTCTGTGAACTAATGTAATTTTTTAAAAGGCTTTTCTTTTGTATTAACATTACAACCTTTATGAGTTAAAGGTTTTCCTTGCCGGAACGCGGGGTGTGTTGGAATTCCAGAGCCAGGCTCCGTACTTTCCAGAGGGGATGCTGCAGCGTGGGGTTAATCCTGGGCAGAGGGTGGGAACCTTCCTCACCTCCCCACACCGAGCCCAGCTCTCCAGTGTGCTGCAGCTCTTACATTTAGCTTAATTATAAAACATTGTCACTCCAATATTAAAATAATGTTTAATACACAGAAGGGAATAAGCCAGTCTGGAAAAATGCATAATTTCCCTGCACCTGCCCTGCTCCTCGCATGCAATGAGCTCTGTTCTTTTCCTCCCTCTCTCCTGAGTGCCTCCCACAGCAATGCTGGGAATACACTTCCAAGAGCTTTTAAAAAGCCTTTAAAAGCCAGGGGGGCTTCCCCCATCTCCGCACCTTCCAGCAGCGCCCATCCTCTGATCCCCTCACCCTTGGGAGGCGGAGCGAGGCCGGGGGTGGGATCTGTCCTCCTGTGGCCTTCCAGCCCCACATCTGAGCAGCAGCACCCGGGTCTTCAGGAGAGGAAAAACAGCAACGACTTGCCTAAATCCCAGAGGACGTTTTTAAACTTGCCCGAATTAGGGCCCAGGGGCGGATGCTCGGTGTTTCCAAACAGCCGGGCTCCAAAAGTGCTCAAACACGCCACGAGTAGGAGCGATGTCGAAAATGCCAGCCCCTGCTTTAATGTACCCCGGGATCATTCATCACCTCCACACCTTATTTTATATTGCCAGGCTCTGCTTTAAATAAGCTTTTTTTTTTTTTCTTTCCCCTCCCCTTTAATCACTACAGCTGCAGAAGGTGCTGTCTCTTCAGCAGGGGAGAGAAAGAAGAAGAAAAAAAACGTAAGAAGAACAGCTAAAAGGGGATTTTAGGCAACAAAAAAAGCCAGTGGGAGCAGCCAGGTGCAGAGCAGCTCCCAAAGGGATGTTCCTCCCCGAAGCCTCTAAATGGAAAAGCCAAAGCCCAGGGGAGCATGCCAGGCAGGCAGCAGGGAAAAGGTCTGTTGGAAGGAGAACATAAAAAGTAAGTTTTATCTGTGGTGGAATTAGGGGTGCAGGGGGTTTGTGGAGATGGCAGTGCAGGCAGGGACCCCACTGCCCGCCAACGAGGGGTTTCATGGACACAAGCCATGGGGCAAGGGCTGCCAGAGGACACCCTCAGCCCACAAGGAAGGGGGACAGAAGTGTCACAGCCACCGGGCTCTGCTCGCCAATGTAGAGATGCAAGAGGAGGTCAGGGAAAGGACAGACACTCAAAGAGAAAAAAGGTTTATTTAGGGCTCCTTCCCCTGCTCCCTCCCTGCCCAGAGTGTCCCAGGTTTCAAGGGCAGGGCTATATAAAGAGTGATCTGGCACCTCTGTATGCACTACAAGCTCGGATACAGATAGTCAGGAAGCAAATTCAAAGCCTCATTTTCTGCTGCCTGCAGGTGTCTGTCACAGGAGGCCCCTGACCACCACCACCACCACCTTCACCCAACCTCTCGTGCACAGATCCAGGGAAAGCTGAGGGAAAGGGTTAAGCAGCCTGTGGATGCTCCGCCTGTGCGCTCCCCACCTGGAGCGGCTGCGCTCACAACTGGGAACCATTAAAGGTTTAGCATGAACTGGTGCAGGTGGTGGAGCTTTTGGCCGTGGGCTCTTTGATGCGCTGGGCTTAGCAAGCTCTGGGCATCATCTGCCAGGCCACGGGGACGACCCAAGGGCACTCCTCTGTCAAAGGGACCCTGCCACTGGGGTGAACCCCTCATCAGCTCTGTGGGGTTGGGCAGGGGCCTTACTGCTGCATCTAAACCTCCTCACTGAGGAAAAACTCCTGCCCGAGCCTTGGCGGGGGGGTTAAGCTGAGCCACACCGTGCTGGGGGAGGAGGGCAGGTCCAAAGGTATCACCTTCTTGAAGCCATTTAAATTGGGATGCTGTAAAACGTGAAAATAACTTGAAAGGCAGTAGCCCCGTTTTATTAATAGCAAGTATTTATTAGCCTCCTTGATTTACAGTACGTTTCTGAAAGTCATCAGTCCATCACATTCTTCAGCACAGGGGCTGAGGTGTTTTTCTTGGTCAACACAATATGGAATATAGATCCGAATATGAGAAGCCAAATACAACCTTCATTTTGCATGCACATATCCCACCGACGGGAGGCCCGTAAATGAGTCCTGTATAGCCCTTAGACACATGCAGACATTGGGGGAGAGGTGGGAGCTTCTGTACATCACCACTGGAAACCCGGAGGGTCACGGAAATCGCCAGGGAAGAGCCATCAGGGCTGGACCAACCTCGGAAAGCGTCGCGGCGCACGCACCCCGGCCACCAGAGAAAGGTGGGAATCCACCTCACCTGGATTTTGCTAGGAGAAACCACCTGCCCATCCATCCCCCTTCACTGCAGGATTTGATGCTCACACAGCACAGGCACCTCCACCCACCTGTTACCATCCCCAATCCCAGATTTTCCCCCTCCTCCCGCCCTCACCGTGGGGTTTCGCCTGCCCAGCCCGCAGCGCTCTGCCCACGGCCACGGAGCCGCAGCCGAGCCGGCATTCCCGGGGATCACATCGTGCTCATTACAGGAGGCCAGGCGAAATTAAATTGGGGCCCACTGGTTCTGCCATCTGAACTTCATCACTGCTAAAGATGCAATAAAAGTAACAGCAACAACGAACAAGCCTCTACCAGATGTGTAACTCTATCCAGTGAGATTAAGGAGTAAGGGCCGTATTTGGGGCTTAGGGGTTTTATTTTGTTGTTATTCCGCCTCCTGCAACTCCATCTTTCCCTGGGAATAACTGATTACTTGGACCCCTGCAGAAGACGAATGCTAAGAGGGTGATTTTTGGGGGGAGAGAATTGGGATGGAGGGGCAACAATGTTTGACTTGTAGCAGATACAAAACACAACTGAATGACAGCTGAAATGGGAAAATGGGGTGGGAGGAGAAGCAGAGAGTAAGAAAATAAGCAAATGAGGCACCACTCTCATTTTCAAGGGTCAGGGGTGTTCAGCTCAGTCCTCAGTAAGACTTTATGGTGGGGTCAGGTGAAACACCACCACAGAGCAGGGAGCCCTGGAACAGCCGTGATGTTTACCAGGTCCTCCCCCTCACTGCCAAAAATCCACAGCTAAAGGCTCACCCCAGGTCTCAGCAGCACCCAGACAGCTCAAACACACACAAGAAGGGAGATGCAAACCCAAAGTAAAGGCCGAAGATGGTAAAATAACCTCCAGCAGCCCAAGGAGGATGGAGCTTCCCTCCACCTTCCCCCAGAGTCCACTGCCAGCCACCAACACCACGATGCTCCCCAGATGGATGCTGCTGCTGGTCCCACCATCGCTTGGTGGGACCCAACATAAAGCTGGGGTTGTAACAAAACATACAGAGTTTGCTTAGAAACTCACTCACAAAATCTCGTTTCAGATCCCTTCTGAGGAGAGGTCTTACATCTCATAAAAGCCCACAGCCCAGATGCATCACAAATCCAAAATATATATTATTTTGAAAGCAAAATTTAAGCTAGACTTCACAAAAGGCTTAACCTTTGCTGCATTTTGGTGTCAGGAAAAGTGTGCTTAGAAATCAAACACAGCATAGTCAGATCATCTCCAAGTCTGAAAGCAGCTTTATAAACCCAAAACCTCAAAGGTAAGCCAGGTGATTCCCAGGAATCTTGTTCATCTCATCTTGTTCCCCATGGACTGGGAAGGAGAACATTTATCTTTTGTTTATTCACAACTCCAAAACTTTAGGAGCTTTGTTTTTGTAATAAAGACCAACCATACTTAATTTCCAATTTAGATGTGCAGACCAACACCCGGAGAACATGTTAAAATACAAAACCCCTGGGAAGATTGCCCCTCGTGCACCAAAACCACAGCAACCTCCAGCTATGAGGCTAACAGGTTCCCAGCCCTCCCCTCACAGGAAACCCTGCACCCTTACTAATTGGCAGAAACTCATTAAGCCTCTGGTGATCCCAAGCACAGACACAGCAAAGGGACTCGGCCAAGTCCTGGTCAGACAAAAAGAGGACCCAAATGACATCCTTAATTAAAGCACACAGCCCCCTCAGGTCACCCTGGGCAGTGGAAATCCTTTGGAATCTCCACCAGATCTCGTGCTGAGGCTGTCCTGGTGCTCTGCAAGGGCCACAGCAGAGCCTGGAGCAGGAGCAGGGCTGGCAGACAGGGAGAGCAGCCCCATGGATTACAAGGGGCTCTCAGCACAGACATTGCACCTGTGTGCAACTTTAAGGCAACACCAATTCTGAAGATGTTTCAAAGTCCTAAGAGTGGGGGGGAGAGTTTAAGAACAGTATTAAAAAATAGACATTTTAGAGACTATTTCACTGCATCTTCAGCACTTCAGGTATCACTTCTGTGCTTGGCAGAACACATTCAGCCATCCCCCCTTTGTTATTTCCTGCTTTTCCTGGGAGAAACCCCTGCCCTCACACTGCCTGCTGAAGAAGAGACAAGCCACAGCCAGAGAAAGCAGATCCCATCACACTTGTTCCAGCAGGCAGAGCAGCAAAAGCATAACCAGCTACCCCAGAAGACATCCATGAACTGAGTTTGACCTATGCTCACACAAAGCAGGGGTCAGACACCCCCAGACAGAGCAAGCTCACTGAAACCCCATATAAAGCAGTTTCCCAGCTGCCCTGGGCCACGCCTGCTGCAGATATGGACCAGGTGAGTCCTGATTCGCAGTCTAGAGAAATGAGCAGAGCAACCCTTTGCAGTAAACAACTCCATTAGCCCTGATCTGACACAGCTGCCTGGAGCAGAGACCCCAGGGCAGGAGTGGGTGTCTAGCTCCCCACCACTGGTGCCCTCACAATCAACCGGGTGTATAATCCAGCAGGATTCACCCTTCCAAGGCTCAAAAACCCCTTAGGAGCAGACACAGAGGTGGCAGCACAGGCTGGGATAGGAAGACCCTTTAAGAACATCCCCTAATGATAAAAAAAAACTGAGGCTGTGCGTAGATTTTTGGGTAGTTTGCTCTCAAAGACCAAATTGCTTTAGAAGAAGCAGCAGTATCTCCCTTTGTGTCCCTGTGCACCGAGTCCTCCAAGCTCCCAGTGTGGCATCCCTTGGAGATGCTCCTGCTGCCCACCCCAGCCAAATTTTAAGGTACCAAAGTGTCTGTGCTTGTGCTGTGCCCAGGCCACCACGAGAACCACAGCCCGGGGTTTTAAACAACAGAAGAGCAACCACCGCTCATGGAAAAGGCAACGCCGTTTTCCCTACGGCCGTTTCACCAGGACAGAGTCACCCCAAGTGAGGGTCTCGCTCAGATTGTATGGAAGGAGATGAATAAAACAGAAGTGAGATTGAAGTTAATACACAGAGTCAATAAATCCATTGTCCCTTTCCCCATGACTCGGCTCCATCCCGCTGATCCCGGCAGCCCGACACGGCCAGCCAGCCACTCCAATCGCTACCCAGCCGCCTTCTTTCACCAAATAAGGTCCATTCCCACTCGTCAGCACAGGCATGAGCAGCTACAGCCTATAAATCCCATCAGAGACAGCACAAAGCTCACAGATAACCCATCTTCTGCTCGGCAAAGCGCCTGGGCCCCGAACCAGGAGACTCCTTGGGTGGGTGCTCAGCGCCAAGCAAGGGACGAGCATCGCTGGCAAGCGGCAAAGCTCGTGCCCCTGGTGCAAAGCCTGGGAAACTCCGGGACAGCAACCTGGCAGCAGCTCCCCGAGCTCAGGGCAGGGCTCTGCATCCCCTGGTCTGAAAGCATCTCCATAGCACCGCTATCGCTCCTCCCGAAACCTGCGCTGGCCTCATTTCTCCTCGCACGGACACGAGCGGACGTCACGGATCCCAGCAGCCCCAAAGCACGTAGCTTAACAGCAGAAATGCAACACGACAGCTGGCGTTCATCAAGGAGGGGCGGGCGATGCAGGAGAGCTGGGAGAGCCCCCCCTTTCAGCATCACCAAAGGCCAGAGGGGGCTTAGCACTGCTCGGGGTGCCCTAAGCCCGACTCCCGGCCTACCTCTGTCCGCCAGGGCCAGGCAGCCCCCGGTGCCAACACCATCCCCAGCGAAAACTCAGCACTTGCTTTTCCGCAGCCGGTACGGGAACACAAAGTCACACCAGCCGTCTGGCCCTTGTTAGCATTAAAAATTAAAGACAGAGCAAACAAAACCTAAAGCTCCAACATTTATTATGGCAATTTCCCACCCACCCACAGACCTACACTGTGTTTTGCTTTATTTTTAATTCATCACATGAGATGTGCCTCCCGAGGAATGGCACGTTGCAGGGATAACCAACAGGCCGGGTTGTCCACGAGAGCAAGACAGTCTTTTCCATGGGGAAAGGAGCCAGTCGAAGCCATCATTAAGCCCTTGACCTTGGTGGGTGGGTTTTTTTCGTTTGTTTTTAGAAAATGAAAAAAGAAACAAATGAACAAAAAAAGCCCCCAAAAAACCAGAAAACCAACCCCAAAGTAAGTGTTGTACTCTATTACAAAATATAAATACGATAGTCTTGCAGGCAGGAGGAGCCCGGGGAGCGCTGCCTTCGGCGAGTGACTCCTCAGGCTCTCCCGGGGACGCGGCGAGCCAGCAGGACAGAGGCCACCTCCGGACGCCGAGACGCCGCCGGCCGCTCGCCCCAGCTTCACCTCCTTTCAGAATTTAAGTGCTCTTGAACTTCCATCCGAAAACTGCCAGACATCCGGGGCTCCCTGGGCGCTGCGCCAGCTGGGGGGGTACGCCGAACCTACAGAGAGCATGGGGACAGAGGAGAGAACAGGTGTGACATGGCCCACGGTGTGAGTCATTCCCTTATCCTACTTTTCGTCTCTTTTTTGGCTCTAACAACTAGGACACCCAACTGCCACGAAGGGATACGGCAGGACGGAGCCCTTCCTCTCTCAGGCCACGCTCTCGCATCTGGCATCCTCGGCACCACGCAGGAACCACAGGGATCATTTAGGAAGAAAAGCCTCTGGTTTTAATGGGGCAAGGACCAGCCTGTCTTGCAAAGCTCCTCCTACTGTTTCCCAACCCCTCATGGGCTTCCCCCAGGTGCTGAAGGCCCTCCTAAAGCCATTGGCACTGTTAACACGGCACACGGCGGGTGGTTCACGGAGGGCTTTTCCCAACTCCCGGCACGGTGGATATCGCACGGCATGGAAGTGCACGTCACGGCAGCAAAGCTCAAGCTGCACAGCCCCAGCCCACGCCCAGCAAAGCCATCGACTCCAGCAGCACGGGATGGGGCACTGGGACAGCTCCATTCCCAGCTCTGAGCCCCTGCTCCAGGTCCATCACCCAGCACCGCGCTACCCACGCGACAGGCTAAGGGCTACACTGGTGGCAAGGCTGGCACATCATCAACACACCCCTCAAAATCCACCTTGGCAGCCCAACGGGGAGCTGGTTTCTATGGAATTTACTTCATTAATGCTTAAGAGTGGTTAAAGGGCTACTACACGTGAGCTGCCAACAGGACTTAGTAACCAGCTCCTTCCTAGGCCAGATCTTCACTGGGTGTTAACTGGAGTGTCTGCTCTGAAGTCAAGAGCACCACGCCCGACTTCCCTCCAGGGAGGGCTTGTTGCTGCTGCTGTCTGAGCCCAGCAGTTTCCAGGCTAATCTTAAAGCTGGCTGAGACTTCCAAGGAAGCCAAGAGCGGCACAGCCATCCCGGCCACAAGCACACCACCACTGAGAAGTTTAAGTCCTGCCAAGGGGCACAAAACTTTGGGGTTCCCCCGCGCCTCCTGCCCCTCCTGCATCCCTGTGGCTCGTTGGAAACCAGCAGCCGAGCATCTGGGCTCGAGGAGCAGCATCTCTTCAGCAGCTCTGGCAAAGAGCCCTCCGGGCAGTATCACTCTCTCCTAGTCAATACTACAATTTGTCCATGCATCCGCCATCAGTGGGTTTCAAACTTTATTGGAGGAAAAACGAGAAGGAGGGATCTAAAAGAGCAGCTGGTATCTCTTTTCTGTTTGGTACAAACTCTGCACTTAGATAAACCCCAAAACTGTATCTCATCAGATACGCCACAGCCTCCTGAACGTCAAGCAAAGACATGGTATCACTTATTCCCGTATTATCTCAGCCCTTTGAAACATAATAAATATGAAACATCTGTAGTCTAAATTCTGGGTACTGTGTCAGCGCCCTCATTACATTAATCATTCAATTTGGAGGAGATTAGACACGAAAGGGTCTATGCCATAAAACCACGTTCCTCCTCAAAAGTTGACGGGGCTTGAGATTTTAACCATAGAGACACTGTTACCCAAATATCACTGATTCCTAGAGACATCTTTTTGCACAGAAACAGGGAAGTTTCCAGGGAGCGCAGGTCACACATGCACGGGATACCAAAGCAGCTCGAGAGCACATGGTGGGGGCCTGGGACACCCGTGCCCGAACCCAACAAACTTCAGTGGGTTCATCACACCTTTAACTTATTGCCCCTGGCAGAAAAACACCGCGTTCGTGAACATCTGCTTTGGTGTCGGGGTGACAGCGTGTTGCCATCCGCAAGCTACGCTCTCGCCAGCCGGGGGTTCAGACAATTCCTCCTCCAGCAGGAGCTGCTTCTCCCGCAGCTCCTTCCTCCAAACCACCGCCCCTGCCCTGTGTGCCACGCGGCGCCCGCTGGGCTCGTTTAGCTCTGGGAAACCCGGAAAATTTAGCTTTGGGAAACCTGTGAATCACACGCATCGCTGTGCCACTTAATAAAGAAGTCAATTGTTTGCTTTCCACTGGTTAATCTTGTAGCAGCACAGGTCTGCCTAGTGATGCCTGTATATGGATATATGCAGATGCCTGTCTATATGCTTTTATATCTGATTATTTCCTGAGTACAACACAGTACAGGGAAAGGTAGCGGGACGACGACCACCGTAGGACCGAGACAGGGTACAGCGCCCGCTCTGAGAGACAGCCAGGCTACGCTCAACCCCGGGCACAGCTAACCCGAGTCCTCTAGAAAACACCCCACCGTGGTCTCAACAGCCAGTAATAAAAATAGGGACGGGGAGGGAGAGACCAGACTCTGTACAGGTATTTCACGGCATGGGATCAAAAGATGTGTCATCAAGGCAGCTGCAAAGCACATCCCTGCGGACACCGGCCCTCCAGGGGACAGCCAGCGTCCATGCCTGTCACCTCGAGCTCCCCACACAGGGCTGGACTCTGCCTCCCCTACGCTGTGCTAGGGATCCCTCTGGCACAACGCCAGCTCCAGCCAGTGGGTACCAGGCTGCTGATGGGGAGCGCAGCTCGGGGGGCACTGCCGCCACCTTTCCAGCCCTCCCGCACTCTCATCCCACTAGCCCAGACAACAGAATCTTCATTCCTCCTCTTCCAGGATTAAAATGGAGCTTTACTACATTCTTTTCAAATCTCTCTTAGGAAAGGAGTAATTTTTTTTTTTCTTTAGATAGGTATTTCTGTCTTTTTTTAAAATTCCAAACCTCCCCTTCAGAAGGCGCTGGGCAAAATACAGGCAACAAACGATGCCATCACAAGAAGACGACAGAACAACTGGAAGGTTTTACAGAAATCAAAAAAAGGAAAAGAAAAAAAAAGTATTAAATCCATTACACTAGGAACAGCAAGAGACAATATCACAGCAGTACGTGCTTTAATAAAGTAAAGAGATGCTGCAACATGCAGTATTTGTCAAACTGACAACATATACAGACCCCTAAGGGGGGGGGACAGGGGGGACCTGAACTCCAGATTTTAGAGACAATGCACAGAAACCTGCAATTCCCACAAAAAAAATTTAAAAAAAAATCAAAGCCCGGGGAGAAAAGAGGGGAGCTCCCAGCTCCAGGAGGGAGCGGGGCTGGGAGCTTTGGGCTGGGGTCAGTGCGATCCCGGAGCCGCGGCGGGACACCTCGGCCCCCCGAGAGAAATCAGCTCCTGCCCACGCGCCCGCGTGCGCCAGTGGCTGATTTCGTCCCCCGTCCCCAAAAGCAGCTGGGGATGGGGGAGTCCCGGGGGGCTGCAGAGCTCTTGGCTCTCTCACCTCTTCTGCCACAGATCTGCCAAACGGGGAGGGGAATCCCTGCTGCAGGCCCGGGGTGCCGCAGGCTATCGCGGGGACGGGGTCACAGCTCAGTCCTGATCTAGAGAGGGGAAAAATCCCAAAGCTACAGGTCCAGACTGCAAACACCTTCCACTGGCCAGAAAGGGAACTCCTTAGCCCAAAAATCCTCTTCCTGGGCAGAGGGGGCTTATTTAAGGCCAAGCTGGGGGGCGGGCACTCCCTGGGGATCGGAGCCCCCCAAAACGCCCCTGCGCGGGACCTTCCCCTACAGCCACCTACAGCGTGTGTCAAATGAGGACACCAGAAGCTGACACTGTGTACTTTAAGGTTTTTTTTTTATTTTTTCAATAAAGGGACAAAATGGGTGTATGAACAGGATAATGCAGACAACTGCCAAAAAAACACAGACAGTGGTTTTTCCAATAGAACTTAACAAAGACCAGAAACAAATACAATAAAAAGCCAGGTTGTAATGACCTTTGGTCATCCAAATAATAAAAAAAAAAAAAAAAAAATTAAAAAAA
>VZRV01005198.1:2148149-2191394 GCA_013398115.1 Falcunculus frontatus
GAAATCATACGCTAAGAGAAATCTACCTCTTCCTGACTGGTGGCGGTCGGTTATTCCCAATTAAAGGCTTTTTTTTTATGTTCCCAAGGGGAACTCTGTCTCCAATCGTGGGTTTATTGGTTTAAGACAGCGATCTAGGCTAACACAACGCTTCTTCGGTGCTATCGGTCCCGTCCGCAGAGGGTCACCCACAGCGAGTTTTCCTTCGCACGTCACAAAACAAAACTGTACATTGTACATGATATGTATTACAGGATGTATGCAGCATGGTCGGTTTTGTTTGCTCTCGGGTTTGGTTTTGTTTCACTTTTTTTTCTTTTTTTTTTTTTTTTTCCTCCCCCCTTCCTCTTTTTTCCTTTTTTTTTTTTTTTTCTTTTTTTTTTTTTTTTTTTTCCCGAACGGAATTGGAAACAGCGACATGTTTGCTCAGCAACTAATCAGGGACAATTTAAAAACAGCCATAACATACCATACATGCTGTCTAATCCAAAAAGTGAAAAAAAAAAAAAAATTAAAAAAATAAAACCAACCAAAATAAAAAAACAACCCCAAAAAAAAAAACAAACCCCAACATACACAACATGTAAATTATTGCACAAGAGAAAGGCTCAAAGTTTGCGTAAAATGCAATAGTATTGCCCCGATACAGATCATGCATTCAAACGGTGAGAACAAAAAGAAAATAAACAGGGTGTGCTGGTGACAAGCACTTTCCAAATATCCTTAGCTTCCATGACTTCCATCACAAGGGACTAGAAAACCTCTACGGGGATGCGGGATGGGTTAGGGACGGGGGTGGATGGGGAGGGGGGGGTACGAATATACCTCTATTCAGTTTTTATCTCGTTATTCAAGACTCGATCACTGTGCCATTTTTTCATGTGTTTCTCCAGGGTACTGTACACGCTAAAAGGCATCTTACAAATCTCGCATTTGTAAACGTCCTTTCCCACCTGCCCGTGTGTTTTCATGTGCCGGGTGAGCTTGCTACTCTGGGCGCAGGCGTAGTTGCAAAGCTCACACTTATACGGCCTCTCGCCCGTGTGGCTCCGTCTGTGGACGGTGAGATTACTACAGTTCTTGAAGACCTTCCCACAGTACTCACAAGTGTCGCTGCGTCTGCCCTCTTTTGAGCTGGGCCTGCCAGGGCCCGGGCCACTAATATGGGGGGTGCTCCCTCCGCTTCCCGTGCCGCTGCGGCCTGAGATCCCTCCGTCCAGCTCGCCCGGCGGCGTGGAGAAGCGCAGGCTGCCGTTCTCCGAGGAGTGCTCGGAGGAGGAGGCGAAGGGCGATTGTCGGGAGTCGCCGAAGCTGAGGAAGGGGTCCTTCAGCTGCCGGGAGGCGGCGTAGCCCGCCAGCCACTGGGAGTAAACGTTCTCGGTGTTGGGCATGGCAGCGGCCGGCAGGTCGAACTCCTTCTCCAGCTTGATGCGTTTGGAGAAGGGGCTCAGGGAGCTGGGGCTACCCAGCAGCAGCTTTTTGGACAGGCCTCCCGAGGCGGACTCCCCCGGGGAGCAGCCCCGGCCGTTGACGGCCCCCTCATCGATGCGGTCGGACTCGCCGGCCACCGAGTCTTCATCACAAGTGTCCCTGTGCACCTCGGGCTCGGGGAGGTGGCCCCGCTTGTGTTTCTCCCCCAGGACCTGGTGGAAGGCCTCGCTGAAGTGCTGCATGGAGCTCAAGACCATGCCCTGCATGACGTCCGGCATCGACCGGCCCTCCTCGCCAGCCCGCGAGTTGTTCTCATGGTGACGGGCCGCCTCCAGGCTCATCCCGAAGCCATAGTCCGGCCTGTCGCTCTCGTTCAAGTCCTCCTCCTCTTCCTCCTCCTCCTCCTCCTCTTCCTCCTCCTCCTCCTCTTCTTCCTCGTCCCCATTCTCAGGGATCATGTTGGGGTCGTTCTCGCTCTTGAACTTGGCCACCACGGACTTGAGGGCGCTGCTGGCGCTGCCCACCAGGTCGCTGGTGCCCGGCTCAGGGGAGCTGGCGGTGGAGAGCCCGTCGTCCGACTTCACTGTCATGGGGGAGGACTTGTGCATGTGGGTCTTCATGTGGCGCTTCAGCTTGCTGGCCTGCGTGCAGGCGTGGTCGCAGAGGTTGCATTTGTAGGGCTTCTCCCCCGTGTGGCTCCGGCGGTGGACCACCAGGTTGCTCTGAAACTTGAAGGTCTTCCCGCAGAACTCGCAGGACTTGGACTTCATGGGGGGCTGGGAGGGAGGAGGAGCGGACTGCAGAGGAGGAAGGGGCGGCGTGGCCAGGAATGGGGGCTTGCTGCCGGGCTGGAAGGGCTGCAGCAACCTTTGCATAGGGCTGGGCCGGCTCGGGGACAAGGGTGGGCTGGAGGTGTTGCCGGCCAGCTCCCGCAGCCTCCGGGAGAAATCCATAGCGGGGGGCTCCATCGCCATGGGGTTCAGTCGCAGCACCCTGTCAAAGGCACTAGGGTGATGGGTGGCCAGAGCCATTTCTTCCGCACCCAGGCGCTCAATGCGATGCGGATCCAAATGGTGCCTCGGGGGAGGGCTAAAGAGGGGCGGCGTGGGTGGGAAACGCCCTTCTCCCAGCCCCGACGCCTCCCTCGAGACCGAGCCGGGTATTCTGAGCAGGTTAAAAGGGTTATTGTCTGCAATGTGAATCCCGTGGAGAGGTGGCTGGGAAGGGCACTCTGCACCTAGTCCTGTTGGGATACCAACCCGTGGCGTCAAGGGGCTGCCGTGCTCGCTTTCTAGGTAGATCCGTAAGCCGTGCGTGTTCTGTGCGTGCTGCAAGAGGAACCAGGCGCTGTTGAAAGGCTGTTTACAAGTCGTACACGTGTAGCTGCTGGGTTCGTCTTTACCTGCAAAATAACACAACAAGCAGCGTCAATCTCCGGCCGTCCAGCGGCGGGCGAGCGCTCACGTCCCCGCCTAACCTCCTCTGGGACACTCAGCTGGGGGATGGGGAAGGGACATGCCAGCGGAGGGACATGCAGGGGACATGGATGGGTAAGGGGCATCGTGGGGAGGCCCAAACCCACGCCAAGCGCATCCACCTCCTCCCACCATGCCCAGCTCTGAACCACGGTGGCTAACTATAGCATAAAACAAGCTAAGGAAAGTAAGAGACGTTAAAGTCAATCAGTGCCAGCTCCAACTCAGCAGGCTTCATGCTGCAAGAGGCTGCTAGCATTTAGAGTGTGGGTAAATAAATATATAAATGGATAAATAAATATAAAAGAAATAAATCCCCTTCCGAAAAGCACTCCACATACATCAGTTCAAAGCATCACAACTGCCAGCAAGCTGGGCATCAACACGTTTTTAGTCTCCTCCTTATTTTGAGACTAACAACGCGTACGAAGTTAAACATCAACTTCTGCTCTTCAGCAGAGATTCACCTCTGGGACAAGGAAAAAAATAAAAATAAAAAGGGAAGGAAAAAAAAAATTGAGCATGGGACAGGGAAAGAGGAAGACAGAGAGAGCGGCAGCTCCGCCAGGGAAAGAGCTGGAGGGTGGCCAGGAGGTCTGGCCGAGCGCCCTGCCGGAGCCGCATTATTTCTCTCGCGCTGAAAAGAAGCTGAGGATGGTAAATGCCACTTTGGCAAGTAGCGAGCTAACTCTATTTCATGATAATTTATTTTTGGAGATAACACGGACATTATAAAAGAGCAACCAACTAATAAATAACTAAACAAAAAGCCGGCTAATAATGACAGCAGAAAGCAGCCCCTTCTAATATATGGCAAAACAAGGGGGATGAATAACTTTTTGAGGGCCGCCCGCGAGAAAAGTGCGGCGTGAGATACGGCGAAGGTGAGGGTGCCTTTATTGATTACTGGGGTTTTGCAAATAATTCACTTCCACCCCCATATGGATGCTTTTTGCTAAACGCTGGTAAACCGAAGCTGGAGCTAAGAGAAGGATATAAATTCATTTCCAGCCTTGTTCAGCAGTTCTCACAGAGCTGTTGTTTAGTGATATCTTAACAAATAAAAATAACGTTGAGGTTTGCTGAGAGATAAACCAGGAGCCCTCCAAGGGCATCAGCATTTGGGGTGGTACCTGCCTTCACCACATATTCCTGCCCTGACCTAACATTAGCATCCCAAGAAATCTGCTCCCTAGGCATCTCTCTTGGGTAAACAGTCTGCACTGGGAGTTGCTCCCATTAGGTTTCCCTTACTTGCCTAATATAAAGAAAAAGAAAATCTAAAAACCCAAATAAGGCAAATTAGGAAAAGGAACATCACTTTATCTGCGCCCATCTTGTTTCCCATCTCACAGGGGAGGAGGGGAGGAAAAGCATCATGTGGGCATTTTCCTCCTCGATGATCTGGGGATACAGGACAGAACCAGGCATCTTTAATGTCCCTCCCAACCCAAACCATCCCGTGATCCTACGAGATCCAGCCCTGGCTGTAGTGCTCCGTCCCAGCTTCCCTCCCTGCCTCCCGGCTCTGCCGCTATTCTACGTTTGGCCTGAGAAGCTGAATCAGGCAAGCAAAGAGCCTCAATCGTCTACAGCAGGCATTTAACACTTTAATCACTTTAAAAGCCCTTGGAATAATATTTAACATTTCATTCTGAAGCCGGCGCTGGAATAAAATGCACTGTGGTGTTTAGTATGTGCCAGGCATGTGAGCACGGATAAATACTTAAATCTGCTGAAATTAGAGGGAAATTCAATTGGACCTTCACATTCCTATGCTCATTTGTGAGCTCGGGGGGAAAAAAAAATTTATCTTGCTTCACCATAATGAAGTGGAAGTTTTTAACACCACGGTAGGAGCTAACAACGAAACACTACCTCACCTCTCTACCTTATAGATCAGGTCAGAGAAAATAGCATTTTATCTTATAATGAGGATACAACATCGAGCGTTTGCTACCACATTTTAGTATTCCCATCAACTAGATATTCTAGATCATAAGGGCAGCTCGTGTAATCATAATGTCAATGAGAAGGGCTGTTACGACTGAGACTAAAGATTACATGGAAAAAGCTGCTTTGAAACTGGTAATTATTACCAGTCCACTAATAGCAAATGATGCATTACAGTTTCACCGTATAATCTGTATTTCACTCAGCTCCTGCCAGTGCAGCCTTATTATATTACAGCGTTCACAAATTCTAAATTCCTAAGCTACAGTCATCAATAAATGTGTTACTTGCCATAATTTGCAAAATTACTTTGTTCATAACATCTTCGACTGTTATAAAGACTGGAATTGATTTCCTGCGTGGTAAAATTAGGGCTACATTGATTTAGTGGAGTGTAAAATGTAAGATTATTCTTCATGTGCTTGCCTGAAAAACAAGTTTTCAATTCACTGTCCGTGTTTGGTAATCAAGATAATAATTTACATTTAAAATCATGTTTATGTACAGAACTTCCCTAAACAACCCAACATTTTCAAGGGAGCAATGCAAAAGCAGGCAATAAAACAAAGGAGCGAAACAGTTAAAATCCACCAGCCATTTGTCTCCACCTCCTGCTCTGAAGAGACATGATTTCTAATTTGTCTATTAGTGCTTGATTAATTATGAAGGCTATTGACTGACCATATCACCACCTAGAGATACGTTCCAGTCTGATGCAGCCTTGCCAAACTGCAAAAATTATGGCACTAATCCACAGCAACAAGACGGGTCCTTAGACTGCCGTGGCAATCCCAGGGTTTGGAAGGGACTCGCCTTCCCTTGCTCCCATCCCACCACCACCATGGGTGTTTTGGGACACCATTTGGGTCCCCTCAAGAGTCACACGGGATTGCAGGACCCAAAGGTTGTATCCACTGATGTCTCCTAGCTGCGGGCCAGCCGCTGTCCACACAGCCTTCCCAGCTAAGGCATGTGGGCAAGACCACAGGCAAGCGAGGTGGGTCTCACAGCAGCGAGATGCAGTAGCCGGTGCTGGCCAAGGACAGAGCTAGAGAAGGTCCTGCAGGGCTCTTTGTGCCTCATCATCCACCAGGACAATGTGATGGGATATGTCATCCAGTGTGATGCCACTGGGGCTTTCAGCTGATTTCCAAGAGTGAGGAGTCACGGCTGAACCAGCCCTCCTTGGCCATCAGCAGCAGGGCTGGAGCTCACATCCCTGGGGCTGGAGCTCACATCCTTGGCTACTCCTCATTCAGGAATTTGAGGCTGAAAGGGACCCCCAGCTCTCATCCTCTGACCTTCCCTGCAGTCCATGTCACTCTCTGACCAACAGAGTGTCTTTCAGTAAAGCACGACCTCCTCCAGCCCCGCAAATTGTGGGGCAGAGCGCAAAATCCCAGTGAAATGTATTCAAACCAGCTCAGCAGACAGGGAGAGCACCCACTGCTTGCCACCACAGTCAGTTCCCACAGCTAATCACACTCACAGACGGGTACTGGGATACACCCGAACTTCTCTGGCTCTAATTTCTTCCTGTTCTCTTTATCTTTTGAGGATTTTTGTGGTTGAAACATGGAAAAGCTCTTGATACACAATGGGCCCCTCACGCACACCAAGGTGTTTTTCGTGAAACCAAGGCACACTTCAAAATCCAGGTTTTTTTCCATCCTGAGGCCGCCCCGTCACTACTCAAGGATCAGCCTAGCCCATCTCATCCTGGGATCATGCTGGGAAGGACCTGATTTTCCTCCCAGCCTCCCACAGAGCTGCTGCCTTCCAGGGTACTGCACCCAGCTCTGTAAGCACATCTTCAATTCCATTCTTCCAGCCAAGGGCCACATCAGGCTGGACCCAATGTCCTCTCAACACACCCTTCCTGACCGTCTTTCCAGACCACTCCATTAACCTGCCCCTCTTGCTCTGCACCCGCCTTTGCTTTACCTACAATCCCAATCAACTAGCATTGCATATTAATTTCTAAATCACCAACGAAGCACTAACCACCACGGAGGCTCCCACCAGCACCTGCTGAGCTCTCCAGCTAAGCCCCCCCACCCCCAATTCCCAAATCTGTTGGCCAGATATGCATCACCTGTGCTAGCAGTACCACCCAGTGCTCGGCCTTCCCATATGCAATGTCACAGCCCTGTGCAGAGTCTATTTCATCCACATTTATCAACCAAAGTTGTCATCTAGAAGAATGAAATCAGGTTTATTTGACAAGATCTATATTCCATAAATCTAGGCTGAGTGGCACAAATTATATTTCTATCCTCTAATTCTTTATCAGTTGAATCTTACGTTGGTTCTTCCATTATTTTGCCCAAGAGAGATAAGCAAAGTGTTGCCAACTCTCCCACATTGCCCTGACCGGCTCTTGACAGCATTTTCCCAGTTCATAAGCTTTTTTAAAAACTAGCATCACATGTCAACTCTTCAGGGTTCCTTGGGTGCAACTTTTCAGGGCTTTTTTATTTAAAAACATTTCTCTCCATTGAAGGAGAAGTATTTTTTCCTCTCTCCTCGTATAAAACCCTCCCTGGCTATTAATGAGCTAGAAAAAAACATCATTACCCACCTATTATAGAGAAACACAACACGCCTGCTCTCCAGGTCTACAGCAGAAATACTTATCAAAAAATTTCTACCTTACTGCTTCTTCCATGTATCCCTTCCTTCTTTTCCAGAATCCTGAGAAGCTCTCTCTCCTTCTCTCCCCACTGGTGCTAGACATAAGTTTTCCTCGGCATCTTCAGCTCCCCTGACCCGTTCTCTACCCGCCCTGGTTTCTCACTGCGATTGATTGCTATCCATTTTCCATTTTTTAAATTGTCATGTATTGATTTTTTTAATATCTAATTGCTGTTCTCATCTCACCACTGAAGCGAGTGAAGTGGGTTTTGGACTGGGGCCAAAGTTGCCCTCTCCTTCCTGGACAGCTCATCAACTCTTTACAAATAGCTTCCAATTACTATTTGCATTTTTGTGTGTACATTTTTCTTCCCAGTCAATTTTACTGCTCATTTTCCTCCTACTTGGGAAATTACCCCTGTAGGAGAATTACATGGGGATACCATGACCCAAATAAAAACCTGGGGCCAAGATGACACCTGACTGGCCTCACCTAGTGAAGCATCAACCTCCATTACATTTTTATCCCTTCTCTACATCCCGGATGGCAAAAGACCAGTGACGAGACACAGCATTTCAATACAGCACAAATGTCCAGTGTTTATCAAGTTATTGGCTCCTCCTTATAAAAAAAGCAGCAGAACAGCTCTTGCCTGCCATGCCCCCAGAAGAAGTGACTTAACCAGTGACACACGAGTGACAGATTTAGCTTCTGATCCGCAAAATGTTAACAAATGAGCGGGATGGATATTGGCATTTGAGTGCCTTTAAGGGCAGTTGGCACAATTACTCAGTAAAATATGAAGAGATGGCTGCTTTCAGCATTAAGAAGCTTTTTTCATATTAAGGAGAAGCTGGCACTTCTGCACTGTGCTCACAGATACACCCAGCGCGCTCCGTGTCCGAGTCGGAGCAAGCCAACACCTCCAGGCACAATAGCGCTGGCTCCGAGCAAGAACCACAGCCATGTCCACAGCCACCAGCAGCAAAGCCAGACAAGATGCTGGGGAGAAGACCAGCTGGGAGGAGAAGCTGTCAGCTAGATGCCACTGCTGGGAGGGAAGAAAAAAAATTCTTAAAAAAAGCATTTCTGGAGCTAGGCTTGTAAGTT
The DNA here is from genome assembly GCA_013398115.1 of Falcunculus frontatus. NCBI lineage: Eukaryota > Metazoa > Chordata > Aves > Passeriformes > Falcunculus > Falcunculus frontatus. The sequence continues at coordinate 2,156,754 of VZRV01005198.1, forward strand.
CAGGCACTGCCAAGTGAGTAATGGAATAATCTGCATGCCTGTGCCAATGTGCTTTGGAAGAGCTTCCTTAGTTTCTCAAAAGTCAGGGCTGGATCCAGGAAAGCTGCTCGCTGGACACAGCACACGCAGCATCCTCTGGGTGCACCTAACCAGGCCCATGGCACAGGACGCTGCTCGGGGAAGGAGCCCTAAGGAGCAGGATATTAAACACCAGGTGTGTTTTACCCCAGGGCACTGCATGGGCTGCACACAAACACGGAGCATTAGAGACACCCCAGTTTTCCCAGCGTTTTCCCAAACAAACCGGCAGCGTAAGCAGTGACTGCGCACGTGCCAATGGTGTTCGCAAGGATTTCATTCACAGCTGCAGATTTACTCCCTCAGAGAAATCCCTGTGCCAGAGAAATCTCCAAGCAGACCCGGATATGGCCCTTGCTTCCTGGATGGCCCAGCCCTTGTTCTCAGCAGCATCCCTCCACAAACCAGCACCACGGGCCTTGGTGGCTGTGCTCCCGTGTTCTCCCTCACCTTCCCGAGAAACCTGCACGTGTAAGCACAGCCAAGGAGTCTTTACCAGGCTTCCTGCACCTACAGGGCACATACACACCCTTCTCTATCAAACAGCAAAGACAGAAGTTAAAACTGACTCAAACACATGCAACCTGCAGGAAACATCCCCCTCTCTTCTGCTCGCCACCAAACAATCATGGGAGGAACAGCCTAAGCCAAACCCAGGAACTTCTTTATTCAGCTTTAATGTCAATTGACTGCTTGATTTTTGGACTGATAAATTCAGAGTTGTTATGGTATTTAAAGGGGGGAAGAAAAAAAATTGAGTTAATTGTTACCACTTGTACTTGATTCAGTTCTCCATCTGGCTTGTCAAATATCTCTTTTTTTTTTTTTCTCCTCTCTCTCTCTCTTTTGGAAATCCATACTGTTGAAACTCCTTTCAACTGCAAACCAGTGAAGTGAAACAGTTGGGACACAGGAAGTGTCGCAGGGCCAGGAGATAAGCGGGTCCTGCTCCACTCCTGCAGCAGCCACTTCTCCCTTGGTAAGGAAGAGCTGCTTTGGCATGACTCACCTTCTCCTGGTAGCATCAGCTCAGAAGGGAAACTGCAACTGTCCAAATGGATTTTTTCCTTCCTGCACTAATTCCCCCTCCTGATCCTCCGGATTGCAAAAGGCACGTGATTAACCTGGTCCATCATTAACCGGTCCTAAGTCACTGCTGGCACTGGGAGCATCAGCACTGTCACTGCTGCTCTCATAATAATTAGAATAATACTGAATAACAGCAGTAGCTGCATTTGTGTACAACAAAGTACTTCCTCTCTAACCTTTTCTTTTTATCACAAGAGGAACCACAATCGAAACACTGAAAAAGGAAAATATCCCCAAAAATCTGAAGGAAGTGATGTAGTATTGCTTGTAAAACAGGAAATACCAGGGCTGTGCTGACTTTGAAAATAAAATTCTGCAAACCAAGTCCACACTGTTTATGCAAAGGCTTGGTGGAGGGTCTTGGGACCAGCTTAGTCACGAAAACGTAAAAAAATCTAGAAGAAATTTTGCTTTGCAGGACCCTCAACACCCCATCTGCCATCTTTACCAGACTTTCTTTACTATAACTTATTGATAAAAGGTATTCCTGAAATTGATATTCAATACTGAAATCAATACGTCAATATTGGTATTTGTATTCCTGAAAATAATTATTCTGCCTGCAAATTCAGACTTCCTGAAATCCTATTAATAAAACTGGGAAAACACTTAGCAAACCAACTATGAGTAATGCCATTTTTTCATTACACCTCCTTTTAAAAACCCTCTTTAAGGAAGAACCAGGCCAAAACATTAATGCAGTGACTCAAACTTCAAAAAGAAACCCAAGCCCCTGCAACAATAAAACAGCAGCTGGCATTGCTTTGCCAGTCAAAGATTTAGACTGGAATTAGGAACTCCAAGAATTCCCAGTTTTCTCCCAACGCCAAACTTTCACTGGGTTTTACAGCACTGCTCAAGTTTCCATAAAGCAGAAGTTTTTTTGGGCCTGAGGAAAGAGCGGGTGGGAAGGGGTGGGACCAGGGAGACCAGTTCCTGCCTGCAGAAGAAATGGGTATTTCATGGGTAACCAGTTTGGTTGTAGCCTCAACATTACTCATTCTTCTAACCAGAACCAAAGTCCAAACACTTAGATTCCCACCCCAAAAAACCACTTCATTAGCAACGAGCAACAAAACACACAGTTTGTCGGAGCCTCAATGGGGTGCTGGGGTCCCACGGCCTGACCTCAGCATCTGTCACCATTTTCAAGGCAATGACGATTTGGCCACCAAGAAAACCTGCTTCAAGCTCCAACTTGGCAAGTAAGGTATCAGCCTGCGACTGATTTTGTGCTTTTTTAAAACCTAAGGGGGGTGGAAATCTGTCGCGCCTTGATTAGCGAGGAACAGAAGAAACCTGTCATGAGAATACAATGCTGTGCTTGAAATTCAGCTCTGAGGGAGTTTTAGAAGAAACCCCTCAAGCAAAGACGACCTGATCACGTGCACATATGCACCCTATACATTAATACTATGGGGTGAATAAAGAGAGGCAATGCCGACCTCAGCACCATGTGGGAAGCAGCTCCAGTAACTACAGACACCAGTGGTGGGACCTAAAGGCTGAACTACGCAGTGTTTTCAGCCCTGCAGGAGGAACTCTCCACTGATACCATCACACATCTCAAAAAACATCCTTAGTGAAGTAACCAACATTCCAGATGCTGTCCCTGGCAGTGTTCAAGGCCTGGTTAGATCGGCACTGAGCAACCTGGTCTAGTGGAAAGTGATTCTGCCCTTGGCAGGGGGGTTGGAACTGGATGGTCTTTAAAGTCCTTTCAACCCAAACCATTCTGTGTTTCTGTGATGTACAATCTTCCCCACCTGCCTGTCCCTGCCTGCCTCTCCCCAAGCACAGGCATAGGGATTGTAAAGGATTCAAACAGGAGTGGCATCACTGGAGCGACACCTGCTAAATCGGCTCCTCTGGACCTACCCGGCACCGGGTGTGTCCCCTGCCGGAAGGTCCACCTGGACCCAACAAGGACCAAGCCTCATCTAAGCCCTGCCCCAAAAAGAGCATCAAAGCCCTTCCACAGCCTCACCTGATTATCCAACAAACGGTACCTGGCTCCAACAGTCCGTAATTATGCATTTACCCAGTGGCTGCTGGGGACAATCAAGTCAATAATTCACTTTTTAAATGCAGTGTTGTAATTATACAGCTACAAAGAGCTTCCAAATCATTTCATTCACTCATACACCTACGCAATGAATTGTTTCCCTTTCTACCGTTTTCTCCCTGGCCGGCGGCATCTGAAGGAAAGGCAGAGCACACTTCAGAAAGTTTCCTGCAAAGGAGAGGAAGGAGATGCTCTAGAGCATGACATCTCAGGGTCACCCCCACTGGTGTGGGGCAGGGGGTGTCTCTCCCTGTTTGTATTGTGGTTTTGGCACCGCTCAGTCGTGCAGCTGGCACCCGGCGCAGGCGAGGGTGAGTCGTGGATGCTGCTCTGCAATGCACATCGTGCGCTCAGTATCTCTTACACACAGAGACTCCCAGACCTATGCCAGGACACTGCTTTCCCGGGAAGAGCTGCTAATGCCTGCTGACCTGATTAGTGCTGCAGGACCTCACTGGAGGAGGTGGCAGCTCTGCCGCACGGGGCACTCCTGGAGAGATGAAGTGTGCTTCGAAACGGCTGAGCCCCATCCCAGGGAGAAAGTGGGGCTGGCACCTTCCCACCGCTGCTCACCAGCAGGGACACTGCTGCCAGAGCATCGCTGGGCCATCAGGTCCCCTCATCACCAATGGTTTTGCTTTATTTTTGCTGACTTTTCACATCTCAGTGTCTCTATTTGATGTGCCTGGCTCCGTAAAAATCCCCAGCCCTCAGCCAAGTCAGTGGCTGAGGAACTCCTTGGAAGCCTTATTCCACCATCTCCTTCCCAAAACAGATCGTCTTCAGACTCTCTCCTTTCCCAGCCTTCTCCTCTGGCTCGCTTTCCTCCCACTTTCAAATTAATGATATTTAGCCAGCAGCAAACCATCCTGACAAAGTTGGTCAGATGAACTGCAGGTCCCCCCAAACGACACCTCCGCCTGCAAATCATCTGCCAGGAAGGCAAAGGTTTATTCTGTCCCTCAGCAAGTTCAATGTCACCATGGAGTTGCAAGCACAGCAAGTGCTGAACCAGATCCTACAACACTTAGTTTCATAACTTGCACAAGCAAGGATTAGTAGAATCGATAAATTATATATATTTTTTCCCCTCTCTGCTTTGCAAATAGGACCAAAAGGTGTCGTAAAGTTGTCCGGTCTTCTCCGGTTTATCCTGTCTCCTCTCCATCGCTGAGATATCCTTGAAGTTGAAAATGATATAATACTCCGAATATCTGGAGTTTGGAAGGACGTAAGACTTGCAAGAATTGCTACAGCTTTATTGCATTCTCGGGGCACACAGAGTATTTACCACACATACATCAAGTCAAGGAATGCAAAAAGGGCATGCGGAAATTTGGCGCTCCAAGCTCAGGAGCTGAAACTCCCAGAAAGGCAGATAAAGAGTGGATTTCCTTATTTATAGATTTGCAGATGAAATCCAACAAAACCAGCCCTCCCCCCTCCAAAAAAAAAAACCAACCCCACCCCCCTCTTTTATGTCAGTAAGGCTGATTCAATTTCCAGGCTTGCAAGGTCTCCTCTTGCCGAGTATTACCCGACCCCAATAACACGCGCCGTTCCAAGGTTAAGATCCGTTTCCTTACAATAATGCAGAAAGCTGTTGTTTCAGTCGTGGCTGCAGAATTCAGCTTTGAAGGACAGGTTAGTACCACACTACATTTAACTGAATTCAGTTCATCTGATTATACAGTGCCTTGCTTTCTGGAATATGTAATCATCTCTTTCTGATGACATTTTAAATATCCAACTAGACAAATAATTGCAGCAATAATTGATAGCTGAGTCAAGCTGGAAGATTATTGATTGGCACAGTACCCACTGAAACAAATGTTCATCTTTCAAACATTACAGTGAAGATGCTTAAATCTAACTTTTGCTGATAAATGATAAAAATTTGATTTACTGATAAAACCACCGGAATAGAAGATGCACTTCAGGATTTGATTACCTGGGGAAATTTTTTCAAAGAAAAATTAGGCTGTGGGATTTATATTCTATTTCACGTGAATGATTGCCAAGATATGGATAAGCCGTTGGAACATAAACACACGCGGAGGAGTCTTTAAGAGTTGCTGATTAACTCTCTACCTTCCTGAATGGAATTTATCTGTTCCCAATCACTGTTTATGTGGGAGTTTATCCTGCTGCCTTCCCAAGGATGCATCCACGGGTCTCATTACCAGCGGCAGGAATTACGTGTCAGAAAAGATCCCCCCGTCATTTTCCCAGCAGCTCAAAGCCCTCAGTTTAAATGTGAATAATCTAACTCTGCCGTGAATGCAGCTCAAAGGAGGGCTCAATCTCACTGTCCATGGTGTAAATCAGGAGCACTGCCACCCAAATCTGTGGCACCATGGAACGGCAGCGAGAGAAAAGTCAAAACCAGGTGCATTTCCAAACTGGCTCCCTATCTCAAAGCTGAAATAAAACCACTTTTCAGCTGCTATTACACAGGGCCTGCTTAAACATGGGTTTCCTTCTAATTATGAAATTCCAGACCCCGCAGCACTACCTATACATCAGGGGGGAGAGAGGGGGAATTTCTGAAACTTACTGATTAGAAAGCAGAGCGAGTGGCCACGGCAGAGAATCGCATGTGGGGAAAGGCAGGCAATGAGCTGCCTAGTTAGGGCAGAGGAGCTGTCGCAAGGCAGAAGCCTGAAATTAAGGAAGAGAGCCAGAATATTTGAGCAGGGAACAAAGAGCATAAATTCCAGAGTAAGAGATGAAAAATGCACTGAAACGTTTTGAAACGGAGCCATTAGGAGCTGATTGAGTCTCGGAGCTACTGTTAAAAATCAGCCGCTTGTTAGATGCGGCGATCAGCTGAGCCCTGACACTTAAGGCGTACGAGGGGGCTTGTCGAGTGGCTTCTCTCTAATTTAGAGATCCTCAGTTAATTAGAAAGCCCTCAGATTTTCTGCAAATGCAGGTCGCTATCGACAGCTCCTGCTTTTGATGCTTTCCGGGTGACAGTTGCCGGACTGACCTTTCCGGAGCTGGCAGGGCTGCCCAGACCCTCGCCATGCCGGGGAATTCAATCACGGCCGCCAGCACCACTGGCAAGTTACAAGTAAGGTTACTCTGCTCCTAGATGTCGTTTCCTTCTCTGAAACAAACCCTGATGAAATCTGCATCTGCTTAATGCTATAAATAGCTCCAGTGTTGAATTATTATTATTTTTCCTCCCTGCTGAGTGGATGTCACAGCCAGTCCAGAACTTCAGGGTGGGAGCTTATCAAAGGTGGCACCAGTAGCGTTTAGGAGAAGGGAATTGCTTTATGGGGGACAACCTGCTTGCATTGAACTCACATCCACAACTGCAGAAAAGAAACCCCCCTTTGAGATTTCATTTCCCCAATGCCTATGGCTGCAGAGGATGGAGCCCCTGCCCAGGGGATGGCACTTCCTGAGCTTCCCTGAGCACCCAGCATGCCCCATTCCATGGAGATGCCTTTCCCAGCCACAAGCAAGGTCTGGTGATGCTCACCAGAGTGGAAACCACTGATAACACCTAATGCAGGGCAAATAGCAACACAGGCAACCACTGAACAAAACAAGGCTTGTTTGGAAATGCATGGAAACGCGTGGAAGTTACAGTGACAACCCAAAGGCAAGATGACAGACCCGCAGTCACACAGGGAGTTGGCGGCAGACGCCAGAAAATTAACTCGCAGGAACTGTCTAGCATTGCCAGGGAAATGAATGAGATGATCTAAGAGATATTTTCCACCTCTAATAGGATTTGATGATGATTTTGCATAGGCTTTTGTGCTAGCCTGGCTTTTGATAAAGGCATGGTGTCTCTTTTCAACCCACATGCAAGGGAGAGATTAATAAGTTGCAAACTCGGCCCACCTCAGCTATAAATGGTTCCTGTGCCCATAGGGGGAAAAAAATCCAAGCTATGACTGAAAAAAACCCCAGTGAACTTTGTGCAGTTAGTGCTTTTACACCCAAATCTTCAGTTATTAAGAGATTTGGAAAGGAGAGAAAAATTCTCTTCCAGCATCCAAAAAAACCTCAATTTAGTAGCCAGATGGGCAGCAATGCACAAACCATGTCCAGCTAAGGAGCACCGGATTGAGACCTTTCCAGGGAGAGCTTTCTGGGGGCTGTGGGAGGCATGGAGAGATGAGATGGCTCCAGCATATCCTGCAGGAGAAGGGGGCAGAGCTGCTGCACTCATGTGGGAAGCCCTGGCATGGACATTTTTGCCCGTGCACAGCCTCAGACTAGCAGAGGATAAGACCTGAGGACTGGTCTTGGAGGATGCATTAAGATGGCACTGATGGCAAAGAACTAAATGAAAACCAGAGTTTTTAAGCATACAAAACAGATTGTAGAGGACCCCAGTTTTCAAACAAAATAAGCATTTTCTTACAGGAAAATGCAATTAAATGTTGTAACTGCCAGCACTCAGATACCAATAACAGCCTCTAAAACAAACCCCTAATCTCACCTTTTCAAGCAAATAATCTCCCACAAAGTCTGTATCAAAATATCCTTCCTTACTCCATGGGCTGTTCCACCGCTATTTTTCAGCAGGAAAATTTGAATTCACATCCAGGATCCAGGCCCTGCTCTTTAGCATCCCTGGGACTAAACCAAACCTTGGTGCTGTCTTAACCCTTGTGCTGGGCCAAATGAATGTGGCTGAATGAGCCACTCTCCTGTGCTCTTCATCCATGAGTCTTCCTCTTCTGACTCTTCACAAGGAGGGTGGGATCTCCATCACCCATCTGCTGATGCTACCACAAGCAGCCCACACATGCTGCTGTATATTCAAGTTCACAGGAGGACACAGGGCACACTGTGACCTGCCAGCAACACCTTCACATCTACACAGCCAGGGCAACCCATCTGGGAGCCACATGCTGGCATCACTTCCCTTGCTGCCAGCACACAGATCAGCTCTGCTTTTCGGGAAAACCGGCCCAAAGGGCCAAAGATGGACAACCAGACCCATCTGTGCATGCCTGACCACAGACTTTGGTCTGTAGCAAGTGCTTCAGGTTCAGGGCTGCTGTTGTTTGCACTGCAGTCAGGTCCAGCGGCCACCACGGGGGACCAGAACCCCTCAGAGCGCAGCACTGCACCCAGAGATAACAAAATGACAGTTCCTGCCCCTGGAGCTGGCAGCTATCACCATCCCTATTATAACCTGGTGAGAGGGATTGCCAGTTTAAACAGGCACTGCCTCCACGCCAGCACTCCCCACTCCTCGGGCTTAAGAGCGCTGAATATTTCAGCAGGTGAGCGGCAGAAGTCGCAATCCTCCTACTGCTGCCATGTCTCGGAGAGCTTTTGAAAAGCCACAGAGGCCCATTCGTGGTTGGAGTAAAAGAAATTGGCCTTGTGTCATTTTTTAGCAGTAACATAACAAGAGCAGTAACACTGTAAAGTATTAACACCAAGATGTTGCACTTAAGTCCGAGGAACTCCGTGTGCTTTGCAGCGGTCATTAATGCCAGGAAGGCTGTACAGGGAGTGGAAGGGTTGCTCAGTCCATCCACTGACTCCAGGCCCTCATTTTCCTGGGGATGGGAGCACTTTCCAACAAGTACCAGCAAGCACACAGCTCGTACTTGCCACTTCCAGCACCTCCAACACTCTGTCTGTGCCCGACATCCTGCACTTCCCAAAAAAGGGTGCTGGATGCGGTGGGGATGGGCAGCGGCTCCATAAAAGATGTACAAGTCCTTGAGTCATCACTTTACCTGAACACGTTATCAGGAAACACCCCATCTGGGGGCAGGCTGGGAGATGGCCATATATACAACAGGTCTGAAATTGCCATCAGCTTCACCTCGATCCTTTTCTGATGTCCTTGGCCATCCAGTTAAGATCTGACAGCATTTAAAGATGACAGTGCTTGAGGTAATGGGACAATGCCATAACAGGATTACAGGAAATGTGAAAGAAAGGACATACGTACGTAATGTCATTTAGGTAATGTCATCTATGAACAGTTTTGCTGCAATTTTTGCTGACAAAGAAGTCAGTCTCACTTATACAATTCCTTTAAACTCTATTATTGCTGTAAATAAGTTTACTTCTTCCTGAAAGAAAGCTTTTTAGATGCACAGTCACAAATATTTTGTCCAGCTTTCTGCTCTGAGGTGGGGTATCCTGGGGGGAAGAAGTCACATAAACCAGCACGAGGCAGTGAGTGGGATGAGGCAGCAAGATCGACAGACTCCCCGCCACTCTCTCAACTGCTGCAGAGCACCCAGACTTCATAAGATCCTCCCAATTAATTTCCACCCAGCTATTTCCTCCCCGCGCCCTTTTTTCCATCAGTATTCCCTTTCAGTCCCACCGCAGCTGCCCCCGAAACAGCTTCCTCATTGTCCCCCACCAGAAGTGGTGTATGTGTGCCAAGCAACTGACCGCAAACAAAAGCTTGTTTGACCAACGCTTGTTCCGAAACAAAACCCCGGCTGGAGAAGGAAATCCCGCAAAGGAGGGGGGATTGATGCTGGGACAATTTGGAAGGCGAGCCCAGGGCGACTCACATTCTTGCCAGACAATGGTGTCTGGCCTCTCCATTCACCGCCTGCCTCGCACCCCTCCCCAAAAAGTCCCCCCTAAAAGCCATGTTTATTATATAGTCTGATAAGCAGGGGGGATGCCGTTAAATTGAGCCTGCAACACTCTCGCGCGCTGCCCGCGGCGCCTCGGGGACACAGGGCACACAACAGGAGAAGCCTCTAAGGGGACTTGGAGAAGGGTTTCTGGAACTGAACTTATTGCTAGGCAATACCGTGAGGAGTTGATTTCTTCTAGGTGGGACGGTGAAAATTCATGGCCAAGGATGTGTGTGTGAATTCCCCGCGTGTTACCCTGTATTGGGGAATGTTTACTTCTTCTGAGCAGTATGTTCCTTCCCACCTCCCCAGCCTTGCCTTAGGTGACTCCTTCCCCTGAGCAGCTGTTGAGAGATGGCCGAGCCTTTGCCCCCTGCGCATCTGCCTGCCACTGGCATGTGAAAATACTGATTAGAGGAAACACCCTCGCCGGGCAGGCAGCCCCCTCCCTCGATAAGTACGGTTGGAAACCACAGGAGTTGCACAGGCCGGCTCGGGAGCCGTGTGCCGGCCTGACCATCTTATCCGTTAATAAACAGACACTTGGGTCCTGCTGGCATTGAGCAACGCCGACATCTGCCCGCTGAGGCAACGCGTGGGGCAGCAGCTGGGTGTGCGGCCAGCGGGGTTTGCTGCGGGCTCCCCGTAGGCTTTTGTGGGGCAGCATCCCACCACCTGTCTGTCTGTCCACTCGGGCACGTGTCACCGCTAGAAGATGCTCGGAGTAAAGATAGATACATTTAAAATCCTCACAAAGTCATAATAATCAGCCCTTGAATGGCACGTCCCAGATTACTCATCACCTAGCTGTCCCCAGGGTGCACCTCACCACCCCCTGCACCAGGCAGAGACCGAGAAACCAACCGAAGCAGCTCCAGTCCTTCCCCTGCACCTGCACTCCGGCCACCACCTAAGCAGAAGAAAAGCTTTTGCTGGGATTAAAGGCCATTTTCCAAAGCAGATTTGCCATTTCGGTGCCAAGGCCGCTTGCAGCGTTTAGTCAGTACCTGGATGTTTGCAAGCAGGTGCACACAGCTTTGATTTCTGCTCTGCAGAAGTGCAGGTGCAGGTGCTGTAAGATGCTGTCTATGGGCCAGAGGCTGCAGGGACCAGCCACAGAACCGAGGGGCTGACTTTAGTACTGTTTAGAAAAGAGTGCCAAAGTTACGGTCCCAATTCTGAGGCAAACTGTAGCTCCCTTGCTTTTGGGTTAGGATGTGCCCCTCTGGACCCTGTGTATCTGCCAGTTTTGCTGCTGCTTGAGCTCTCAGCTCTACAGAGATCCCATCACCGCTGAGCTTCCACAGCCTTGGATGATACCAAAATGGGAGCCATGGAAGCCATCCGTCCCCTTGATGCAGCTCCTGCAGCACCTGTAGCTCCTTGCCCCCTTCAGTAGGACATGTGGGTGATCAGGATCTGACCAGGTCACCAACAGCTGCAGTGCATGTGCCTTCCACTGCACATCCCACATTTTTAAGCTGTTTGAAGCAATTCTGCACTTACTTTCCCATCTCCTCTAAAGCTGAGCTTTTAACAGCCCTCCAAAGTGGTGTGTCACTGCAGGCACCACTTCTGGACTCACACTGAGGGTGTCCCATGCCACTGTGTCCATCCAGAGAGCTACTGGCACTAGAGGAAACAGCAAGGGGGACAGGTGACCGCTACAAAACCGGCCTGTTCCAGCTATGCTGCCTCTGAGACATTAAACTGAATGTCCAGCTACACTATACATCAAGCAATACACCACACAGACTTCTTTTTGGGGTTGTGACATTAATAATGCTGCCTTAAAGTTGCCCTGAGCACTTACTGTTTCCATCTGCCTCCTCTCAAGTTGGGATGCTGCAGTGGCAGAGCACATCCCATCCCTGGTGGAAACTAAAGGAGAGGCTGCCAGGGAAACACATGCAACCATTCCAAGCCCAACAGGCATTTTTAAGCACAACCCTACTACTTTCAGAAAACCAGCCCTAATTGTTCTTATCCTGGTAAAGCCCCTCTGCCCCACAAGAGCTCAAATAACTGCACGGAAGGAGGGGTCTACCCCATCCCACCTCCTGCAGCCGGGCTCAGCAGCAATCCAATGGCCAAATGAGATGACTTAGACATAAGGTTTGCAGGCACAATTTCAGCAATGGGGCTATTCCTGTTAGAAGACGGGCAGAAAAACAGGGTCAATGCCCGTGTTATCTGGCTAACCACATTGCTGTGCTGGGCATGGTCTGCCCAATGATACTGGCCAAGCAGGGATGCTGCAGCACCGGGAGCTGAAGGAGCAGGGCACACAGCAGTCCCAGCAAATTAACCAGCCACCACAGAAAATCTGGCTTTATTCCTTACCACAAGCATCAGGAGGTGATTTTTCCAAGCCACTTGATCCTTCCCCTGCATGCAGCTCACCTGTCCAAGCCAGAGTGTTGCAGCAGCAGAGGGGCTCATCACAGCCAGGGATGTGGATGGAGCAGCCTCATGGCTCTGCTCTCCCTGTACAGCACCACATCCAGGTGATGGGCTGACACAGGCTGCTGAACCTCACACTGCTCTGACACTGCTCCAGGAGGCCAGAGCTGAGGCACACGACTCGTTTATCAATTATATACTAAAATTATATACTAGGGGTTTTTTTGTATTCAAATACTGTTAAGCAGAAATTCCACAGCAATTTGCTTTGTTTCTTTGATCATGGGATTGCTACTCTTCTTTCCTTGGGGAAAAACATGCCCTAAAAACAAACAAATGCTACACTGGAAGTAAAGAGCCCACTCCTTTGAAAGCTCTGGAGAGACACTTAGAGCTGTTAGAAGACACACACTCGTCCCTAAAAACCAAGGCTATCCCGAACTGTGATGCTGAAGGACACCAAGAGGCCCTCAGCAACCCCAGACTGTGGTTTCACAACCTTGCAAATATTTTCCAAACTCCTAATCTTACAAATAAGTGGAACAGGACAGGCAATCACTATCAGCATGTGAAAACACAGGGCTTTCTCTGCCAGGGCTGGGGCAGCTACTGATGTATTCCAACCCTGCTCCAGGACAGCCACTGCTTTCCAATGACAGCACTTGATTTATTCCAGTCACTTTGGTGAAGCCTTCAGCTTTCCCTACCACTGACTCAAACTCTTGTTGGTTTTGTAGATCTGGAATAATCCCTTTGGCCTCATGGCAGCAAGCAGTGTGAACCCTGCCTGCATATATCCCATCTGAAGTGGAACTGAAGTCCCGCTGTCAAATTCTATTCCAGAGCGCCAGTAGGATCCTGTAATCCCATGGCTCCAAGAAAGCTTTAGGAAAAAACACAGATCTAGTGAGAAACACCATCAAACCACCAGCAATGCCTGGATATCTACCTATGTGGATATTTGGACTAACTTCCAACAGAAAAGGCTCAAGGTGTGTTTTCCTCTACACCAATCCAACTCCATCTACATCTGGCTCTGCATATAAGCCACCACAATCTCTTAACCTCTCCTTCTGGGTGACAATTGTCATTTTCCTATATGGGGCCTGATGTGATGTTTGTGTCAGTAGGAAGCCTCCAACTGCTAGCTGCAGACTTGGAATCAGACCCTCTCTGTGAGTGACCCCGGGGAGGAGCAGCATTCCAAGATAAGGTGGGAGTTTGCAGCTTGGCATAGAAATGCGTCTCTCAAATGCAGGGGTTGCCTCTCCATCACCCTTTGCTCTGAGCTTCTTCAGCCCACAGTCTCATTCCACGGCTGCTCTGAGTCAGCCCTGCGCCACAAAATTGCATGAATTCAGTTCTAAGCCTGAACTAACAGAGCCAGGCTCTCACAGGGCTTATCAGCTGGGGCTGGGTGCTGCAGGGACTCAGCACCCACCCCGCTCCCGGCGGGGCCGTGGCGCGGGTCCAGCCGGCTCCGAGCGGGAGCGGAGCTTGCCCGTGTCCGCTGGCAAAATGAACGCGAGCCTCCTAAGAAGTTTGCCTCGGAAAGCCTGGAAATCTGACAGCTTTTTGCGCTGTAATAATGCAATTCAAAAAACTATCGGGATTGTATAAATATTTGTACAGACACTTATCGCTGGAGCAGTCAGATACTCGGGCCCCTGCATCAGCTGATCAGCTTCAAGTCCTCGCCTCCTCTGCTAAACCAAAACCGTGCAACCCCAGCATCACCATCCACACAGCAAAACATAAAGCCTCTGTTTATAGAAATAGTCTCCAGCCTCTACCCTCCCTACCTGCTGGGTGGTTGTCAGCAAAATAAAAAGTGGGATCGGATTCCCGGCCCACTAAAAAAGAACAGGAGCAGGATGTATGTTTTAGCCAAGGAATTAATTAATTATTATTAACACAATGAATGCTCGCTAGGAAATGTTTGTACTTTGCCACTGTAATTAAATATTCTCACTCATGCAGCTCTCAGCCTTCAGAAATTAGTATTGCATTTTACAGTCCAGTTTGGGGTTCTTTTAATAAGAAAATACTTTCACACTGAATTTTTCATTTTCTGCTGGCACAGGAAGGCAGGAGAAGGTCTCTGAACATCCATGCCTATTTGCCTTTCTGAACAATTTCAAATACTTTTTTTCAGTGGCGTAAAGTTTTCCTAATGAAAAGTCCTCTGTCCTTTTTGCTCCAGTACAAGCGCGATCTTGGTGAAGAAAATGGGTTCCATCACCCTGGGAGCCTCGCTCTGCACTGCTGCTGTTCCCATCCCCATGAGCTAAACCCCCAGTCTCTTTATGAGCAGGCACCTATGCAAGGCTTCTGGGGAAAACTCGTTCAAGGAAAGACTCTCCACAGCACAAGGACTGCAACACCTCGTCCAAGCGAAGGGCTGGTTTCTAATCCCTTTACTCAAGGTCTGTTTGCTTCAGCCAGCTGCTCACGGAAAACAGGCAGCAGAATCCAGCCCTCTGTCTCTGTGAAATGGGTCAAAGACACGTAGGATTACTACTAATTTGGAAAGAAAGCACCCAAGACATAATGTAATTCCACCACTAGATTTTATCGCCCTTACTCACAATGAGCAAATACCAGGGGAATCACTGAGCAGAGAGCTCAGAAGGAAACCAGACCCAGCTCCTTCCTGCCGGAGCCGCCGCCGGAGCCAACCAGAGCCACGGCCAAAGCCACGCAGCCCCAGCTCCCCACGCGGGTAACTAACCACCAGACCAGGTGAGCCTCACCTGCCTCGCCCTCCCCACAAAAAAAGAAAGCACTGGAGCTCGGGTTCAGGGATTTAATTTCTCCTCCTTACCATCAAATAGACGTGCGCAACTGCTCCGTCTTACTATCGATGATTTAGCTAATGCTCAGCTCCAGCAGGAAACATCTTAACTCTGAAGATCTGATGATTGCCCCAGCAATCAGTTGTTCAAATAGTTGAAAATTAAGACTATTGCACACAAAGTAACTTAAGTAATTTTCTACCCTCCTAGGGTCTCCCAAGTCTATCAAATTTCCCACAACTGGTATGTCATGATGCCTCATTACTGTAAAGAAAATACAGCTCTGTGAGTCCTTTAAGTGGCCTACTCTCAAAGACTCAGAAAAAAAAAGATCTTAAAAAACAGATGTCACTGCAAATATAACTGAAGACCATCAGCAGAGCTTGTTTATCTACTCCTGTGCTCAACTCTCATGGCTTAGGCCACATAAACCCCAAAAAAGAGTGTTTGCAGCTGTCCTCTATCACACCAACTCTGTCACCTGAGATAAAAACAGAGACAAAACCAACTTTAGCTTTGTTTGCAAGGATGGCTGCAGAGTTGGGACTGAAGAAGATGGCCTCAAACCCAAAAAGACTGCAATCTGATCTTAAAGCATGTACCACTTTGGCATCCTTAATACAGCAGTCCTAGCTCTCGGTCTCCTTCTTAAAATAAGTCAGCTTTTAGGCCATGACTGATTATTTTTAAATAATCATTTTGAACTCAGCCTGCAAACACTCCTACTGCAACGCCACGGGCTGCTCTGTTAGCTTTGGTCATTAAAACAAGCCTTCAGCACAGGGATGGTGCTGCGCCGCTTCCCAACGCTCCCTGGATCCCTTCCACCCTGGCTGCAGCATCACGGAGAGGTTTTGTTCCCAAGCCCAAACAAGCTGGAATCATTCCCAAGCATTTAGAAACCTTGAGCCCAGCAATAAGCACTCAGCATTACAGTAATCACCTGGTGGAGGCCACTCTAACTTCAGTTTTATGTTGTGACTTTCATTGAAACCCTCTGATTTGGACTGTATTTTTTTTTTCTACAGCACAAACTCTCCCTAGTTGGTCTGAAGCCAGAGGTGAGCTTTTGCAAGATGAAAAAATATAAATCAGTCACCTATTTTCAGCTAAAAAGAGAGGAGATGAGAAAACCCCACTGATAAGAGCTTTTTAAGACAGTCACAAGTCACCAAAGGAGAGGACAAATGGCCACCCCACGTTCAAATGCATATCAGGCCCTTAAAGAATCATCACTTTATAGGCTGTGGGGAAAGTAAGAGGGAAAGAAAACAAATGCTATTAACACAGTTAAATATTTTAGTATGTGCATCAAAGCCTGTCCAGCAATCACTTTGTGCTGTGTTTTTTCAGCAGAACCTGACCCATGGGGCCAAACCCCACCATGGAGGTCCATCAAGACACACAGGGAACCCTCCTTTGATCTGAAAGACGGAGAAGAAATGGGAGCTCTTGCCAAAACACCAGCCATGAACTGACTGCCCAAAATGCCAGATTCACTGGAGGCACCTCGACTTGAGAAGCCACATTTCAGTGTTACTTGTGCTTTGGCAAGGGACCGAAAGCACACATCTACCCTTCGGTACCAAGGGGAAAAAGCCTTGGGGAAACACCTCAGTTGACCATCCCAACCCAGATAAACACCAGGGAGGAGAGGCTTCAAGTTCCCACACACAAGTGTGTGCACAAAACAGATGGAAAGATCCCTGTGCTGAGCCTGAAGCATGTTTCCTGGCTTGTATGCAATACAAAAGCCTGAGAAATGCCAGAGGCCTGCTCGCCACCAGCCTAATTCCAAGCACTTCCCACCGCCAGGGTGTTTAGGTCTTGCATATCCCCCCTCTTCCTTCTCCATCCCTCCCGGCATGCAGGAACCCAAAAGGAGATCGCCCACCGTGGCACAAGAATGTTGCACAAGCTGTGACTCTCCTCTGGTTAGCCCTTATCTATCCCTGAGCCCCGATAAAAATCCACCTATGACCTCCTGCTCCTTTTCATTTATATTATTTTTGCCTTTGAAACCTCGCTCAGCTCTCGGGATCCTAGAAGAGATCTGCAAAAAGCCCAGCCCCACTAGAAACACCATGATTTTAGCATTTCGCTTGGAAATGGGTGCATGCAAAAGGCAGTGGTGGAAGGAAAACCAAAGAGTGCCAGAGCAGTTCCTCCCATCCTCTCCCAACCAAGCCTGCTATTCTTGGGCACCGTCAAACCAAAGGAATTTCCCCTTTCCCTCTCCTGACAACACGTTATGTGTACATGTTTACGCTGAGGATTAAATCCTCATCCAGGCTGGAGAGCGTGGTTCATTCACAGCTTCTGCTGTTCAGTGGAGCTTCCCCTGAGCTGCCTTTCCAGGGCTGTTTAGCAGCTCCCTGGTCAGGGAAGGGAGCCCACAGCCAGAACGCACAGGTACAATCCAGCACAGCAGCTGGCAAACTTGGGAGATCACTCAGTGCACAACCACAAGGACTCGGTTTCGGCTGGACAAACACTTTCTCCACGTTGGCTAACACAGGACTCTCCTGCCAAGCACCAGCTCACCCCTTATCTCTCCATCGGGACTCGAAGGGGCTGCTGTTTCCTGATCCCATCATTCTGGATCAGGCCATGCATCCTCCTAACCAGGTAACTCCCCATGGAAAGGGGCACACGCAGAGGTTCCCAACAGCCAGGACAGGGCCCAAACCCCAAGCGATGGCAAGCACAGTACTCATAGTGAAATACCCCGTTTCTCCCTCAAAAACACTCAATGGAGTTTCATTTCCCTGCCAGCAGGCTTGAATAACATTTTAAATGCCAAGATTTATACGCAGACACTTATAAAGGTATTCCATTATAGCCTTTGCAGAACTACATTTCAACCTAAACATTCAATTAATGTAATTAAATTGCTACCTGGCGGTATTATCTAATTTCACTTCGGATCTGTGCTATTGAAAAGCATGTGTCTTTTAGCACTCCGACTGGCAAGACATGTGATAAACAGACCTATAAACATGTTGGCTCAACCGAGCTGTTTAAAAATAAATTAGCAAACTATAAAAATAAACAGTAACATACATATGTACTCAATTATGAACTAACTCTAATTTTTGTTCTGAAATACTGTCTTTGACCTTAGTCATAAACAAGCACTATTAAAAAAACATAATATCTCAACAGACAGAAGGGCAGGGATTAAACGCTCATCGTGCGCGGCAGAATGCAAAATAAGGGATGAAAAGAAAGAAGAGAAGAAAGAAAAGGGAGGGGGGAAGCTCACCCTTTATTAAATGCAGCAACCTATACCCACCGCAAGCGTTTATGTTGATTAAAGCTGCCTGGATTCAAGACAAAAAAGTTAAAACCTACTGAAGTGCATATGGAGGAAAACCTTGTAAGGTTCAGCAGGAGGAAAATATCGTTTTAGCTTGCGTGGGAGGGAGGGAGGGAGGGCAGTGTGGGTCCCACAGAGCCACCCATGGCCTTCAGCTGTCCAGGTGCAAACCCTGCTACCGTCTTGCAAGGATCCAAGAACATATGGCAGAAAGGTGGGAAGCGTCCTCGTGCCTGCCGCACCACAGCAGAGGGGGAAAAACAAACAAACAGATTTTTTGAAGGCTGTAGAGCAGCGTCCAGACCATGTTTTTGCCATTAATCCAGAGCTCCCGTAAGAAAAGAATAAGGCACTGTGCTACAACTGCCAGCACTATTCCGTTTTCTCTGGGAAGGAAGAAAGGAAGGAAGGAAGTGTTGATACTCAAAAGGCACATTTTGCACCCAGGGCTGAGATTTTCAAGGCTTTCAGGCTACACAGGGGGCACCAATGTCTCTCCCCATGGCAGAACCCAAGCCCATACATGCACTCATGAGCAAAACCTCATAAGAAACACAAAATCAACAGCAAAAGTAGTTGAGCAACTACTAAGCTCACCCATGGAGAACCAACCTAAGACACCGACTGCCATCAGGCTGTCTCCCCAAAAAATCTTGTATAAATAAACAACAGGAGGCAATGCGTGTTCATCGACACATGGGCCCAAGAGCAGCAGAGAGAAGTGGGTGGAGGAGAGGCTCTGCCCAAGGCCAGCTCCTTGCCAGCAGTGAGATGGAGACTCAGCCCTGCAGTCAGCAACAAGGCAGGGGCTGACATTTCCACTAACAACAAGGGCTGCCAGGTGCAGAGACACAAACAAAACATTCACAAGGCATGTTTCTGAAGGGATGCAACAGGAAGGGTCCATGGGAGATGGCGAGAGCATGCATCTTTTGTTTTTTAATCTTTTCTTTTTATCTTTTTCTTTTTCCAAGGACCTCTGCATTGGCAGAAGTTAGATGCCAAATAGCTCCACGCACCAGAGAAAACACCAACTGGATGGTCAGAGGGTGGAAACAGAGACAAGCAGGGCTGTGATGGGTCCCAGGGTGAGTCCGTCATCCGGAAGTTGGCAAATGCTGCTGTTTGGTGGGATGGAGCCAATGGCCTCTCCTGCATAGTCCTCAACACTATCAAAAAACTCAAAATTATTTACCTTAATTTCTGGGGCAAATATTCCCGATGCCTACACAGATGCCCCCCTTTTTTTTTCTTTCCTATTTTTTCTTCTTCTTTTTTTTTTTTCGTTTTAGTTCTTCCAATAAATGTCTGCCATTCCCTTAAGCAACGTCTGGATGCCGGCGCATGGGAATGACCATGAATGATCAAATGTCAACCAGCAAAGCACCAGCACGCCCCAGAGCTGCTCTCAGTGCGGCGACTTTTCTGTGGTTCAGCAGTGGGAACGTCTCACACACCTGGACCGACCAGCCCTGGATGTTACAGTCGTGTTTCAGTCCACACCACAGCTATCCCCTCACTCTTCCTCCAGAGCTGGGTGTCTCAAACACATTGTAAGAGCAAAATAAGAATAACAACAGGTCCTGTCCAGATTATCTGGTCCTTTCCTCCTTCTCTGGCAAAAAAACTCGAAACCCAGCTGTGTCCCAAGGCCACCTCCCCAGCCCAGAGCATACCCTGATCACAAAGAAACGACAAAAAAAAACCTGCAAATAAAGCAACAAGCCAGTTTGAAAACAAATGCCATTTTGTACCCATCCTCCCTGCTTTGTTACCAATAAAAAACACTTAGAGCCACTATTCATGCAGACATAAAGTGCTAATGGCTACCTGTTAACATGTTTCATCATGCCAACATTTTTGCTCTGATTTTGACAGTTCCCTTTTTGTTATTTTAAACTAAGGGAGTGCTAATCTGGGTTGGAACTGAAGGCTGCAAGAATCACAATCTACATCAACTGCACAGTTACTGACACCATTTCCTTCCACTCTGCACCATTTCACAGACACAATCTTCTTGCAGCCAAGCTCTTTTCCACACTATAAGAAGTTGGAAGAGCAGGAGCACAGCAGACTGGGACAATTGTAAAATGTTGCTGAGAAGTCCTGTGAATTCTTGCCCCGGCCCTGTGCATTCTAGGGCCAATGGGAGGGGAGAGAGCAATGTGAATACCAAAATCCAATGTACTGGAAAAGTCACTTTTAATGTCTTAAGGAGAAAAAATTAAGTGGCCAATCCTGTATGACTTCAGGGATGAGTCTTCAGGATTAGAACAGCTGCTGGAGCAAATTGGCCAGGCAGGTTCCATATGATTTAAACCTCAAAGGTTGCCCTAGGTGTGACTACAGGTGATTCACTGGCTCTTCTGGATGTGGAAAGAACAAAACTCCTCAGGTATCACCCCAGCAGCCGCTGACACCAGCTGGACATCAGAACAGGTACCTGGTGTCCTCCACACACAAAGATGTGCTGGGCACCTTTGCCTGCCTCACATGAGCACACTCTGAGAATGCACCTACTGACATCCTCAGAGTCCCAGCAGGTGAAAATCCGCTTGTGTGAAAGAAGCGCCCGGTCCTCTGATTACCAACAGATCAGGCCAGAGCCACAACCTGATTTTCCACAGGGCAGGAGAGGGACAGAAGCTCTCTGGTCTCCAAAGCTGTGGCAGCCCTGCCGAGATTCCCAGTGGCTTTGAGTGCACACACAGGGACATTTCCTTTCCCCAGCTTTGCAGCTGTTTGTTAGAGCAAATTAAGAGTGCTAACAAGACTTACTGGAGCCCATTGCAAGGAGGTTAAGAAACCTGACTTATCTGATGCAATCAGCAATGTAATGCAACCTCCCAAGTCCCAGCTCAGGCAAAATGCACGCAAGTAACCAGAAGGGATGGGCACAACCTTGAGGGAAGAGTGGGGATGCTCCAGCCCAGCCCTCAATGCCAGAGAGGAAAGACAAGAGAGCACAGCAGGGAAGCAGGGAATAGGAAATTCCCTGCACCTGCTTTGTGTCTTCTGCTGCTTCCAAGGGCTCCCGCTCCGTACAGGCCAGAAAGAGGACACCAGATCTCTGGTCTGACCCAACATGGCCAGTTTTCTATCTTTTTTGAAAGAGATTGCTCCATAGTACAAGAAGGTGAGGGAGACCTTTATTTACTGGGCTGAAAGGTAAACGTGGGCAGGCTTCACCACCTAAGCCTTGCCAGCTGGTTGCTGTGAGGGCAGTGTCACGACAGGTTGAAGTTGCCTCATCTGCAGACCCCGTACGCTCCCAGGATCCTGACCAAGACAGGCAAGGATGGATCTCCACAGGAATCATTAGCCAGAGGGTGCTCACTTACAGCAAATCCCGGTGTGGAGCCCCAAGCCTTGCTGTGCACACCTGGTGAGAGGGATGGGAGGGCAGTGTTGCCCACGCGGGGAGGTTCCCACCACAAACTGGGTTGGGAGGCTGAAAGGCGGGAGAGCAGATAGCATTTTCGAGGGAGTATGAGATAAGAGGAGGTGGAGTTTCCCGATAAAGAGGATTTCCTTGCTCAAATATCAAAGGATTCACACTAAGAAAAGGGGGGAGAAGGGGAATTACATCAGTCTGAGGCACACTTTCTCTTTTAAACTCTGACCTTCTATTGTCTGTCTTCCTGACTAGGATTTAAAAGCCCTTTGTTGGGCTGTGTTACATGGTGTGATCTAGAAAGCCGCCACAGACGAGGCACCGTGGGCTTTCGGCTGCGCCGAGCTCAGGCTCCCCCCGTGCCTACACCGGACTTTCAGGAGGCGTTGAGCCAGCTCAGATAAGTCAGCACTTTCTATCAACACTCCTTCGAAGCCAAGCTGCAGCTTGTGACGCCTCTTCCAGCATGGCCAACACAGTCTGGTGGAGCTGGGCTTCACCCCGACCTAGCTCCCAGACAAAAGGTGGGCTGCTCATCATTCCAGACCACTCTCACCTCCCCTCAGCTCCCCTCCAGGCTCTCCTGGCAGCGTCCTTCCCATCCCAAACACAAACAAATGGGTGAAGAGCAGATGATGGAAGTATAACAGATGCCTAAAATGGTTTAGAGTGATCTACGAGCATCTTTTGGTTATAATGCTCCATTAATGTGACATTTATGTGGGGTAATATAATACTGCTCACTTAGGAGCACCTACACCAGCCAGTCAGGTTTCCTGGTGTGCAAGGATAACCAGGAGGGTTTCAGCATGTCCAGGGACCCTACAGATGGAGTTACAGGGGACAGGAGGCACCACTGCCTTAAGGGGACGTGTCGGGTCTATCCCTGAGGGAGCAGAGGTCGGTGGATATTAGGCAGGGAGAGGCTGGAGCGACGTCTCAAGAGGCAGAACTAGAGAGCCACAAATGGGGAAAAATCTGGCTTGGATCTATGGAGCCCTCTCTGCGGAACAGGAAACGCGATACCCGAGGAAGGTCTGACCCAGTCCCAAAGGCACAGCCTTGCTGTCATCTCCACACAAGCTGCAGCATAGCTTGAGCATCCATCTGATTTCACAGCAGCCAGTGTCACACTCTCTAGCTAAATGCACCCTTAATGTCACCCAGGCCTAACAAGGGCTCCTGTTTTGTTCCCCTGATTTATAAACACGGTGGCAATGGGCTGGAGAAGGGACGGCCTCACAACCGCAAGCCTTCGTTATTCCCCACAAATGACTTGTTTGCAGCTTTTGAACTGCCTAATTTGTTTTGCCCCTACATTTTGGTCATTCATCTCATCTTTTCCTAATGGTGCTCTGAATACTGACACTTTGGGAAACGTCTCAAATGCTGTAACCCTTACGTGGCCCCGTGGAGGTGAAAGGACCAAGGGCAACTGCTGAATCTTCCCACAACAAGAGAGGGATCATCCATCTCCTCTTCCCTCCTCCTCACCCGCCGCTCCACCCCGGGCACTGTTCTCATCTCGGCGTGCTTGAGTAAAACACAAAACGAGGCCACATGAAGCCATTTCAGCACCTCTGGATGTCGAAGGCCACAGACTGTACCCAGTGACCTGGAAGGTCCTCCTCAGACATTTGCTCCTACAGCTCTGCCTCTAAGAAAAAGCATTTGAAAAATCACGAGGCTGGTTGAGGTCAGACTGTGGCAATGCCATTCAGAGAAGAAGGGGGAAAATCAACTGGCACAGGCTGCATTTCGGGCAAATGGGGACAGAATTGAATCAGAATCTGGAGTCTGATCAAAAACCCAATTCAACAGAATTCCACAGAATTCTGGCACTGTGTTTCAACACCTAGGTGCACACTGGGTAGAAAATGAACAATCCAACTTTTCATTTTGCATGCCCAGCAAAAGCAGTCGACAGGTTTCAGCATTTAGGAATAAATGCGAAAAGTATCAACAGTGGATTGTCACTAGCCTTTTGCCAGACACCAGGAAATCCAGAAGAGTCATCTAATGTCACAGGCAAAAAGCTGAGGACATAGCAAGTGTCACCGAAGGACAGGCAGAACAAACACAGAGCAAACTCCTACCAACAGATTAAATTCGTGTCACGGTATTTTACCCACATTTTGCACTACTCAGACACCTTGAAATACGTGCACGCAACCAGAGCCACGACACCAGACCTTTAAAGACGTGAGAGCCGCAGATTAAAAACATGTTGGAACGCTTACCGTGTCCAGTGCCAAAAATGTGTCTCTAACCTGTAGGAAGAAATGGGTGTGGAGCTGCTCACGGAACGATCACTGCACTCACACAGCACGGTACAAGGTCCCCCTCTTTGTTTCTCCCTTGTAAGAAAAACAGTGACTAAAATATGACTGAGGAGCTGTTTCAGCTCCCCAAAATTTTTCTGAGAAGTACACAGAGCTGGCTGGGAAAATGAGGTGGGAATCAGAGAAATCCCATGTGCTTTGTGAAGACTAAAGCCACTTTGCCATGAACCAACACGAACAACTGATCTTGGTGCTTGACTGAGCACGGTGCTTGCTGCTTCCTTTTGGGGACTTCAGTCACCTCCTGAGTGGCACTGAAGCGCCACAAGCAGATACAAAAACATACACAAAGCCTAAAAGTATTTTCCTGGAATTGAAGCTCAATTTACAGCTCCCGAGACTGAAGGGTGTGTTTGAGCAGCCCTTTGTTGCAGGGTTTTGTCAAGTTATGTTCTGACTTGTCCCCTGCATGGCTGTGCAGTAATTCTTGATACTGATAGTCAATTACTTTGTTCACGTCACTCAAACGCTGACTTTTTTTCTGCTTTTTCTCCCTCTCAGCACGGCTAATCCGGGAAAGACAACACAGAGTGAAACCACCACTTCAAAAGGCATTAACTCCTGGCCAGTCCGGGCTGCCCTCCAGCCCGGCCAGGCACAGGTAGGAAAGCGACCTGCAGAGCAAAGAGCCCTCCTTATCCTTATCTCTCTTAAAATACCACTGGGCCCAGGCTCCAAAACTTCCTTCCCGACTGGATAAGCACTTACTCAGGTAATCTCATTACAGCCATTGTTCTCCGAAGGTTAATAAATACTTACCATGATGAGTAAAGGCTCCGCAATCTGACC
This sequence comes from Falcunculus frontatus, assembly GCA_013398115.1. Taxonomy (NCBI): domain Eukaryota; kingdom Metazoa; phylum Chordata; class Aves; order Passeriformes; genus Falcunculus; species Falcunculus frontatus. Next base: position 2,181,621 of record VZRV01005198.1, read on the forward strand.
CCAACACAGCAGAAGTGATTGCTCAGGGCCAAATTTTCATACTCTTTATTATGCTGAACACCATATTCCTCTGCTAACAGAGCAGCGTTAGCAACAAAATAAATGTGACTGCTTGCAAATAAGGTGTTGGCCCCACTTCTGGCCTCAAGTTTTTATGTTGCCATCATTGTGATGGCTCTGAACATTAGCAGATGCTGCCAGTTCCTAATAAATACATGACTAAATTATTCTGAAACAACAGCAAAAACAAATTATAGAAAGAATAAAATTCAAGGAGACGCCTTTCTCTCCCATTTCAACATGTAGAAGAAAATAATTACAGGCTTTTGTTAATTTAAGGAAACACTTTTTCTCCCATCAGACATGAGGTGTGAATTATGCAAACATGATTCGAATTTGACTGGTTGACATACTGCAGCCCCAACAAATAATTTGAATTTGAGAGTTATGGAATAGAAAGCCAGGTTTCCAAGAGCTTCTTAGCAAGAGCAGCAGCCACCAACCTTCCCTAAGGCCAGGCCAACACCCATCAAGATGGACATCCCCATCAAGATGGAAAGCAGCACAGTCAGCACACCATAAAATCCACCTCCTAACTCCCAAAATACCGCGCACGAGGAGGGTTTTCCATCCCAACAACACACATTTCAAAGCAATGCTACCGCTGGCTGGTCTGTTGGGGTGATTAAAACACATTATCCACTTGTTGCAAAACTTTCACTGGCAAAGCATATAGGTGAAGTGTACCTACAGATGTGCCCAGAAATCCATATGAAACCTCCACCTTGCCACAGCACTAAATAAAACGCTAAACAAGACAAGATGAGCAGATAACTCTCTTTCAATGGAGGCTGTCAAATCGCTGCGCAGTCATTAATAACTTAAACTTAATTCCCTTCATAGGAGCTCCGTTTTCCTCATTAGTGCAGGACATAAAACAGATTTTCCATTCGATTTCCAAACAGAAAATTCAGAGGGAAAAACAGAATGGAAATGAAATAAAAGTCTCTTAAATTTCAGTTCAGTGACCAAAAGTTTTCCAAATTTTTTTTTTTTTTTGCCAGCCAAAGCTGTACCTAAATTCACCCAATCACATTTTCCAGAAAATATTTTACCTGCCCAGAAAAGATTCTCATTTTTCGGGTGAACACACCACCACATGCTGAAATCGAGACAGAAGCCTCCCCCTGCACCACACCAAGCTGAATTATTTGTGACTCTCCCCAAGTCCCCCAGGGAATGAGGCAAAGTGCAGGGACCAAAACTTGGCTGCAACTCGCTGCATGTGCCTGCGGGCTGCTCAAGGAGGTCTTAAACGTGCCTTAAAGGGCTGCAAGGGGCAACCAGCCTCTCATGCCAAGGCTTGCACAGCACCCTCACCACGGCTCTGCACCTTCTCCCTCCACTGCCCTGACCTCATTTTGAAAGGTGGAGAATTTAATGTGCTCATCAGTCTCGTATGGATCAAACCCAAAAGCCAGGCTGGGCAGAGAAACCGCAGAGGTGTTTCTGCTTTGCCCTTTACCCACGAAAACCTTGGCTCTGGAGCCTCCAAGCCCTCTATAGAGACGTCCATACAGCACCTGTGCATGCTCCCCTGAAATGCACCCTGCACACAAACCACAGCTGCAGAGACTCTCCCACGCCAGGAGGCAAATAAACGGGAAGAACGGTGATGAGCAGGGTGCAGGACTCAAGGGAAAGCAGGCGAGCCTGCCAGAGCTGCACACCCGTCAATGCCAAGGTACCACACGGAAAATGGAACTTGCTTACGCCAGTCGTTGACCCCAAAGCCACAGGAAAAGACAGCAATGAATTTAAGATGGGAGCTGAGTTTTAATTCAGCCGTTACCTTTTTTAACATCTGCTATTTCCGTGCGGAGTGGCTGCTCACCCCAGCTCTGGGCTAACCTTGCTCCCCTGCCCCACAAATCCCACCCCCTCAGGTTTTTGGGGAGATGACTGGTCTGATGCCTCATGTCAGGAGCACAAGGCACCAGCCTCCCTGGAACCTCATCAGCCAGTTGATGAGAAAAATATCTCCTGACACGAACAACCTTGCCGACTCCTGGCCTGCCACTACCCTTCTCTTCTTGAGGAAGGTTATTGAGGAAGCAGTTTTGGAGCAGGGCCAGCTGTGTCTTGATCTTGAGAGATGTCTTTGATCCCTCTCAATCTAACTTTAAAGGTAGAGTGATATTAGATCCAATGTCTAAGAATGCCCTTCAAGCAGCAGTTAAAGACCTCGGGGAGAGGTCTTCAACCAGACTTTTCCCTCCAGAGCTGGCTCAGAAAAACCTGGTCTCTGACACTGACCCTGTTTTAAACTCCTTTCCCCCCACCACCTCCACTTGAAATGACCATCCCTTGCACCACTCACCCACGGCAACAACTGGCAATTAAGTCAGTTCCATCTCTGACTAATTTCTTGACCTGATCTGCTTTTAGGGCAGAAAAAACTTGTGCAGAAACTTCTTGAAGGCCTGCTGCTTTTTAGCCAAAAATAAGTACAACAAAAACATGCCCAGGAGCAGAAGGAATGGATTGCATCAACAGACTCATCAATAAGTAAACAATATTTATCATGAGCTCTGCACTACAGCATTTGGACAGACACAAGATAAGCACCAGTTTGGTGCCTGCGCTTGCCAGCTGGTCACAACCAAACGCTCTCCATCCCAACATGCTTTGACTAATAGGGACATGGCCCGGCACTGAGCTGGGGATGCAGGTGCCCGTGCTCCAAGGGATGGTGTTTTAGGCACCAAAATCGTCCCCTGCATGTTGAGATCCTCCAAGCACAGGCAGAAGGGAAGACCAGCTAGGGCTGTCCACCCTCACCAGTGCCAGATTACATTTCCACGGCAGCTGCTCCCTTTGTCTACACTCAGTAAAGCCAAACCAGCCTAAAAATTAATTTAATCTGCTGTAAACCCAAGTGTCAAGCACTTAGATGGCAGCTAAAAGCGCCACTCTCAGATAACCGAGTGACACCGGCTAATAATAGCCTGCGCATTAGGGGAGCGGGAGCGGACATTTTGTGTAACCAAAGAGGAACCTGTGCCTGGGAACAGCCCGCGCTGGCCGGTCCCAGCCCCGCCAGCAGAGCCCGAGCCCACCCGGTCTCTCCTGTGATTAGCTGCACTAATACCACCGGTGACCTCTCTTTCAAGCTCGGAGGCAACAATAGTCCTGGCTTTTGTTAGCGGGGAGAACAAAATGCCACCTTTTACAGCTCTGCAATCATAGCTGCTTCCCTTTTCATCTCCCAGAGGCTCTGCACCAGACCTTGCTCACCGGGGAGGATGGTTAACCCTTGCCGGGCAGCCCAGCCACAGCCGGAGGGAGGGAGGGGTGCCAGGGTCCCTGCAGGCTCCTCTTCTCCCACATCCCTTCATTTGCACAGGAAACACCAAAAAAGCCCTTTCTGGTGGCAGATGCAGGTGTGCAACAGGGCTCTTCTCTGCCTGACATTGCCATAGGCAGGAAGTACCTGGTGGCCACTTCAAGCCCCTGCGCCGCATCAATAGGTCACCAAAATCCATGCTGAGCTCTCCCCCCTCACTCTGCCCTTGGGAACTGCCTTGAACACACCCACTGACCAGGAACTGGTGTAGCTTAGGTGACCTTCTTTTGTCCAAATGTAAGAAGAGCAGCTTAGAAACAAAGGAGAGTATGCTTTCCAGAGCAGCACTTCCCAAAGCTCAGGAACTCACCCAGGGATGTGGCACAAGGTGCTGGTGTGAATGTGTATTGGGGTTTGCATGCAAGGCTCTTCCCAAAAGAAGAGATAGATGCTCAGAGGTGCTCACTTCCCACTGCCCATGGGCAGGGCTCGCTCAGGACCTGGAAAAGACCAACCCTCATCCACTTTGGGATTCCTGAGGGAGTAGGGCACCTCACCCACCCCCACACCCCTCCCTCTCTCCTTCTTCTCAACAAGGGCTACAAGGAGCACGGGGAGCTTTCTCCCAGGGCGTGCAAGGGTCTTGGATGCACAGCTGACTGCACGTGTCAGTTATGCTCCAAATGGGTTGTCACAGGTCAAGGTTCTGCAGGCAGCAAGAGCAAATGCTATTTTTAGACAGGATAAGGTCACGGTGCTTTTAGAGACAGTGAGGCCTACAATAAAACCTATTGATCAGTCTCTGGAACTAGCGCTCCGGAGAGACGCCTAAATTGAAACAAAAATTGCCTGGCCGTTTTCTCTATAGACTCGGTGGGTAAAAGCTTGTTGGAGTCTTTCAGGAGATAAAATAACTAAGAAGAACCTGCGTACAGACCACAGTTGTCCATTTAAGTGGATGCATGGGGGGGAAAAAGGGAAGGTGAGACCTATGGGAGAGAACAGTGGGAAGCTCTGAGCATCCTTCTGCCATAGTGACAAGCCAGCTGCCCCAAGGGTGAAGGCCATCCTCACCATGCCCTGACTCCAACCTCCACAGCCCAGGTGTAAAGGCACTACAGCAACCTGAGTTTTAAGAGAATTAATGCTTTACTTGCATCTTGGAGGGTAAGGAAGCCTCTGAAGGCATTAATCACTGGGGTCCCCGACAGCACACGCGCATTCACTATCCCTGAAGTGTTCAAGGCCACGTTGAATCAGGCTCTGAGCAACCTGGTCTAGTGGAAGGTGACCCTGTCAATGGCAGGGAGTTGGAAGCAGATGAGTTTTGAAGTCCCTTCCAACCCAAACCATTCTGTGATTGTCTTTGGCCATTAGTGTTCTGGTGATGAGTATCATCCAGCTGACTCGTGGAGGCCCAAAGATGAAAAACAGAGCAGTATTTCAGACAGGCAAATTATTTAACTGTATGGTCCATGCATCGCCAAGGTTCTCACAAGAAATTCCAAGCGTTTATCCAGGTCACGGATAAACCAAAATTTCACCAAAAATACCCCAAAGCACTGGACTATCACACCTTCAAGTTCAGCCCTAAGTCCACTACAGGCACATAAATCCCTCCATATCACAAGAGGATTTTTATTGCATTGGAGACTTGGAACCACAGGGACAAGCATGAAACCACGGAGTATCTTCATCCATCATCTGCCCCACTGCCACAGCCTCGCTCACACACAAAGCATGCCACAAGTAAACATAATCCATACATCACACCCTGACATGAGTGACCCCATTAGTGAGTCCCAGCCAGGGCACCCCACCAGACACCAGAAATAAAATGACCGATGCATCTGGAGTATATTATATTATAATATATAATAATAATAATAGTAATAGTAATAGTAATAAAGACAGGTAAATACTATTGGGATACGTAGTTCACTTTCTCTTCCAGACAATAACAACATGAACAGAGATATACATTGAGGTGCTGAGGTAAAAGCAGATCGTGTGGGAATTAAAGCACTCGCAAGCCTGCGGCGTGGCTCGCTCGCCATCCGACTGCCAGGTTAGGCTGCAGTTTAAGTTTCTGCATAATAGAGATGACAAGATGCAAAATCTCAAGCAGTATTATCTGTACAGCGACTGTGCTGGAGAGGAGTCATAATAAAAACCATGTTTCAAAGCGGTACAGTAATTGTGATTCTGGGAAAAAAACAACAACAAAAAAAAGACAGGCTGATCCAAAAAATATACTGCTGCTAGAAAAGCCAAGGTAATTATTCTTCTATTTAGGAAATCAGGCTTGGATTTTGTTTGGTTTCTTTCTATAAAGGTCCTTAGGCTCCTATCAACACTTTTACAATTTTCTTCTTAGTGTCCTGTGACTCTAGGACAAAGTTTGAGATAAAACGATTATAATAAATAAGGACAAAGTTATTTGGGAATTAAGGACACTGCTGCAGCCCCTCATCTTCTTAACTGATTAAATGAATGGAGCTTTAGTGGAATATATATGTCTGAGAAAATTCAAAGCTAATTTCTGTTTATAATTACTGATAGCACACAAGTATCCTTTCCAGAAAGCCTACTCTATCACCCAGAAAGCAGATGCAAATATGGGTATAAACAGGGAGTGCAATGAAGCCTGTGGCAATGCTCACATTAACTGCCCTGCAGTCAGACTCCTACCCCATACATGTGTGTGGGTACACACACTCACACACACACACACACACATGCTCATCTGGTGATTTTTGACAGGCATCACTCGTATCCAGGCTTGACTCCATGCCTGCCACCTTCTCCAAGTTTTTTTCCTAGACTCCAGTGGCTGGTAGACAAAGCTCTCTGTTAATCTGAACGTAAATAACCATAAGGGGTTGAGCCCAAGGTCCTTTACACCGCTGTGCCTATCAAGTGACTCTCCTGGCTGCAGAGAAGCCACTTAGGATTTACCCCTGGGGTAACTGAGCAGGATCTGCCCCCACAAACACTTTCTCTGTGTCCATCCCTGCCCTGGGGTTTTACACGAGCACAGAAGCAGGGAGGGGTCGACAAACGTTCCCTACTGCTGCCCAAGAGGAGCTTTTGTAACCTGCCCAGCTGCTGTTGGGCATGAAACTGAGAAGCTGGAGAGGCTGGAGTGGCAGAGAGTGGTTCCTTCAGTTTGTTTAAGTGCAAGATGCATCTGGATTTGTGGGGCTTCCAGTACAAGGCAGCTTGAGGATCAGCACCTCCATGAGACAGAGGCCAGGCACATGATGCTCTGCTTCCCACAGCCACCTTCATCCCTCTCCCATGGGGCACAAAGCACTGAAAGACCCAGCTCTTTCCACAACAGGCAGGGAAAGGAGGGAAATAAACCCCCAAACTTTTAATTTTTGTCTTTTCCATTTATTTTTGAATTAGCATTCAGCGTCTGCCGCTGTGACACGGATAGCTAAAAATGTGTGTGCGGATATGTCATCCATGAACAAAGTGGCTCATGTTTGTTCTTTATTATTTAGGAAATGCACATTAATTACTGCAGATTTTCTCCTATACATCTACTGTATCTCAGACAGAATTGCTGAGAAGGTCTGCAGAATAAAAATGTATGGGGTAATTAAATGGATATTTATAATTAGAACTTAATAATTTGCATCAGGGACAAATGAGCTCTGATTTCAATCTGTAGTGCATTTAGATTAGCCTGAAGATAGTGTAATTTGATGTTTTATAGTCCTCCTCTCAGATTATGAAACAATACAGTGTCTTTAAAGCAGCCGTGTTTGTGTCAGGAGTGTGTTAAGAAGCAGCCGCAATGAAAATGTTTGACAACGTGAAAGCAGCCATAAATTACATGACAACTGTGTAAAAGTCGTGATGAAACAAATAAAGAGCTGACCTATAATGCATCTGATTCAGCACCGCGCCTGGACCACTCGGCGCTCATCCCGGAGCACATCCTTACGCGCGCGGCTACTTAGCACCGAGAAAACTGTAAATTATCCCTAGTCAACAACATTGATTTTTAGTCGACGTTTCAATCAGTTTGAAGTAGAAATACTACACCGCTCCCCTGGCAGCCTCTCAGCCAGCCGGCTGCTCGGCCCGAGCCTCTTCGGGCGTAGCTCTGTTACAGCCCCATTGTTCCCACTGTACAGTATTTATCGCGGGCTCTCCAGACACAGGTACTTGACCCAAAGGTCACCGCCTTGTCTCCTGGACATACAACCCACCTTTGCTACCAACGCCTTTTGCCCAAACACGGGGAGCCCCTGCAAATCCCACTGCCTCCCCACAGATGTACAGGTGTATCTAACCCAGCGATGTGCACGGCCACAGCCAAGCACGTGCCCCCAGACCACGGGGCTGGATCTCCCCAGGGCCAGAGGCAAAGCGAGGTGGACTCCTTACCAAGGTCTTGGTAAAGAGCAGGTTTGGTTTGGAGACACAACCACATCTTTGCTTCTCTTCCCAGCTTTGCTGAGCCATCTCTCGAACAGGGAGGAAGAGCGGTGAGGCTGGGCTCTCATTCCTGCTCTGCCGCAGCTCTCTGGCCTTAGCTGGGGTGAGCCACCCCACCTGTGCCACAGCAGTTGCCTCTCTCGCCCTGGCAGGGCGACGGTGTGTTCATTAACATCTCCGAGGCACTCAGGTCCTCACGTAATGGATGCTGCAGAGGTAAAACACCTCGATCAGCAGATAACAGGGAGTCCTGTGCAGGCATTACACACACGGGAGCTGCGCACGTGCGTAGGCAAACGCCTGGGAAAAATCCCAGGGGTGCCAAGTGGCTGGGAAGCTCACCATCAAACCAGTTACAGTCTGACATGCAACATGAGGAGTGAGGGAAGAACCAGTGTAAGGAAGGAGATTTGCAGACCCAGAGCCCTGGCACTCAGTCTCACGGAGCTGTATCCCACAGCCTCTTTCCAGCCTTTGTACTTTCCTCCCACAGAGCAGAGCTCAGTGCACCGCACATCACCAGCCGCTAGCTAAGAACGCAAAGGGGAATGAGAAGAAACAAGGCTGGGATTTTCAACCCATGGCATATTCCCAGATTCCTCAAAAACTACGACTCACAGACCTGGATGCCCACATGGAGCAATGTGGTCAGGCAAAGCTTTACCTAAGAGAGGCCATCCCTATGCATGCCCACTTTCCAAGAGGGACAGTCATGTGACATAAAGCCTCTAGTGCCAAGCAAACCTTGTAATTCCCAGCAAGGCGTGATGCTGGGAATGCATCGAAGGGACAGAGGACAGGCAGGTGACCCAACCCACTCCGACCTACCCTTCACACCTCTGAAAATGCTGCCCTTTGCAGCAGGGGAAGCCCGTGTTTTCCCAGCTATGCCCTTTCCATGCATTTTGAAATCCACCGTCCATCAGCATGACGGGAAACAAGGCGTCGAGCTCTTCCTTGGAGGAGTTTCTTGTTTGACCAGAGTACACGTTATTCAAATCAGCCAGAGTGAAACGCAGTTAAGCTGCTGTTTGTTCCAGCACGATGAGACTGGCCTGTTAAAAAGCAAAAATGTCAGGATGTTACAGGCTCAGCCCCCTGCCAAGACTGGTAAGTAGCTGAACAACTGTCAGAAACGGCATAATCGGAAACAACAAAAAATAAAAATACCCCAAAGAACCATGAATTCAGATCGTGTTTCCAAGTCACAGGCGCTCTGGGGCCACCCACACCCCCAGCCAGGCACCCTTGGGAAGCTCTGACCTGGAGCATCCCTGCAGTCTCCTTTACTACATCCCCAGCACATCCACCTCTCGCAAAGCAAGGAACTTTACGTAAAAGCAACGGTAACCCAGCAAAGATCTCAGATTTTGTCTTTATTCTCACCACCACGGCATTACAAGGATTTTGTCTTTATTCTCACCATCACAGCATTTTGTCTATATTCTCACCACCCAACGAAGCACCTCGATGTCAGGCATGGCCCAGCAACGTTCTGTGAGGGTTGCATGAGGGCTGCAAGTGCAGCCACCCTCACACCCAGTGCAGGTCTGCACTAGGGGATCAATTTGATTTTGTTTCTCATTAAGTCATTTGAATGGGTGGGAGCCAGCATGAAAAGGTGCTGTCGTGCACAAGCTGGGGGCCTGCACTGGGTCTGCCCTCAGGGTTCACTCTCCCCAGCCAGGCAGGCATTGCCTTGCAGATGCTTTTCACCCCCCACTTTAACTCCTGCTATCTCTGAAATCTCCCAGACACACGCAAGCCCCTCCTGCTCTCACACTCTCGAGTTTAGTTTGCCTCTCAAAACAGCAACCCCCTTTTTTTTCTCCTGTCCTGGGCCCTCAGGTTACTGGCACGGCGACAACTCTTTTTTTTTCCCAACAGCAAGCCAGGAAAGATGATAGAACCTGCGTGCGTGGCCAAGGGACTGGTCTCAACTGGTTCAGAGGGAAAAAATGGAGCTGTGTCTTTCC
>VZRV01005198.1:2192360-2210037 GCA_013398115.1 Falcunculus frontatus
CCAAAGCCCCCCTGGCAAAGGAAAATTTTTTTGAAAAAAACCCCAAAAAAATAAAAAAAAAAAAAAAAAAAGAAGCCAAGCCCCCGCCTGCCCCCTCCTCTCCTCAACTTCTGTCTCCATCCCTACGTCCACCAAAGAAATCCAGCACAGAGCCCGATTTTTCCTTCCCCACTGAAGATTTCTTTTTAGGGAGTGAGTTCAGGTTTAAATCATATCCACTAATTCATTCTGACTTGCAATTAAATGCAAATACACTTTTATAGCCAGCATAGAGTGTATTAATTTTAACAGCAAATGACAAAATAAGAATACAGTCCCTCCAATACCAATAATGAATCGCACTATAAATCACGTTAGTGGTCACATTCATTAAAGCTTGTAAAGCTCTTGGAGATCCGCGGGTGCGATGTGCCACCAACCCACACAGCAGCATCGGCTCACCCGGACCCCTCTGCTGGCACCCAAGCGTCCCAGACCCCAGCCAGCTGGGGGGCACAGGGAACGCTCCACCAAGTGCAGGGCATCCAAATCCACTCCCAGTCCCTCCCAGGAGTGCCACAGGGAGCTGGTGCTTCCCAGGTGAGCGGTGCCGGCAAGATTCGCAGCCCAATATTGAGGGTGGGTCTCACGACAGGGCCGAGGTATCTGGGCAATGTGGTTGAAGTTAAGGGAAGGGCCAGGCTGGGTGCTCTAAAACACAGGGCAGTTACAGAAATTAATAGGAAACCACAAATCACCATTTAAGGGCACTTCCTAACAGCTAGCCTGGCCTTTTCCTAATGCTCCCGACTGCCGACAGCGCTTACCCCTTCCCCAGGTCTACACAGCGCTCCATTTGCTTGCCAGCACTAAGATCCTCTGCACCGTTTATTAGCCAACATGGGGGAAAGTGAGGCTTTTCTGGCTCCTTTGTTTTGTTAGGACAGCTGTGTGCCATTCCCACCCCCTCCCACCCATCCTCTCCTAAAGAAATAATTAAATCCAATTAGGACCAGAAAGTAATTTACATTTTGGTTCTGTGTAAGATGGGGAGGTGGGGAAGGAAAAAAAAAAATCCCATAAAACACATTGCAATGAAATTTCATTCCTTTGCAACTTATTTGTCTGCTTTTGCTTTTGAGGACAGATCAGGCTGCACTTTCCCTCTTTAGAGGCTGTACATTTTAGTGCATGGACCAAGGGGGAGACGAGAAAGGTGGAAGAGAGAAAATTTGTTCCCGTTCCCTGCTCTGTGAACAAGACATTTAGGCTGGGCAGCCCATCCTGCTCCTGCTCCTGCTCCTGCTCCTGCTCCTCCCCTGGCCATGCTGGGGGCTCCTCTGCTGCGGTTTACTGATTTACAGAACCTTGGTATGTGAATGGCAAAAATTCCTTGGCATAAGTATATGTTTGCTGATCACATTTCAGATCATGTGTTGTTCATTATTATGACTTGCTCAGAAACAGTTTTGCTACAGTTATGTGGGTTTGCCTTGGATATTTTTTCCTCTTTTAGTACATTGAAAACATCATGGCAGGGGGGGAAAGCAAATGAGAAAATGTTTTTGTGTCTACACCACCTCAAAAGTCTACTTTAAAAAATTACGGAAAGGAATACAAAATATTCCAGGACTGGGAAGAAAAGGGGAAAGGAAACGAGATTAACAAATCATTTCTTGAAGACCAGTGTGATGTCAAATTTTCAAGTGGAATATTTTCCTTTGGATGTGGATGGAATTACAGGTGGATTTGATATTTATACACTCCTGAAATCTCTAAAAATATATCCAGCCCAACTGATACACTGATTTTAATTTGGTGCATTATTTAAGCAGCCAGAAGAGAAGATCTTTTTGCCAGGCAAGGCACCAGCATCAGGACCTCGTGCAGCACAGGGCAGCAAGTCCAGGATACACTGATTTCTAAAAATACTCCCCCCTTGCCTTCTGCAGAGAACTTTTTTCTGAGTTCACATTCTGGCAATTAGAAAAGCAACTAAGTCATCGCTCCAGAAAAAATAAAAGTTTCCGAACAACGCCACTGTTTTGCTTTCACCTGTGTTGTAAAACTCCAAATAATTCCAGAGAGTTTGCTCTGAACTTCTCCAGCAATTTAGCTCCATCTCTGCTCGTGGGAGATGGTCCACGCGGGCTTCCCCTCACCACGCAGGTCACCTGGGCACTCTCCTCTCCGCGCCCGGCGCAAAACACGAACGTTTACTTTTTTGTCATTTTCATATAGTAAATTATCCATTAGATTTCAACATATCTTACTAAAGCAATTACATCAAGAAAATGATAGCGCGTGTGGAATCAATTATGCATGCACTTGGCCAGGGACCAAAGGCTATGAAGTCGGAGAGGGCAGAATCGTTCGACACACACAAATAAAAAGCCCCTGGATCTCGCAGATGGACCCCATCAGTTCATCTTACTGCCGAAAAAGTTCATGCACTTAATAATTTATTTGTGTTCTGGATACTGTTTCCCAGCTGAATATTAACAACTTTGAACTGAACCACGCTTTTAGCGTGGTATGGGTGGAAGTCATGGAAGGGCAGCAGCAGGTCTCCTCCGAGGTTAAAATTATACTTCTGTTCCTTCCAGAATGGTCCTTTTCCCTCTCTGTTTATTTTCTTTCATTAAGCAGTTCCTTTAATCAGGGTATCAGTTTCACCCTTCCGATTCATCTTCTTACCCAGTGATAAACTCTCCAACCAAAGCCGAGCATCAATTACCAAGGCTGGACAGCTGAAGGGATGAAGCAAAGGCAAGGCCCCGATCCCACAGCCAGGAACTGAGGAGCTGCCAGCGTGAGGGACAGGGGACAGGGACCAGGCCCAGCCCCAGCCAGGCACGAGGGCTGGCGGATGGCCTCCGGTGCTGGCCGGGCACGGATGCCCGGGCAGGTTATGAAAGCTGGGCAGGCTTCCAGCCAGGCTGCTCCCAGTTTTCCCTCCCAGGGGTGGATGATTAACGCCTTGCCCGGACAGGCAGGAGAAAAAGACCCTTCCTTGCGATGAGGCAGCTGGGAGACTGGAGTGGAAGAGGAGCAGCGGCAGCAGCACGATTTGCTGCTACCAACAGGGCGCTCCCTGCCCTTTATGCAGCGTCCCCCAAAAGCAGGGCCACCACCCCAATGCCAGCAGCAGCTCTGCACCCACAGGCAGCACGGGATGGCGCCCGGGACACGTGCTTTCAACACTGGTCACGCAGAGAAGGGTCCAGGCACCGCCACATCCTGCCCTGCTGTCACCTCTCCCTCCGGCCCTGGCATCTCCAGAGCACGGAAAATAATTCTTTCCTATCTATACATACGGAATTATTTTTTAAAGGAATGTCTCCCCCAAATGGGAACAATTTCCTTCTACACTTCCAACCAAGTGTACTTAACATTAAAAGAGAACTGATAGAACATATTTAATTACTCAAGGTTAGACTCCTAATTCCTCAATTCACTAAAGGAAACTTGGCAAGAAGATGCATCATTTTGCTGCTTTCTACTGGAGCATCTGAGGGAGAAGAGCCACTGAGGCAGCTAATACACAAAACATGATCAAAAGTGATTAACAACAGCTTCATATGCAAATTGCATTAATGAAGGAGTGCAAAGTCATCATGTAAATTAAATATGTCAAATCTCTTGGTGAACTTTCAATCTTGAGAAGAAAAAACACTGCTTTAATTTTTTTACATCATCAATTTTCCAAGATTGAAAATCTAAGAATCTTGGTGCTATAAAACAATTTTCACCTTTTTTTTCTCCTTCAGCAGCCTGACAGGCTGGCCTGATGTGTGCCGAATGCACATGTTAATAGGCCAATCAAAAATGCAAAACAATTCGCAATTACTGCAAGGACCTAATGGTCATTAGAATTTACAACTAGGTAATGAACTAAAGTCTGCCCACACCATGCATATTCATAAAGCAATTTAGCCTTTGAAGATTAAAGAAGTGCTTAAAATTCAAATGAGCTTTAGCAAATTATCAGTAAGATTCATCCAAAAAGCAAAAGGGTTTTTCTTCCTGTGATTTCCTTATTTTTTTAATGCAAAATTGTTATATCTTCCAGACGGAGCTTCAACTAAACACAGGGCTCCGAGTCAAGCCAAAGGCGCTGGAGACAAACAGAGGCAGAAAACATTGTTATGGACTTTGTTCAGAAAACTAAGCCCTTAAGAGCCAAACCTATCTCTAAACATGGTAATTTATCAAAAGCAGCACAGACTTGCTCATAGGCAGTATTGTGTGCCGCTCTCCGAGAGCAGATTAACAAGATTTCCACCACCCTCCAAAAAAGCCTTTTTCCCCTCAAGTCACATCCTCCATGTAAACAGCAAATGTATTATAAAAACATTATTTTCATCAAAGTGCAGCAGCATTAATTTTAGGGACTCGCTGCATTTAAAAGGGAGGGATGAAAAGATCTCGGCACCGGAGCGTGCCACTGAGAAAGTCGCTGTGCTCCCGGGGAGCGGAGCTGCAGCCGCCGAGCGAGCGCAGTTTGCGGGGGCACCGCTCAGCGCCGCCGGCCGCTCCCAAACTTGGCTCCGCTCTCGGCCGGCCCTGCTGGGGCCTGATCCTGCCATCCCAAGGGGTGCAGAGCAGGGGAGAGAGACACGCTTCTGCCAGAGATCGCAGGAGGAGGTTGGAGAGGGAAGCGCTGGCTGCCTCCCCAGCACCCCGACTTTGAAGGATGGATGAATGTTCAAATAATTCCTATTCCCACCTCACCAGCCTTCTCCAACCTCATGGCTTATCCCACCTGCACGCCTGCAGAGCCGAACAGAGGATGCCTGGAGCTGTGCTAATGCCCCGCTTTTTTAACATTTATTGGACAAAACAGGACTTGGTGCCGTGCAACAACCGCACCAGCAAACATCCGGATTGGCCAAGAGTCCCCTGTTTTAAGCAATTCCCCCCAACACCAACATTACTTCACACAAGAAGAGTCCAGGGAAGGCCGGTGTGGGGTGTGACAGCATAAATCAGAATTAGTTTAAAAACAAAAGTTTAGAAACTACTGCCGGGCTGCTGAGCTGTTGAAGGCCACATCTCCCAAACTGCCTTCAAGTCATGTCCCCCATTAGGATATTTTTTTCCCCCCACTTCTTTCTCTGTTTCCAGAGATGTAAAAACCACACACTACTGGGCTCTGAGCGTTCCTTAAAATAAAGCAATTAACTTATTTCCAGGCTCCAGCAAGCGATCGTGACAGCCTCCCCCCCGGCAGAAAGTGGGAGCCGTGGTCCCTGACCCCCGGCCAACACAAAAGAGGCAGCCCCAACACAATGCCTGCTGTCAGCAACTGAATTATTTTTATACAGGAATTTTTATCTCTATGGTACAAACAAGTATGTGTCTGTGCTGACTTGTTAAGCAATCCACTTGTATGTAGAATAAGATTTTTTTTTCCCTGCTACCAGTCACACAGCTCTAAGATCAGAAGAAATACATACTCTTTGAAGCTCCTCAAATGTTTTAGTTAAAAGGACAGCAGTTGTTTTCAAAGATCCAAGAGTATCTTTATCAGAATTTAATTTTTCCTTATTGATTTTTTCTAACGTAACACAAATTTAACATAGGACAGTTTATAGTTTATTACAAAATAATACAGCCTCTATCTCTTTTTCCAAATGCATCCCACTGTGTTCTAGCTCCTCAAAGAGAACAAGGCTCCCGGACTACTGTTTCCCATTGCATAACAACAGCTCTTCCCTAAACATAAAAATCAGCATCAGTAATAGAGAAACACGGGGAAAAGCCCCCGGCCACCCTCACACAGTAAATGCTCCGTGCACTTGCGATGCCCTGGCTGAAGGACGACAGTTTTGCTCATCTATTCTCCTACTCCACAAAGAATAAACCCAGTATAAAATGCAACGAAACCCAGATGATTCATTCAATGTCTGAAAAAAAACCCAGCTGTGACGCTGAAGCAAAGTAATGCTGGGTGACAAATTAATTGTTGCGAGTATTGGGGGGGGATACAACACAACACATTTTTATTTTCGCATTTTATATTTCCCTACCTGATAAATCAATTAAGCAAGTAATTAATGCAAAATTAAACTCCTTACTTCCTAAAGGAACAAGGAACTGTGATGCGTAATTTTAAAAAGGTAATAGCTGTAGTAATAGCAGTAATAATAACAATAATAATAATAATATTATTATCCACAACAACAATAATAACACCACTAAAGGCAGGGCTCTTCTTTGAGCCTTTGTTGTTCAGCAGTAATTCCATTGTTTATTTAGGCAGAGGTTTTTCTATCTGCAGCTAAGATCAAATTGTAGGTGTAATTGTTCAGCATTTAGGCAAAGCAGGGGAGGATGGAAGCGGAAAGTCCTCGGTTCTGACTGACCAAAGCTCCCCAGGTCTCCCTGCACCAGCACACCCACTCCAGTGGGAATCCTGCACCCTCTGAAGCACCCTGACAACGCCTACCTGGAAGGGCAGAGAGGAAGCACTGCTTCTCCTGGCAGCTATTTCACAGGGACAGCAAGCCTCCCTGCCTTGCCGGCAATGCAGTTATTTCGGTTTTGCTTCTTGCCCCACTCTTGGTGTCTCAGCTATTTAGTGTGAAAAACAAAAATCTGAGCTGTAGCTGAGCCCTGTACCCACCAAATAGGGGGAAGTGATGGGATTTTTTTTAACAGCAACCTGTTCAGGTAAAAAGTTCCAGCAGAATTGCAGCAGGCAGGCAGGGAAGAGGTCTCCGGGGAAAGCAGAGAGAATAAACACTTTGGTGCACTGTCTGCAAACCCAGAATTCAGCAGCTTTTTTTGGCAGCCAATTTGTTTCAAGTGTTTTGTTTCAGGGAACGTATGTATTTTTCTTTGTGCATTTTGTGGATTTACTACAACCGCTCCTGACAGCTGTTGATTCAGTTAAATGAGCACATTATTAAAAATCCTCGAACACAACCGCACTGAAAAACAGACACCTTTGGATGGAGCTGAAGATCTGAACACACAAGAAGATGCAAATGAAACCTCTGAGAGGAGGATGTACAGCCTGGGCCGTGCCCAAGCCAGGGGGCAAAGGGGGCTCCAGCCCTGTTTGTGGTGACTCTGTTTTCTTTGTTTTGACCAGACCCAGATGCTAAAAAAAGACTGAAAAGCAATGCCAACAATCCTAAGTATAAAAAATAAATGTTTGCTAATACTTGAAAAAATTACATCCCCCAGCGGGCTGGAGTTAATGTGCTTCAAATAATTCTGCACCGTACTTTGTTTTCTTTTCTTACTTGCTATCCAGTTTTGCAGAGGAAGGGCACCTATTCAGAATGAGGAGGGAAAGAAGAGGATGTTTTCATTTTGCTTTAGATCAAAGGCAAACAAGAATGCAAACTGTGGCATATTGAATATTTTTTTCCACTGCTGTCATTCACACTGGGCTATCGAAGTTTTATACAATTCCCCAGCCCGGCTGCATATTAAGCTGGCTGTGTACAGCTTTATTATAGCGTGGTGCTGAGGAAACATTAATATTCCTGTGTTGCATCTGACAGGACATTTACATGCGCCCATCTGAGCTCACACCTGAGAGCTGCTCCAAGGTACAGTAGCTGTGCTCCGATTGTAAAGGCAAATGAAGAACACAAATTCCCTGCTGGGATCGGGGCTGACCTCGCCACACCCCACACCGCAAACCTTTCCCTCACCAACCCCAGGCAATGCCACCTCCGAATGAAGAATGAGCCACCAAGTTACCAGCCTGGGTGATAGAAGAGCAAAAAAAAACCTCGCTGAAATGTTTTAAAGATGCACAGCGAGTGCAGCTGGCCAATAAAGGTTGGAAAACAAACTGGCTGAACCCCGTGCGGGATGCGTTGCATACTAAACCTGATTAGAGAGATGGGGAGGATGTTTATGGGCTTTAAAACGCGTTTGGCATTAACACAGGAGGGTTCGAATAATGGGAGCACTTGGTCTGCTCAGCCATAGGGGTCCACAGCCACCGGCCCAGCTCCCGCAAGAGTTTGATCCGCGTCTGGCGGAGCAACGCACACCCAAGATGGGGGCCCTCCAGTGCGAACTGTGTTTCATGGAAATTCATTATCAGATCATCCCAACCGCTTGGGTGGTTTGTGGGTCCATTAATGTGCCTGTTATTTTTAAAACTATGCCATAAATCACAGCAATCCGTGTACTGGTGTCTACCTACATGGGCCCAAACCTGCTACGCCCGACGTCACCAAGCGTCAGGCTGCAGCTACTGTCTGTGTGCACAGTGAGACAAAATTATGTTCATTAGCCCAAGGGAAAAACAAAAAAAACAACCACCCAATGGTTAATTTTAGGGCCGTGCTACCGGTATGAATACCTATATATGTAAGTCTTAATGTATTAAAATATATGAACTTGATATGTTTTATGGACTTGTGCAATACCCCAGTAGCTGACACATAAAAGCGAGCGCTCCCGGATGGAAGCTGCGCTCAAATGCCTGCCACTGGGAGAAGACAACTTCCTTGGACTCGCGACATCCCTGGCAGCATCATGACCCGAACAAAATCACAACAAGGAGAAAGGTAACGAGAGATCCTCAGCGATTAGCTAAAAAAAAAAAGCCCAACAAAACACAAGTGGCACTGTGCCAGGCCATGTCCAGCTTGATGCTAAACGCCTTTTATTGCACAAAGCTGGTACTAGTGGATACAAAAACAGACTGAAGCTTGAAGGGAATTTTGTCAAAAAAAATTTCTGTAATGAGGATACGTGCAGGCAAACAACTGGAGGCTCTGCTCCCGTTGCCTGACGGTGCCTCGCAAGCCTCTTTAATCGTCTTTATTATTTGAATGAAACAAGAAAGAGCTCGTGGGCTGAGGGTTGCATATACAAAACGGGGTGATGCTAATAGGCCTCCTCCTCTTTAAAACAGGCATTACCAAATTATGGGAATGTTTAGGGAAGACTTTACTTCTCCCAGCGGGCTAATTAGAAGGTGTTTAATTTACTCCCTGCCTCAGTTTCCATCACCCAGCATTCGTTGCTGGGACTCTCTGCACAGAGCCTTGCGTTATTACGTGCTCGATTTTCAAAGCTTTCGGCACGTGATGCCAACGTGCACCTTTCAAGATCTGTATGGAGCTTAACGTGTGCCAGGCTGCCTCTTAACCCACCAGCATTTTGGATGCAGTGATGCTTCTGCTCGTGGACAGCTCCACAATTCAGTGTCCCATGCAATAGGAGAAAGAACAGAAAATATATTTCTCATCCTCTCAGAAGATCTGATTTGGAGGAAACAAAAAAACCCACCAGAAATATTCAGGACACCACAACACTGTGATGCTCCCCTGGAAGGCAGAGGAAGAGGAAAACTTTCTACCCTGCTTCTGTGCTTCCAGTGAATTCATATTTGTGTTTCCAGTAAAGAGCCATTTTTACATTAACTGTCTGGAACAGCAGGGAATAGGAAAACGAACACAATCTTTACCTCGTACAAAGGATGATATTGGTGTCACGTGCTTGCTTCTTCAAAAAACGTTATTTATAAAAGGCAACGGGGAAAGCAGGGAAACTATTGACTCTTCTCTGTATCCCCGCGTGAACAGCATTACAGCAACTTTTTGATCCCCTACATTTTTTACATTTCCCCCCCCCCCCGAGAAGTAAATTTCACAGCCGCACAGGCCACCGCCTTTAATTAAGCTTTCAAAAGTCTTCTGACAATGCCAACAATTGCAAGACACTTCTAGAGCTCAATCATGCAATCATCGTGACACTTCTATTTACAATTTGTCTTAGAAAGAGTTTCTCTGACATTGTACTTTGACAAAACAACCAAGCTGCCGGTTCACAACCTTTCTCTGTCTTATTTACAAATACAGCTTGTACGCACCGCTCCAAATCTCGGGAGCGGGAGCCTTTGGGTAGTACCCTCACTATTTTTTCCTGCCTGCAATATTTTATCCAGCCTGTGCTCTCTGTTTCTTTGTATGAGGAAAGCAGACAGAATTTGACTTCAAAATCTTCCCATATTCCTTCTTTCCCTCCTCTGTCTTTAAGCTTTCATCTTATTGTCCAGATGCAATGCTAACTACCCAGTGCAGACAGCAGTATTTTTTTGCCTCCAGAACAAAACAAAACAAGGAATCGACATTCACAACCTACAGAATTATAGTGGCAACTACTAATAAC
This sequence comes from Falcunculus frontatus, assembly GCA_013398115.1. Taxonomy (NCBI): domain Eukaryota; kingdom Metazoa; phylum Chordata; class Aves; order Passeriformes; genus Falcunculus; species Falcunculus frontatus. The sequence goes on from VZRV01005198.1 coordinate 2,202,489, forward strand.
AGCCCAAGAAAATTTCTGCTTAAAGACATTACTTCCCAAGACCTGTAATAATCAAATATACTCAGTCTGAAATTTAGTACCAAATGACGTTCACCTTCCCCCGACTGCAGCAGACAGAGGGATTTCTTAGATTATTTTCCCACGTGTTTTATTTGAATGTCACAAGCAGCTTGAGAATATAGGATTCGAGCAGTAAAAATGACCTCCCCTCCTCCTCCCCTCTTTGTACAGTAAATAAGAGCATCCACGGATACACACTCGGCATTACACAGGGAAATACGCAGCAGCACTCCAAAGTGTTCCCCCAACTGCATCCAAGTAACATTTGAGATCCTTCTCCACCCAAACCCCAACCTTTCATTAATTCCCTCGGATTTATACATTCAACAAACAAACCGCCAAAACCTGACACGGGCGGGCGATAAATATTTCCTCAGCCTTTTCAATAAGTGAACAGCGATTTTACATTCACTCATCTCCAGATACTTCAGTTAATATTTCCCCCTATTGTAAAATACGAGAGCGGATGACTAAAGCCCTGCCGTCACCCTCACTGCAAATCACGGGCTGCCGGTATCTGGTGGTGAGGCTTTGACATACATATTGATGAAAGCTGCCTCGTTGGACCCACACAACATATCCTATTAATTTTCAGTTAAATTTATGGCATTTCAGCTCCAGTGCTGGATCAGCATCACTCAAAATTTTATAGCAAGGCAGAGCTGTGCACAGGCAGACACCCACATGGAAGAGCCAGGTACGGACACATGCCTGCACCTATACGGATCCCATGGCTGCTGCACAGGTTGCACACACACACACAGAAGCTCCTGTCCTCATCCCTGTCTCTGGAAAAAGGCAGGATAAAGAGCAGCCTAGCGACAGTTAAAACAGACATCATTTCTCCCTGCATTCGAATGAGTCGCTGCCTCCTTCCTCATCTGTAGGTCTTTAACCATTACTTAAGATTCTCTTCTACTGTAAAACCCCAACTTACTGACTACAAAACTGCAGGCAGGGAACAAACTGCACCCGGAGCTCACCCACAGCACCTCTGTATCCAGGGCTAACCTGGAACACCTCTTCCAGCCTCACAACTAACTGGGGACATTTTTATATCGCTGCAAAATATGTATTTTCTGGTCTCTTAGCAGAAAGAATCACTTCCCCCAACTTCTGTGTATTTTTCCAAAGGCAGCCTCTTTTTTATTTTAATTACACTCAAATCTTTTGCATTTTGCGCTCTTAAACAGAAATCAGGCATAAACAGCTGAATTGGAAGAATAAGAGGTTCTCTGCAGGGGCCTTGCTGAAGACCAAACTCCACAGTTCAGGCTCCAAGACCCTCACTGGAAATTTTACTGCTGGACTCCACAAAGTACTGGCTACGAGCAATAGGTCACTCCAGCTATTGCCACGCTCGTGACACAAGGGAGCTGAACTCATCCAAGTGAAAAGGGAGATGAAAACACGAAGGGGACGAACAGTGCAAGACCCCACAACTCCTGCTGCACCTTCTCCCTCTCCCAAAGCCAGGCTGCATTTCCAGCCAACAGGAAGAACCAAGGGACCCCAGTGTTGCTCAGCTCCGGCCCAGCCAGGGAGGTGCAGAGAATCTGTAGGCACAGCTGGGCACCACAGCCAGAAAACTTGGGGCAGAGGAGCCCTGACGACCACAACTCCATCTCTACTCAGGACACACTCACGGCTTGCTCTGTGGACCCTCCTGCACGACACCAAGCTCCCAGTCAAGCCCACCTCCGTGTAAGAGTGAGCAGGATCAGGCCCTGCCACCATGCCCCCGTCCTCAGCCACCGCCTCTGCTCAGCGAAGCATTTACAGTCAGTTAAAACCACGGCCCTTTCTGAATTAACAGCCCCGTGACGGCGCGCGAGCCCAAATCCTCCTCGCTTCACGTCACCCGCGCCACGCGAAAGCCAGACTTGGCTCGCTGAGCCTCCCATGCCAAACGAGTGCCAGAGCAAAACCCTCAGCAGAGGAGGTTCCCCTCGTGCAGAACTCCTCGGCGTGGCCATCCCTCCAGCCCCGGGACCTATCTGGGACCATAGGGAAGACAGCGTGTTTAATTCTTGCTTGACAGATACTGTGTTTTGTCTTTTGAGCGGAGCGGCGCCGTACGTAAATACAGCGTTACATCATACCGCCGCTCCTCCATATTTGGTGATTTAGTATGGCTCCAGAGCTTGGAAGACTACAAATCCCTTCCGCCAGGCTCCTGCTTCATTAATCATGCCCTACACTTCTGCTCACTTTCCGTCAGATCGCAGGCAGCACATGGAAATGGGCACTGCCCTCTACCACTCTGGGAAAAAAACCTCACCTTCAACATCCGTGTCTGGGAAGTGCAATATGGGGACTTATTGGGGGTTTAAGTCTCATTCAAAATGTAGCTCAGCAGCGGCTGAGCCTCTGTTTCCTCTGAAATGTGGAGATATTCACGTTTCAAGGAAATACCGATTACTCTGCAGAAACAGCACACACTCGTTCACATGACGTCTGCGTGTGCACGCACATGGCTCTGCACACAGACACGTGCGCAGGCAGACACCCATGCACCGATATGGATCTGCTGCCACCACAAAACCTCCAAAACTGCAGCTCTCCAGCACAGTTTGGCGGCCAGCTTGGAGGCCAGGGAGGCTGCGGGAGGATCCCGCTGAACCTCCCTGCGCCTACTGCCCTATTATGGTTTAACTTTGTGGCCAAAGCAAGCCCAAGACAAGCTCCAGCACATCGTGTGATGATGTACTGTGCCTCCAACAACCCCGAGCGGTCCTGTGGGCTCCCCGAAGATAGGTACCAGCAGTGCCACATCCCAAACAGCACTGGAGGGGGTGTTTGAAACTGGTTCAGGCGTTCATTGGGGTTGATACGCTGCGGTCTCGCCTTTTTCGACTGGCAGTATTAGCGTGGTTTGAAGTGATTTGAAATGCTCGCTGCAAATGGGCAGTGCTTTTGTTTACTAGTGGGGTTTTAAAAGCAGAGCGTGCCTTGTTACACTCCCAGGGCTCTGGGATTTTCTTTCACATGGTACACTCTTATTTTTTTAACCTCCTTTATGAAAATATCTGCATGGCCAATGGCTTTCTGATTTTTTAAAAAATAAAAAAATATGCTATGAAATGGAATTATTTACCCTTTTTTCTTTTTTTAAATTACATTTCATATTGTTTGTTGCACAAAACAGAACTCTGCCTTGGACATTTGTACGGCTGACATGTGGTTGTGTAAACCGCAAACAAAATCAAGATACATCTGTCAAAACCACATCAGAGACAAGAGAGAGCACAGCGAAGCATTTATCATTTGGCTGAGGAGGCAGGCTGCAGAGAGCAGCCTTTCCTGTCAAACCAACCTTTTGAAATTTCCAACATGCCCTTAAACTTTTCGAATAAGCATGTCTGTGCGCTTCAGCAACTGCCCTCTCTACTCTGGCCTGGCCAGTCGAAAATGGCATCTTAAAGTCAAGGTCGGTGGTGTCACTTTGCCATGGGGCTGTGTTTAATTACAGTCCATACGCTGACAGCCAATATGGAACCAAGGCTGGCTGATGCTCGGTTAACTCTTTCACCCCTGACTTTGCCAAAGACTCAAAAGCTCCTCGCTTTCTCGCGCGGCAGGCTCAGAACCCTCCTCCCACGGCGCTCCGGCAGGCGAGGCACCGGGAGACGGTGACTACAATGCAGGCAAATCACGAGAGTGGCCTCAAACAATACGGCCAGAAACACCGGCTGGCACGGCACGTGCCTGTTGCTCCTGCCGCTGCGCAGGCACCGGGAAACACCGCTAACCCGAGGCGGGGAGGGCACGGACACCCCGGCCGTCACGGCGAGCAGAACACACAGACACGGTAGTGCACGACTGCCAACATGCTACGTTGCAACTGAAACAGAAATAAACTCGCAAACACTTCTCCTTGCTTTAATTTACCTGCTATATGTTCCTGTTTAGGGCAAATTCCTCTAGATGACGTTGATAAACAATCGTCATCCTCTGGCGTAACCTGGATGCCAACCTCCACAGGATTGGATGCTTTTTTCAGCTCACTTGGTGAGGGTGAAGGTGGCTTATCCACAGCCTTCTCTAGGCAGAGACTGCCATTGCATTGTTTCCGTTTGTGCTCAATAAAAATAAGAATGTCCCCCAACGGAAAGTTCATCTGACACTGGCCACAAGTGAGGAGGTCGTGGTCCCCTTCCGGAGCTCCCAATGTGCCATGTTCAGGTTCGTCATCAGTGAGAATGGCTTCAAGAGGTTCGGCTGCAGTTTGAGAAACAAAAGGAGAATGGTTAGAGCTCTCGGGAAAGGCACCGGGCGAGGGGGGGAGGAACGCGCCGAGCCCCCTCTTCATGAATATTACACCCCGCTCTCGAGTCCGCTTGCTCCCCCCCAACCAAACCCATGCAACATGGCTGTCAGCACGGCACCGAGGACAGGGATTCATCAGTTACAGGGAAGAGATTTTGCAGGAGCAGCTGTAGCATGCAGAACTCGGAGGGCGAGCACCGCAACTGTCTCCGTGTTCCTACATGAGGGCAAATTTCTGACTCCTTGAACGATTCGGAGCTAAAATTAAATGGATGAGCCGAAAGAATACACTGTGAAACTCTTGTGGTACTACGACAAGAAGGGAATACGGTGTTTTACTGCTGAATGTATTATTTATGTACTTGAATTCAAGGCTAAAAGCACTGCACACACTCTCACACACATGGGTGTGTATCTTCCACCAGCCAGACCAGATCCACTTTCTAACATTCAGAAACACAGTGCAGACAGGTGCTTCACTACACACAGACACTGCACGTGCCCTGGACAGGCCGTGCAGGTAACGTGTGCATGTGTGTAAAAGAGAAGAGGGGGAGAGCCAGCCTGCGTGGCCACACACACCCAGGCACCGACACGCGGGGCACATCCAGCCCTCAGAAAGCACGTGCAGACGTAAACGCGTGGATTTGTGTCACTGTCCCCATCGGCCCGTTTGCGGCTTCCAATTAAAAAAAATCCTTAAGGCGGTAGTTATTTGAAGGGGGGGGAGGAGGGGGGAGGGGATGAGGCAAATAAGTAAGCAAATAAATAAATAAATAAATATGACAGAAAACCAAAACGATAAAAAGCAAGTGCAGCAGAAATGCCTGCGGGGTGGGGGGAGGCACCTCTCACTTTTGAGCTACTCCTCAGGATCCAAATAAACAGCAAATTCACCACAGAGACCACTCAGAGATATTAGCTGGATAGGATATTTTTTAGCACTTAAGGAAATCGGGCAATCGGTCGTTTTGCGTTTTTTAATCCTGAAATAAGGGAATGCTTAAATTATCTTGAACATGTTAGCACTGGTGGCCTTCAGCATCTAAAAATCAGCCTGGCCAAGCAACTGCCACATTTCCTCGCAACAGTGAGAAGCGCCTTCTTTAAACTCAAAATACCTTGCCTAATGTTGTCAAAGTTGACAAATTTTCTGAATGAGCTCCAAAAAGCTTCATTATGAGGCTATTTCTGCTCACAGAATCGTCAGTGGATGCTTTAACGAGGCAGACTCGGCTCTCTTTCCTGTTGGCTTATTTTTTTTTACGTTAAATTTGCAGAGAAATACCTTGGCAATGTCTGTGCAGTCTCCATCACTATTGCCTTTCACGAGGGGAAGAAAAAAAATAAATACCAGCAGCATGTTGCTGCTCCTCTGTCTGCGCAACACAACACGCACCCTAACAGCAGCGAGCAGGAGGAGAGGGTACTACTAATACAACTCACATCAAAACACTGCCAGGTAACGCAAGGGAGACAGAATACAACTCCTAAACAGTTAATCAGCCTGACCTTCTTTAGCTGGCTGCCAATTTCACATTTAATGAACTTAAAGCCACAGAGAATCAAAAAATAGATTTTAATTTGACTGCACAATATTGGAACTGATTTTGATAAAGTGCAAAAATCCAGTGAACTCAGGTTAAATTTATTTCAACCCTACCTAGGCTGAATATTGAGGAGGAAGATCTGGAGTAGCTCCCAGTTGTGCTGCGTAAAATAATATTGAAAGAGCACACTACCTCGCCGTACCTCAGCTCCAACTAGGACACAGGGATCCAGTCCATCATTTCTTGCCTCTAGTACTACTTCTAATTTAACGTAAGGTCAACCACAGGAATATGAAGGTTACATTCGTATTAATAAAAACAATGTCTTAATCGCTGGGGCTTTCTTCTAAACTTACAGACCGACAGGAGAGGAGGCACAACGTGCGTCTCTCGCTCCTCGGGAAGCCGGCAGAGGAGCAGGGTGTTTCTGCGGGATTGCCGGGCATGGCGTTTTTCTCCCCAAGCCGTTCCTTGCGTTCGGACCGAGGGAGTAAATTATTGCAGGACTAATTTCACCGGTAGCTCGCTGCACGCCGCAGACAAAGGTATTTTGCGAATCTAACTTCGAGCTCACCGACCCTCCGCAGCAAAAAGACACAAAACCACCCGTGTTCCCCTTACAACTGGCTTAGCGAGGAGCTCTGCATAATCATTACTCAATTATAATGTTTTCCCGCGGCCTGATTCCTTTCTGACGCTGTCACTGTTATTTAGCAGGGGAAGGTAACCCGCTGCTTCGACACCAGACAGTTAAAAGTGGCACTGAACAAAAATAGACTTTGCTAAAAGTCTGTACGGACTGGGCTGATTTACAATCAAAACCAGGAAATGAAGTGGTAATTCAGAGGTTGCTGATTACACCTCCACATTTCACCTAATTAATTTTATAGGAGGCAAAGTTCTTGAAAATAACAAGATGATCAAATGTACAGATATAAAACCTGTAACCTCAACATTTTCTATGCTCTTAACGTAAATTATTGCTAATTAACAAGAATTATATACTAATGTATGAAATACGGCTGGCACCGTGTTCGCTGCAAAACATTTGGCTCCTGACGGAGGCAGAGGCAGCAAAAAAAATACGCTTTTTATTATCACTGCTACTTTCAGAACATAATATAAAATACCGGGATTACAAAGAAAACGCCAGAATACAATTCACCTGGTCTTGCCTCCGATTTGCAGGATGCATCTTCTAATTCTGGGGCAATCAAAATTCCCTGCCTGGGTCCCTAATCATCCGTCTCTATTTTTCATGCAAATTGCCCTTCCACCAACATGTCTTTTCAGCTTTCCCCCTTCGCCCTCCTACTCCCCCCTTCTTCTCCCAGTTCCCAGCCACCAAAACAACCGCACCGGCAAGAGCGGGACGGATTTTGGAGTGTCGGGAGAAAGGAGGTACTGGGGGTGATGGGGCGGGGAGGGGGGGTGCCACAGTACGGTGCGGGGAAATGCCCGCGGGGCAATGCAGATGCGCTGCCGGGGCATTTCCCCGCACCGTACCGTGGGAAGGATGGAGAAGGGTTGTTTAATCCCAAGTTTGTGTCTTCGGATCGTGCGGTGCAAGGAAAAGGAGACTTGGGGGTACAATGGGAGCCGCCAACACGTTATGGGGAGGGAGGGGAAACCCGGGGAGGGGGAAGGCGAGCATCCCCCGCTGCCTCCCG
>VZRV01005199.1:0-228486 GCA_013398115.1 Falcunculus frontatus
CGAGGCGATGCCGGCGGCGGGCTCGGAGGGAGAGGAGGGTCCGGCCGGGGAGCAGCCCGGCCCCGGCACCCCCAAGCTCTGCGGGTACCTGCAGAAGCTGTCGGGCAAGGGGCCGCTGCGCGGCTTCCGCAGCCGCTGGTTCGTATTCGACCCCCGCCGCTGCTACCTCTACTACTTCAAGGGGCCGCAGGAGCCGCTGCCCCTCGGGCACCTGGACATCGCCTCCGCCTGCTTCAGCTACCACCAGCCCGAGGCCGGCGCGGCCGCCGCGGGGGACGAGCCCGCCGCCTTCGAGGTGCACAGCCCCGGCGGCGCCGTCACCGTGCTCAAGGTAGGCCCGGGGCGGGCGGGACCCGTCCCCATCCCCATCGCCATCGCCGCTCCTGCCCAGGACCCGTCCCTATCCCCGGTGCCGTCCGTACCCTCCGCGCCGGGCACTGCCCGCGGTCCCGCCCCGGCCCGCGGGGCTCCTCCGCCGCGTCCGTGCGGGCTTGTGCAAGAAGGAAGGTGCTGTTTCGCAAACGCCGCGGAGATCGGCAGTACCGGGCTGTCCCCAGCTGTGTGTTAGTTGCGTCCTTCTCATTTACGATTTCGTGTTTGCAGTGCTCCTCTGAGGGGGAGGAAATGCTTCTACTGAGCATGGGCTGAGCGGGTTCTGTGGAATCGTCTGGGCAGAAAAAAGATTTCCGAAGAAATCTGGTGGGTTGGGGTTTTGGAAGTTTGGAGGGAGTGGTCGGGCTTCAGTTTTGGGGTGTTTATTTTGAAAAGATGATGCGTGGCAGGAGCCTGCGTCTAGGCTGCTTTGGGAGGAAGGAAGAGGAGGGAGAATTGTTTCCTGATAGTGGCAGAGGCTGCTTATCGCATTGTCTGTTCAAGGACTCAGATTTTCATAGGACAAGAGGTAAATGTTTGGATTATTTTACATATCTTTCCTCTATTGTCATGCCTAGGGAAGAAAAACAAACAAGGAAACCATTTTCACTCTGTAAAGAAGAAATAAATTCTTCTGAGTATCCATTAATTTTGATTTCTGTTATGGCATATGTGTCCTTCAAAGGACGCTCTTCTGCGCAGAATGTTAACTTTTCATGTGAACATTGTACTTTCTGAGCAACATCCTTAGTATTACAACATAATCCATTAAGTGCTAAACAGTAGAACTTCCTGTTGAATACTGGAAAATACCTCTTACACATTTACTTAACAGAGGAGATTTGAGCAGTCATAATACCTGCTGGGATTGTGGAGCATGATTATATCAAGCTCTTCAGCATTCTGTTTTGGTAAGTGTAAATGTCAAAATACAGAATCATTAACATGCTTTAGTAGAGAATAAGAAATTTATTTAACTAGAAAACTAATACTATATTTTCTTCAGAAAAAGCTGTGTAATCAGTTGCATGCAATCACATATAAAAACCACCTTTGTATAGCTGTAAAAGATTTTACTGCTTTCAATGAATCTGCCTTTATAGCCCAAGTGTTTGTGTTATGGACATTAAAACTGGAGGCTTGGTGTAAGCTTTGATTTTTGATAATTTGAGGGTGTTTTGTTTTTTGTTTAAATTAACGTCTAGTGATTTTTTTATCTGGAAACATTCGGAAAATATTTGTTTTGAGGATGCTTTTTGAATAGGGGGGCTTTTATTAAGAAACACGGGCTTTGTGATTAGGATTGGAGTGTGAAATACTGTCACTTGTGTAATAAATACTCAGTCTGTCAGTACTTTGGCAGCAGCCTTGGGTGTCGCCTGCAGTCATGAAGACACAAATCATACTTCACACTGATACAGAAATGTAAGACACAGGGGTTTTTTTTTCATATTTTTATTGGTATCTTTTAGTCTGTGATGCTACTACTCTGACTGTATTTTATGTATTATTTGTTTTCCAATGGTCTCTAGGAAAGAACCTTCATAGACTGGACTTTCCTCATGTTTCCCTTATGGGGATTGAGACATAGTGCCAGTTAAGAAAGTCAAATTAATTTCTGCAATTAGCAGAAAAAGATACTTTTGTATTATGTACTTCATTTATTGTGATGCCCTAAAGCAGCCGAGTGATTGTCCATAAAAATGCTATTATGTTGTAGGTGTTTATATAGTAAGGAAGGACCTAATGAAAATCTTAAGGAATATTGCAGGACCAACTGGCCGTTTGTGGCCATGCCATTCACCAAGGAATAAGGTTTTTGCAGCTGAAATTAATTTTCTTCTGTCCAGCATGATAGTTCTTTAAGGCCTTTACAAACATCCTTCAGCTAACTTAGGTGTATGTAGAATTACAAATTAATTCAAGATGGTAAATGAAAAAAACCCAAACAACCCAACCCCTCTCCTTCCCCCTCCTCCCAATCCAGCCCCAGTTGAAAACAGATGTGATTTAATCTGTCAAGAAAACATTACACACAGAGCACGAGGAATAAAGTCAAGTCAAATGTATTCTTCAGCCTGTAACTCACATGCTTTGTTTTCCTCAATTTGCTGCTTGTTCAAAATTTCCACATCTTGTGATCTGGCCTTTCCCATTCAGTGTTATAGGCTGAGAAGAGCAATAAAAAATAAGTTACTGGAATTCCAGATTGAAATGATGGTGCTATTGAGGAATGCATTATTTCTTATAATGCCTCAGTTTCTTGTTAATGTAATGATTCCATCATCTGGATTGCTTAGCCTTTTGTCAGGTAATGGGAGCTGAGAACTCTATGATGTGCTCAAGCGTTGTTTCTCAGACAAGATTTTTGGAAAAAATATACTGCAGCCTTTACAGCAAATAAAGCAAATTGTTTGTATTTTAGAGCTGTAGACAACCAACCTGCCACTTGTGTGATTGGGGTTTTTCTGTACATTTTCAACAGGTAGAATATAACAGAAGAAGCTAAGTGTCTGTAAAAATGTTTTCCATTTAAATATATATAACAGATCCCATCCCTTTAGGTAAAGGAGCACAGAAAATGGTGTACTTTATGAAGTATGGATAAATTATGTTTGGGAATATTTTCACAGAAAGGCATGCAAATACTGATCCTGCAAATGCTTGCTATAGCACAGAATGCTGCTAATACAATCAAATGAACATTTGGCTGTGTTTGCACAGCAAGGCCTCTCATTAAGGGGGGAGATAATTAACATTATGAATATATCTAAATGAACAAAGGCATAATTTCTCATTTTTTTAAAAGCAGTGTCTTGTAGTGGCACATTTTGCTTGCTTCAGAAACAAAGGAACTCTGGCTGGTGGTGCTGGGCTGTGTGTCTGGTGAGATACGTGTGGGTAACTTCTCTGTGAACGGTGGTGAATTGGGAGTGGAACAGAAATTGCACAGAGTTGTGAAAGAAAAAAAAAATTCTGGGCTATTGGCCAAGTGTAAACATTCCAGACACTGCAGATTTCAGAGCCCAGATGCTTGAAAGTATTGGACACCAAACTTGCTGAACTGAGAGTGGCTTAGGAACGTTCACTGTAATTTGTTAGTCATCCCAAAGGATGCAGCAGTGATCAGTGATGTTGAGCCTGAAGAGTTTTGTGGCAGGTCTTGATGCCACTGGGGCCTGGCACAGCATAGGAGGGAGCTCAGCAGTGAGGGTGGTTTGTTGTCTGAGCTGATGCTTTTTGCTCTAAACTTTGCTGGTTAGTGGTTGCAGTGCTTTAATTATAAGTTGGGCTGCCCTCCAGAAAAAGCCATCTGGCTTTAGATTTGCTGTTTGAGCATAGCAGGAATCTTAAGAAATGCAACTTTCTGGTGATGTTCCCTTTTTACAAAGTAGCTTGAGGGAGAGTTTGTCTGTGTTCAGAAATGTAGCAAGAATTTTCATGAGATTTCTCAAAATGTGAGGTCTGCTTGTTGCATTTCTTTGGACTCTTCCTTTAAAGTGTTTAATGTTGGCATGCATGTTCCACCAGTGGGTCCAGGTAGAGAATGCCAGTGCATGGATGGTTTCCTCAAATAATTCTTCTGTTTGTGTCATGTCTGCATCAGAAGGTGACAGTTCTACATCATTCTTAGTGGGAGAATGTAGGGGAATATTTTTAATTAAATTAATTTTCCATTGTTTAGGTTGAAAACTACGTGTTACTGTTTGACTCTTCACTTAAGAGCATCTTTTACTCCTACTATTGCCTGTAAGTTTGCAGCAGTACACTTACAGGAGTTCCTTATTTCACACCAGTTTGGGTGACATTCTTGGAAGTTTTTCTTCTCACAGAAATGCATTCATTAAAATGTGACTGCGTGGCTCTGCAGTAAGAAAGCACCTTAGCAATACTTTAGTAGCAATAAAGATTTTTTGTGAGATTGATTGGTGCTCTGCCTAATTAAATGTTCTGACTCTCAAGGTGGGCAGTAGCCAAATACTCAGAAAAGTCATGAGAAACGGGGCAAGCATGGAAGTGTTGCTTTCTTTGATAGATAAAGTGAATTTAAAAGTGTATTTCCAAATTTGTGCTCTTTTTGATTAGGGGAGGAGGAATATTTAAATATTCTATGTGTGGTTCTTGGTTTTGTTTTGGGTTTTTTTTTAAGCAGTCTATTTCAAACAAGAGCTTCAAATATTAATTTTGTTTGAACGAAACTAATCTTAACAGAGATTTTTAGGATGCTCTTTTAATTGTAAATAGCTGAGATGCCTGTAATAAACTCAGCAAAAACTGTTCAAAGGGAGAGGAAGATTCCAGAAGAGGAGGACTGTGTATGGGAGGAAAGGAAGGCAAGGTAACAGGCAGGGAGCAGCAGGAGGGTACTGAGTAATTCTTGGGGAAATTACTTAAAGCACCGGGGATAGAACTTCGTGCTGCTTTGCCTTGCCACTTTCTGCTGAAGGATGGGAGCTGCTGCCTGGCCCTGTGTGTAACAACAGCATCACCTGTGAGCTGAGAGTGCATCTGTGCAGCATAGCAGAGAACAAGTGCAGTTGGGAATTGAAAAGCATCGAGGAGCAACTTCAATAAAATCGATTCGTGGTTCTCTGAAGGTGATTGGCAAGAGAATAATGGGACAAATTGTGAGAGAGGTTCATTAAGTTCGAGAAGTCCTGGGCAGAAGTTAATTGTAGGTATAACTTAGGTTGACTGCACGTGGATTGCCTCATTAGCTGTGTTGTGGTAGCAAAGAGAACCACTTAAGTACTGCATCCTGTGTTAGTGGAAGCTCTTTGAATTCTTGGTGGTTTTCTGCTGGAGCACAGTAAAACATTGCTTTACATGGCCTGTGTGCAAGTATATCTAAAGGAAGTATAAGCTGTCAAATTTACCAGAAGTGAAGACTTGCCACTGGCTAAAGCTCCAAAGGAAATATTTTAGTGCTAGGAATAGAAGGGGAGACGCTTAACTCCTGGCAAGAAGTGACTGTAGTCTGTAGACAAAAGCTGCTGCTGTGGTGGTCGTTCCCAAACTGCCAGAGGTTTGGGAAGAGCTGTGGGGATTGGCATTTCCCAGAGCCCAGGTTTTTGACACTTTTAAACTATTCTTTACCCTATGTATTTTTTTTTTTTTGTGGGGGAAATGGTTTTCTCTGGTTTCCTGTGAGCAAGCAAGAAAGAATATATGAAGCTGATTTCCATTTCAGATTAGAAGTATCTTGCTTGCATATCTTTCTTACCAACTGAATCTGCAGTGTCCTCATGTATCACTGGTTTGTTTCACTACTTGATTTATGAATGTTTATTTGATTTCTGTATCTTGTATCCTACCATGTGCATGATGTACTGAGAGGAGCTGGAGCAGCAGCTCCAGGAATAACTGAGGTTTTCTGCTTAATCTCCTTGAATGGTGCTTCGCAGCCATTTGCTGTAGGATGTCGTGGATGTAAAAGCTCATAGGGGTACAAAGAGCCAAATGGCAAAATAAAAATCTCTCTCATTGCTAAACTGAGATTGCAAATTACTGAGCCAGAGAGAGCACCCTGGGGAAGCATCAGTTCTTGTTTGCTGTGCTGTTTGTGCTTTGTCTTGTCATTAGCTGCTGTCAGGGCCAAAACATAATGGCCAATGAATCTTCGATTTTACTACACCAGAAGTGTTCTCATGTGAAAAATGAAGACAGTTCTGTGCCATTGCTGTGCTTTATGGAGCACTTACTGTATTTCTTTTGTAAGGAAATGTGTGTTGATTGTTGGTTTTTATTCTTTTGCGGCTGTGTCTTGCACAGGTACCCTCATAAGTTGTGATAGAACAGGAAGCTATTTAAAATTACCTCTAAAGAGTAAGCATAGTCATTTTTTCATAGATAATGCCACCAAGGGAGAAGGTAGGAGAAAGGCTGGCTAAAAGATAAACACTCCATGTGCTTACAAGCCAAAGGAGTTAGAGGAGTGTCCTCTCACCGGTGTTGAATTTTTTGTTCCTGAGCTGTCCGTCTTACCAGGTGAGGTGCTTGTCCTAGGCTGGCAGCTGAGGATGTATGTTGGAATAACAATAACTTTTCCATGAGAGTACCTGCAGTGTCAGATATGATCACTTGGCTCTTGTTGGTGTTTGTATATTGTCATTTGACATGCTCTGAAATGACTTAGAGCTGTGATTCAAGGTGTGTTTGAAATCTTCCTCACTTACTGCCCATTCACATTTCTGACTGTAGTCTTGTAGATTAGGCATTAATGTTGGACTTCCTGGGCTGTTTTCTTTTTTTTTTGCTTTAAATACAATTTTTCTATAGAATCTAGTTAGCTCATGGGATCAGGAAATACAGGATGTAGATTTAGTCATTCAAGTAAGAGGCATTGCAATGCATTATTCATTTGTTGGTTTCTTCTGGTAAGAAAGCAAGTTAGAAGAAAATAGGAATCTTCCTGAATGTGTATGGGATTTTTTTCCCATAACATAGATTTGTAGTTATATGTTCAAACAGTGCTTTGTGTGTAAAATATAAGATGCTGCTGCATTTTCTAATGTTTGAGTGTAAAACTGAAGAAAAGGAATGCATGAGACTATTTCTAATGGAAAATTCTGGCATGAGAATCATGGAGGTGCATGTGAGCATAAGGTGCACCTGGTGCATTGTGGTTATTTCTTTCAAATCATACTGATTTTGAGTGATGATGATACCTTGGTGATCTGCTGATTATCTGTGTTGGGTTTATTATTGCACTTGGAACTACTGTGCTCATGTACCAAGGACATGCAGAGATCTCATCAGTGCTCTGCTTCTGTGTCCTGCAGGCTGCAACTCGGCAGGACATGACCTATTGGCTTCAGGAGCTGCAGCAGAAGAGGTGGGAATATTGCAACAACCTCGACGCAGCAAAAAGGGACAGCCGGACTTCCCCCACACCAAGTGACTTTTCCAAAGGTCTTGTTGCCAAAGACAACCCTGGTACGTTGGAAATTGGAGTGAGAACAGAAGGCATGGCTCTCTTCAGTATCAGTTCATCAATACAAGGTGTTGCGTGGGGATAGAGAACAGTCTTAAGAGAGCTTTTTTCACATCTGTTTGTGAAGTAACTCTATGTGAACTTTGCATATGCTACAATTATTAACCATAAATGTAATTTTATATGTGATTGCCTATCCTTTACAAAATCAGTTGATTTTGTTAAAACAGATTTTTAGAAATGAAGTAAAATGTACTAGTCTTATGACTAGGTTTCATTAAGTACAGCTTAGATTAGGTAAGTTGTCTTTTAGTGATTGCAATATCTTAAAAACTTAGTACAGTAAATATCTTGAGATGTAAACTCCAGTTTTTAATGGGAACAGGTATATTTTGCATTCTGAATGACCATACTTTGTTCCTGAAAAGGTATGGCATGGTGGATCTGTCTGACTGGGATAAAAATGTCCTGCCTCTCAAAACTGGAGGACAGTTTGCACTGATATTACATATGTGAAATCCAGTCTCTGAAATACCTTTAAGCAAGGAAAACATAATTCTAGAAAAGTGTCAGAGTTATAAAAATGTCTGTGCATTGTACAAAGTTATTCTGCATTTTTTACTACATTGCGCAGGCACTTGTGAATTTATTCCTGAGTCCTTACAGAAGTGGATTCCTTGCTGATTTCTGTTATCCATAAATAAGACTGAGTAAAATCCAGTTCTGTGCCAAGTTAGGCATTAGTAAGGCTCTCTTGGGTTTAGGCAGAGTCTTAAGATCAGACATATTTCATCAACAGATGTCACATTTGGTTGATGTCACTTTATTCCCACTGTAAACCCAGCGGTGTTGAGCTGTTGTTGTCACACCTTGTCCCCTCCCCAGGTTCAGGTCCTGCTGCAGTGTTGTCCTCTAACCCAGTTTGCTGCTCTTCTTTGAGAGAACGTGCTGCTTGTGGCTGCTTGCTCCACACAGCTGGCCTCACCTGTGTTTGCTGGGGGCTCAGCTGGGCCGTTCAGCCACTGCAGGCCGTCCTTGCTGAAAGCAGAGCCCAGCTCCTCCCCTGAGCTGGTGCAGGGCTGGCCCTGCCAAGTGCTAATGCAGGGTCTGCAGGCAGCAGCAATCAGCCTTTTCTCCAGGTTAGTTTTGGCCAGTGTAGTTTCCAGAAGTGGTTTACTGTAGGGACAGGTGAGTGCCAGGATTAGCCCAAGAGAATTGTTGGGAATTCCAAGTGGGATGGTTTGAGGCCGCCTTTATGGCAGCAGCCAGTCTGGGTAGCAGCTTGTCAAACCATATGCTCCAGAGCACATGTATTGATGGGCAAAAATCTAAATGTTGCAAAAGGGAGCAGGCTTTGGCTCTTTCAACCTTTTCTCTTTCTGAGTCTCTTGTTTTCTGCTGCACAGACTTCTTTGTGTTATGTTTAACTGACCCTGTGCTGAGTAGGTTGAGTTCAAATGTTAGCCAGAAAGGAGGACTTTTTTTTCAGTTCTGCTACATTAATGGGTGGAATATGTTCAGTGTGCAGTCAGGTGACTTGCACAGCTGCTGGACAGGAGGGAACAAGGCACAGTGACTAAATACAGGAAGGCAGAGTAAAGCAGTAGACAGGCCTGGCCTCTTGGCAGCGGAGTGTTGGATCACATCTAATATGTTGGATCAACTCTAATGTGTAACTTGGCCACAGAATCTGTTCGTTCTTGTTTGTGCTGCTTCCCTCAGAGCTTGGGTGCAGTGTGAAACGAGCCTGCTGTCACTGCAGCCTGTGCAGGTACTGTTCCCTGACTCCTGTTTTGCATCACATCCAGTCATTTAATCACTGATCTGGTGTTTTCCTTTCCTGTAAGTCATCGGGGGCTTTCTGGATGAGCAAGCTGAGCCGCTTCGTGTGTTTTTTGGTTGCATTTTTTTTGTTTGGTTTCTTTTACTTAAATTATTATTGTTGTTGTTATATCCAGGACAAGGAATGTCAACATGAAATGCATGGGCTGAGTAGGCCCGTCCCTTTCAGGGGCAGCCTGCAGTTAAACTGCATTATGTAGAATTTGGAGCTGCATCTAGAGTATCTCATTTTCTAGGACAAATCACAGTGATGACTCTTATCATCAACTGAAGTATTTAAGTCGGGGTTTCTTTTGGGGAAAATGCAAATAGCCGGAATGATTGATGGTTGTTTCTTCTTTTTTAATCAAGTACTCCAAGAGTTTCCTCTAGAGTTATGGGATTCTGTAAGGCTCTGGTTTCATGTTGATGACTAAGATACGTGTCTTGTGGCTTTTTTTTCCTCTTTTTTTTGAAGGGAATGTGCATGCAGTGATATGCTTTATACCGGAGCATAGAAATTGGATTATTTTGCTGGTACTTGAGTACAGATGCTGTCATTAGTGTTTTAAATGGGGAAGTAGTCTGTCTTCAGTCCAAACGCACAACTGCTTACTGCAGCCTTGCCTATTTGTCCTCCCCCTGCCCTCTCCCTTCCTGGTTCAGAAATCTGGACTGACTGGAACATACATGAAGCTAGATACTGCTTTGTGCATCAGCCTTGAAAGGTTTTTAAGAACATTCAATGTAGTGAAAAATACTTCGAAGTATTTTTCAGAGTGGGAAAGTTAATATTAACAAAAATTGCACCATAGGATTTGTCATGGAAGTACCTTACTACCACAGAAGTCAAATAAAATATTTATTCTTTATAGGATATGGGATTAGTTTTTTCTTGAAATCAATTGAATGTTAATGTAGTTTCTATAATTTCAGTTCTTAATTTGCGTTAATGAAACATGCAATGCCATACATTTATAAGATTGTTGTGTTTTGAAATAAGTTCCAAACATTTTTCTTACTTGGAGGTTGCATGAGCAACCACACTCATTTGTTGTGCCATGTGTGCTGTGCAGTCCATT
The DNA here is from genome assembly GCA_013398115.1 of Falcunculus frontatus. Classification (NCBI taxonomy): domain Eukaryota; kingdom Metazoa; phylum Chordata; class Aves; order Passeriformes; genus Falcunculus; species Falcunculus frontatus. Next base: position 10,210 of record VZRV01005199.1, read on the forward strand.
CCTCTAACCAAGCTGCTGGCTGATCTGGGCAGGGGAGGATATACAGTGAGCAACCTCAGGGTGCCACATTCAGACAATTGGCATGTCTGTGAGGGGAAATGCATTTGTTGGAAATTCAGCTCTTGAACAATTCCTTTACCTGGGCTATCCTCTAAAGGGATTTTGCAGAATCAGACAGGTAGAACATGAAACAAGCTGTAAGTGTGAAGGTGGAATGTTAGTATTCCACCTTGGCTTAGAGTATCCATAAGTTTATGGTCTGTGTCTTGTGGGTTGGGGTTTTTTTTTCTTTTTGGGTGTTTGGGTTTTCCGGTGTGGGGGGGTTGGGTTTGGTTTCATTTTTAATTATTATTTTGTAGTTAAAACCTAATTATTATCTTTCCTCTTCATTAGACAGTAAATATGATCCCATGTTTATTTTTATCTAAGGTATTTTAGCTGAACTGTGTTCAGTTCAAACAGCCATGGTCCAAAAGGACTTGGAATTCCCTTTGGCTGATGAGGCCTTGGAGCATTTGTTCATAAAAATCAAGGCAGCGTAACTTGTACCTCTCTTTGAAACATGACATGATACATTTCTGTGTCAGATACCATTTTTCAAGGGTTTGGGAGATTCCTAGTGTCAGTGATCTTTTCTACTTTGTGTTGTTTATCACAGAACGTTCTTTCTACTTCTAATCTTTGATACTTGATAAAAGTAACCCTCTGCTGAGTAACTGGAGGTTACAGCTTGCTTAAAGATGGTCTTGCTACTGGTGCCAAGCAGTTGTCAGAGAGAAGGCTGAAAGACCAGTGATAAAAGAGGGCATCATAGTTTCTTAGGGTTTTAAGTCAAAGCCCATCAAATATGTATGTTACTTTCTAATATAAATGTTGAATCAAGTCTGAGAGTGTTGTCAAAAAATCTGTAATCCACTTCAGTATTTTGTGAATTGCATTTGGGCTTGTTTAACTTGCCTTTTCAGAGGGTTTGTAGAAGGCTGTAAAGCACTTTATGTAAAGCACTTCTCTCTAATGGTTTTGCTATTCACAGTATGTTCTAAATTCTGGGTTTTTTACTCCCTCTGGCTGCTGGAGGGAGAAAGCAGCTCTCTAGGCTAATGGCAACACTGAGGTGGCACAGACACTGCAGCTTGTGCAGTCTGTGTTTGCCAGTGTGGTGTGTTGGAGACCTGGCTGCCTGGTTGGATCAGCCTGGATCCTCTGGCCATTGTTGGCTGTGGCTCAGGGCTGGGCCCGGTTCTTGGCCGGTTCCTGCAGAGCCATTTGGAGTCTGTGGGGGTTTGCTGGGGTGTGCAGGGCTCTGCTGCAGCTCTGCATGGCCTGGCTGTGGGCCCCACACTTGCTCAGGTGCACAGGAGAGTCGGGTGGGATGGGTTGAGGAGGAGCTGCATTCAGCTCAACCAGAGCTGATGAATCCTCACTGATGCAGGAGGTGTCCCATGTGTCTGCAGAGCTGTGCCAGCGTTCTTGGCTCTGGCAACGCCCAGCCTGGATTGGCACAGGACTGCCTCAGGTCTGTAAAGCTCACTGACTTGCAGCAGCAGTGTCACTTTTAAAATGAATAATTTACAGGATGAAGCACACCCTGAAAGCTGGGTCAGTATTTTTGTGACACTGTTCTGGACTTAGTTCTGATTGGCTAATTTGTAAATCACTCATGAAATAATGCTTTGTGAGCATCACACAGGTCCTGTCTGTTATCAAAAGTATGTGGCTGCAGTGAGATCTCACTGAGGAGTTTGCTATTTTTAAGGTTCATTTGAACAGAATGTTTTATAAAGTTATGTTGCAATTGAAAATATAGCCTAAACATCACTAGCATTCTTAGCAATATATGACTTTACATAGACACTCTTCTTTTACTTACTGAGGGTTATGCTTATTTTTTCTCTTTTTCTCTCTCTCTCTCTTTTTTTTTTTTTCCTTTTAATATAGATTTGAGTATCCTAAGTCAAAATGCTTCAGCAGAGAGAGCTAGAAATATTCTAGCTGTGGAGACTTCTCCTACAGACCTGGTGGGGGAACAAGCAGCTTCCCAGCCTGCACCAGTCCAAGCAAGTGCTATCAATTTCTCACTTAAACAATGGAGTACTGAGATCAAGTAAGTTGGGAACCTGGGAGAAAAAGTTACCATGAGATTGTTAGTTGCTGGCCAAGGCTATTTCCTACATCAGTATATGGTCGGGGGAGCTTCTTAGAGTGATGGGAGGGGATGGGGTGGATCTGTATGTTGTAGTGTATCTCTTCAAGGAAACTGTTTCTTTACTCTGTTTACTGTTTCAAGGGTGTAAGGGAACATTATTTTGTAGCATCACTGATACCTGAGATTCCAAGTCTTGTACAGCAGTTCCAGTGATAACTTTGCTCTCTGAACCCCAGCAGGGAGTTGTATTCTCAGCCACTGCTGCTTCGTCATGGAGCTGCCAATTGCCAGCATTGGAGTAGTCAGTACTCAGTGCATAGGAACTCTTTCTAGTCATGAAAATCAAACCAGTAGAAATCCTTAATTTTTGTTTTCTTCTTACAAGAAATAAAAGCACATGGCACAGATTTGAAGCAGATGTAGTTTGACTTCCTGAGCAAAAATGTGGCAGACCCCTTCTGAACAACATCAAAACTCCTCACTTATAATGAATTTACTCTTTAGCGTTAATTGCTTTAAGGAAAGCAGTGCCATTGGTTTTCTTCTCTCCTGTTGGGTTTCTCTATAAATGATTTTGTGCTTCGCTTTGCCCACATAGATGGATTTTCCACTTCTACTTAAAGCATGTTACAGTGCTAGTACAGAGCAGTTCACAAAGCAGAGCTGTAGCTTTGGTTAACCAGACCACTTCCTTCTTGAGCTGGGAGGAAAATGTTCATTTTCATCAGCAGTGCCAAATGAAACAGATGCCTTTTAAAGCTTTCTTGTTTAGCACAGAGATCTGAGAGGTTACCAGGTGATGTTGGTTTTGACTCTTTTTCTGGCTGTGTTCTTTTTTTTTTTTCCCATAGTGTTCTGGATGATTGTTTTCCTCCCGTCTCCAGCAGTTCTGTGCCACTTGGGACAGGGGGCTGATCTGACAGTCTTTGGAATATATGTGCCCTATCCAGTGTCTTGCTGGATTGTGACTAGTTACAGCCCCAGTGTTAGAGGATGGATCAAAGTGTATCTAAAACTGCAGAGAGTTTTGCTGCAGGCACATTTTTATCTTATATTTATTAATTTGTATTAAGGTGTGTAGATGTTTCAGTCAAAGCCTTGCCCTTCCTCCTGAACACATTTACAGTGTGTCTGACAGAGAAGATACTGCTGTAATAGCTGTATTTGCATCCTAGGTAGCAGTTGTGATGTAATAAAGGGGGAAAAAAATGGAAATGGAAAAATGTCTTGGAGTTAAGCAATGTATATATTTACAGTAATTAAAGTTGAAATACGCTTTTCTGCTTTTTAAAATACATTTTCAAATACTATTTGATACATACAGACATTTAGGTTTGAATTTTTTTCATTTTCATGCTCTCAGCTACTTATTTATTTATGCAGAATATAGACTTGGAAACATCCTAAATTAAAGTAACCTCCAGTTATATAACCATAAAATAAGACTTAAACCCCAAACATTTAAAAAAAAGAGACTCGTTAGATCATATGATTGGCTCTTGTGTAGGTTGTCTGATTTACGAAAATAAATACTGTTTTCAAATTTATCTATTTAATCTTTTTATTTTATTTTAATCTAACAGAAAGCAATGAAGGAGTGCTGCTTGAGTGCAAAAGCTTTACAAAACTCAGCATCAGCTATGATGTTTCATGGGCCTAAGAGCAGTTCTTTAAAGAAGCTTTTCTGGAAGTCACTTGACTTGTTCTGTGTGGTTTTTTCAAGCTTTAGAAGGTGGTGTTCAGACAGGCTGTAAATGCCAAGGCTGACTGAGTGCAGAACAGGCAGTTGTGGAGTTGCATGGTAAGAGATCAGCCACTGTTTGGAGAAGAGATGTAGAGATGCCAGGGGACACTCACTGAGACACTCACTGATGTTGGGTGCCCTAGGAAATAAATCCGTCATCACCCAATTTGATCTACTTAATTTGTGTGGAAGGTCTGAACAAAGAAATGAGGCTTCTTGCCCCCAGCAGGAATTGTGATTCTTTGTGGAAGAAGATTAAATCTGTAACATAAATGAATCTTTGCCAAACTTGTAAATTGATTGCTGAAATAGTTTTATTAATAACCATTAGGATTATTTTAAAATTGTAAATATTTATCAGTTCATCAGATTATAAAAGTTGTGCACTGCTTAATGATTATCATAGGGTTCACGTTGATCAGATGTTAAATATCTTGTGAACCTGAAAGACTGGCTTGGATCATCAAATGATCTTGAAAGTGTAATATGGGTTTTCTGCTTAAGTTTTGAAGAGAGAATGTGGATGATTGAGTGAAAGTGTCTTTGTGAGCTTGCACAGACTGTGTGGAAAATGCTGAGATACTAAGTGTGTTTCCAGTTTTACACCTAAAATATTAAACTGGTTCGTATGGATTGAGTTAGAATCTCCTTGTGTAGTTGAACAAAGGCCTCACAATACTGAGCAGTGTGAATACTCGTGGACATGAGTGGGCATTCCTGAGTCATGATGGTTGTGGGGGAAGCTGGGTAAGGTAATCTCATCCTGCTGGGAAATGTATTGTTCTTCTATAGAATTTTCTGGCTGGAATTCAGAGGATGCCCCTGAAATGTTCTTGCAGATAGTTGGCCATGTTCCACCATAGAAAAGAAAAACTGCTAAGGAGTCTTGTCATCAGCGTTTCAGCTGCAGCAGGTCTCTTGGATGATGCCAAGTTTTCCATTAATCCCCAATATGGAACTGTAACATACATGTGTTTTGACTGCATGCTGTTTGGTTTAATGCTTGGCAGTTACCCTAAAATTCTAAACTACCACTGATCAATAAAGAGATGCTGCTTATAAATCCTAACTTTGTTTTGTACTTGCCTGCTGCAAACACAAGGCTAAAACAGGGGACGCAAAAGACAATGGCATTAAAGCAAAATAATTCTTCTGTTCTTGGAATTTAGCACTCTTGATTGCAAGTGCTATTTGGTAGCGTATGCTTTATTTTCTTTGAGCTTTTATTTGGTATTGGTTTTATCTGTGTTTTAGCTTATTTTTAGTTTGCACTGTTGGAACTGTGAAAAGCTCCTTATAAAAAGAATGCAAAATGGTGAAATCTTTGTCTCTTTTTCCTGCTGCCTTTTTCACAGAAATTCCATGTCCTCCTTAAGAAAAGGAAATAACGAAAATCGCAGGAGTGTATTTTATACCACTGAGGAGTGGGAGCTGCTGGATCCAACCCCAAAAGACTTGGAGGACTCAATGGCTCTGGAAGAAAAGAGGAAACACCTGGCAGAAGGAAATAAAGGTAGAAGTGGAGAAAGGAAGGGGAGCATATGCCTTACCTTGTTTAGTACAGAGTACTGTGTTATGTCTGTCTCTAGGAAATGAGTGGAAGCTTATCTTTTCTTCACAAACCACATCCACAGCTCTGTAAATTATTTTTAAAAGATCAGTTCCTTATGATGTGTCTGGGGTCCCCTGCCATTCAAATACAAGAGAGTAAAGACAAAGCCTTGTCTGTTTCTGGTTTCCTGAGTGTGTTACTAGTTCTACTTCTGCCACATGAGTTGCAAAGTAACAAGGTGAAGGGAAATTCTGAGGTTTGTATTTACTCCCTTGAGTGTCATCCACTGAAGCAGAATTGCCTTTAGACTCTGTGCATGTATCTGTTACATTGGCTTGTTTCAGAAATGGTGAAGAAGCAGGGATGGACATGAAGCAATAGCTCATCTGTGTATTGTAAGTGGTTCTCAGATTTGACCAGTGTCTGGAATAACCTTGTCGAGATGTTTTTACATCTCTTTAAGAGCCCTTAAGTGATTTAATCTGTTAGAAAACATGCTGTACATGGAGGTGAAACCTTACATTGAATGCCTCTTACAGGAGCAGTAGGCTGTGATATCAGAGATGGTTTTGAAACAAAGTTTACTTTGCCGTAGTTATGGATATCTTTTATTTTCTGTAATGAATTGTAAAATTTTCTTCATATCTTACATAAAAAGTGTTAATTTATGAGCTAAGTCTTTTATCTGGGAGGGGAGAAGATTTTGAGGGTTTTTTTTCCACCAAAGAAAGCAACTTGGAAAATGAGGCATGTTTAACACTATTGTATTGAGTGGTTTGAAAGCTGCTCAAAGTCTAGTGTTAATGAGAATATTTTTTAAGGAAATCTGAATGCTTTGAAATGCCTTTTTACTAAGTGAACCGAACTAGAAGAAATTGTTTTATGCAGGACTGACTAGTTCAGCTTTTCCATTTGATTTTGGCCGCATTCCACACAAAGCAAGGCGCCCATTGAAAGATATGATTGGATCAAGCAAAAACCGCACCAGCAGCGACTCTTCTCCAACAGAGTGGTGTTCTGGTAATGGGAACAGACTGGTCTCTGAACTGCAGCTGAAGTATCAAAGCCAGCAGGAAGAGCTGGAGAAGTTAAAGAAAGATCTTTTGAGCCAAAAGGTAATTAAGCCTTCAGGCAAAATGCACAAAAGCAAATGGGTCTGGCAAGTGATGGTGAGTTTAATCTTTCTGGCCATCTCACTGCCTTAAGACCTGGTTGGTTGTTATAAAATGATGGTTCTAAACAAACCTTTGTGTACAAAAGATCTTGAAACAAGAAGGACCACCTTTTACATCTGTTGGAAGATTAGATCCCTGAATAAAACTTGCATTTGCACAGTGTACATTAAATTGGTTTATCTATCTTCCTTATTCTCTGAAGTTAACTTGTTCGGTGTCTGCCTGGATCCTGGCTGATAGCCACAGCTTCTTTTTCCATATGTACATAAAATATCTGAGGAACTTCTCCTTTCAGGTGCTCTTCGTCTTTGCTTCTTTCAGTGCTAGTGCAGTGGGTGGGGAATAGACCTGTCTTCTTTCTCTCATCAAGCATGGTTTTGTAAAATACAGGCCTAACCATAATGTGTGTATGTAGGCTGCACTCACGTGGTGTTCATGCTGGTGTGCCCTCATAACTCCAATTTATTCAATACCTTGGTTTTACCTAAAAGAATTTCTACTCATTTTAAGAAGAGAAATGCTTTAGGTCCTATATGGAGCTGCTGCTTCTGCTATTTGTATTTTCCTTTGTGTGAGGTGATCAAAGGGAGACCAAAGAAGGAATGTCTGAGCCCCATATTTATACTCATTTTAGGCATTATCTTTCCTAGGAGTACATTTGAGTTTCTGAGCCTGCTGCTGTGAGAAATCTCATTGGTCTAGTCCAACACTGTGTTCACAGCTGCTTCTGTTTTAATAAGAAGAAAAAGAAAAATGGTGTCTTAGGTAGTCATTTCTGTGGCAAGATTTTCTAAACAGCCCTTCAAAGACTTCCTTTTTGGCAAAGCAGCATTTGGTTTTTTCCTCCTTTTATTTTCTCTGCATCTGTTAGAGAAGAGAGCTCATAGCTGCCTTTGCTTTTTCCATTCTGTAACATTTTCCTGTAAACTTTTCGGGCTTAAGCCTCTTCCTGGTCATCTTACAACAGGGCTGCTTGCAACCGAGGTTTTTTTCAGCTTCCAAGTAACTGCTGGGTCTCAACTATCCACTACTTTTCATTAACCTGTTGTAGCCTTTCTAGGCAGGATCCTTAATGAAAGACACTGAAGCTATCTATCTAGGCCAGTCATTGTGTTAGACTGCTGGAAATCATGTCATAAAGTGTTCCCTTTTCTCTTTAAAACACTGGCATGAGGTCTCAACCCATTCCAAAAACTTGCTTTTGCTTGATGTTAGATTTCTAAGCTATAAAATTTAGAAACTTAAAATTTCATTGGGTTCTTTTGCTGTTTTTTAATTCTCAGGAGCTTGTTCGGCTTCTGCAGCAAACAGTCCGATCTTCCCAATATGATAAATACTTTGCAAGCCACCTTTGTGAGGGGGTTCCCAAAGATACATTAGAGCTGTTGCACCAAAAAGATGACCAGATTTTGGGCCTCAACAATCAACTTGAAAAGTTAAATATGGAAAAAGATAGTCTCCAGCAGGAAGTCAAGAACCTGAAGTGTAAAGTTGGAGAACTCAATGAACGGCTGGGAATGTTGATGGAAACTATTCAAGCTAAAGATGAAGTCATCATGAAACTCTCTCGTCAACTCAGTGAATGTGAGGACAGCACATCCTCTCAAAGTGGAGCAATAAATTCCCCCACAGCCACCTGTACTAATAAGGAGCTACAGGAACTGGACCGACTAAAAGTAAGAGCATTGTCTCTGTCTTAATGCATAGGGGAATCTCTTCTCCCTGTGAAAGTACTTTTTAGTCTGCTGTTCTGTTTGAGATCACTACAGCAGTTCTCCAGGACACTCATCAACGGAGGGTTTCTCAGTTTGGAACCTCCCCTTTGAGCTGTTATGTGACAATCTAACCAGAACTTCCTTCCTTTGGGCCCTCTCTAGTGCAGGGTCCTGTACTTTCAGTAAAATAATCATTGGTGTGGAGCAGATGGGATGTGAGAAATAATCAGAGGAGCAGGAAGGATTAAGGGTAAGAGGAAAATAGAAGCATGGAGGAAAACAAACAGAAAGCTTGCTTTGTTTTTCTTTTTATTTTAAATATCAAAAGTGAGGCAACAAAGAGCATGTGGAAAAGCAAAGGGGAGCTCTGAGGAGACAAAAAAGGAGGGAGGAGTATAATAACCTTTTTTACTAAAGCTGCTATGGCTCTTACTAATGCTTTATTTTTATTCTTTAACATACCTCTGTGAATGGGTTACAAGTTCTTAAGGGAGTCACTGAAGTTGTCCACTTTGCTCTAAACAGGCTTTCTTGCCTTTGGGTAAATGTTGTATTTCGAATTTATTAACATTCCAAAGAATTTGGAATATAAATAAGTCATTTAAAATATGCATAAACATACATTATTTTCTTTCCTATATGTGAGCCTGCTAAGTTTTAAAAAATAAAGTTGAAACTAGGAATCAGTGGTCTTGGCAGAAAGCAGACAGAGCTTGTTGATGCTGTGGCTGCTGGGAGGGTACCAACCTCATCCCACTAGCTCAGGTTTCAGAGGCAGTATTTGTAGCCAGGATCTGAGTGGGTTAGGCAGGGAAGCTCATTGCCAAGGATTTATATTTCTGTATGGAGGCAGACATGAAACTTGTACTTTTAATGAGGACTGGTGAGGGTAGTGAAAACCCAAGGGGCTTTTGTCTCCCCTTTTTTTGTGTTGCTGTGGCCTCTGTGGTGTGCTCAGCCTGCACGTGCCTGTCCTCCCTGCCTGTCCCCTGACAGCAGCCAGCTGCCTTCTGCAGGCAGTGGAGCACTGGGAGGGATGCAGGTGAGGCACAGCACCACCCTGTGCTCATATTTGGCATGTGTGTTTCATTTATGAAACATTCAGTTCATTCATGAAGTCCAAAAGTACTTGATTTGAGCCTGATATTTTTAATTAAAAGTCCTATTAGTAACTGCTGTTTCTATGGTCTAAGGTGATCTTTGTCTGACAGGCATAATCCACTTTGTTGGGTTTTTTTTTATCAACAGGACAATCTTCAGGGTTATAAGACCCAGAATAAATTTTTAAATAAGGAGATTTTGGAACTTTCTGCTCTACGAAGAAATGCAGAAGCAAGAGAGAGAGAATGGCAGGCAAAGGTCAGCATGTTCTCAACTGGCAATGTCTAAAGCAGTTTTCCATATTCTAGCTGTAAATCTACCTAGGAACTGGAACAACTTAAATGTATTTAATATGATAGCTTAAAAAAAATGCCCTCTGAGTCCTTACAGACCAATCTTTCTAAATGGATTCTTAAAAGAAGTAATTGCTTTTAAAATTGTGTGACCTGGTGGAATGTTTTGATAACTTATGAACAAAGGCATGTATATGTCTGAAAACATTGTTTCCTCAGAATTAAGGCTGTAACGATTTTTTTTAAAGTGTCAGTGACAGGATGTGTAAGGATTTGATAGGTCACTGAGTAGAGCTTTCTCCTGAGTATGCAGGATGACTGTGGTATGGGGAATGTGATTCGGGAGTTTCTGTCTAGATGAATTTGAGTGTAGAGATGTTGCAGGTAAATAATGAAGATTTCCAGTGCTTGGGGCTAGGGAAAATGCACACATCTATAAGTAAGGCTAGATACCTGTAGCTGTAGGTTTGGTAGGGTTTGCTTTTGGTTTTTTGGAAGCCATTCACTCAGTGGCCAGGCTTAAATGCTATATTTTTGGCACGGAGGTGTGTGTTTACAATTCCTACATGCTATTACCTAGCTCATATGCCACTTAAGTTTTTCTTGTTCAAACATGCACAGACTAAAGCTGCTACAACTCAACCTATTTTGTTCTTTTAAGGTATTTCATACAATGTAGTGATAAGGAAGGTTTGTTCAGATTTTCCATATGCAAAAATACAAGTGGTGGAAAACATCTGATGTACTATGCTGCCTTGTGTTTCCTGGTGTTACAAAAATGGGAAAGTTAAGCTGACTGTTTTTGACTTAGAGGTTTCTAAGTAGCATAAACCAATAGAATAGCATTGAGCCAGATTTTAAAAGAAGTGTAGTACAAAATGTCTGAAGATTTATATTTTATATATATATTGTTTTCTGCAGTATACCAGCTTGGAAGCCAAACTCTGCCAGATTGAAAGTAAATACTTGATCTTGCTTCAAGAAATGAAAACTCCTGTTTGTTCTGAGGATCAAAGTCCTGCTCGTGAGGTTATCACACAGTTACTGGAAGATGCCTTGAAAGCAGAACCTAGTGAACAACCAGAACAAGCATTTTTCAAACCACACCTGGTCAGGTAATTTGGTCCTATTGAATTAAATGTATGTGTGTCTTGGCCACTGGGCTCTGTTCTAGCCCTGGAAAACAGACAGTGAGGATATATTTGCATGTTTGGGTTATTTATTGTATTTCCCTTCATGAATGATGGAATGGTCATGAAATGCTTTTAGCTGTATGAATACATTTTGTTGGGGAATACATCTGTGCAGGTGGAGATGCAGATTGAGCTCTGGGTGGTCTTATCTGGGAGATAAGGGGCCGTGAGCTGCCGATTCTTTACATAACACAGGGCACGAGGCATCAGCCGGGGGAGGGCCATTGGGAGACGCTGGGAGCGGCAGCGGCAGCCGGGGACTTGGGAGGAGGAGCGAGACTTTCGAGCTTGGACTGTGAGGGGATAAAAGTCCCGGGATTCCTTTGCTGAGGGCGCTTCATGGCACCAGGTCGGGCTGTGTCTGTGTTTCTGTGCCTTGAATAAATGGTTTTATGGAAAGAGACATCTGAGACTCTGGCGAGGGAAGCCTCGGGTAGAACCGATGAGGAAAGCTGGCCTGGCTGTGGGTGGGGGGTGTGCAGGAGTCGAGCGGGGACAGTCAGCAGCGACAGTCTCTGTTGGGAGTGTGGCTGCCGGGGAGTCTCGGGAATGGTCACACTGAGAAGTTTCACTGACACATTAATTTATTAATTGAGATACAGTATCAAACTTAGACGAAGGTATTGCCCTGCGGCTGCTGAAGGTGAGCTGCTGAGGAGATGGGTACATTTAAACCCGACCATGTTCTTAAATGAATTGCTTAATTTGTGTAGTAATATATAAAGGAACAAGGGCACCAAGTCTTCTGTATATGGAATTGTATGAGTAATCATTAAATGAAGAATATATTTCAGAAAATGTTTAATAATAGTTAAAGCTTAAGAGCTATGGAGAGTGGCTTTGAAGTAACTCTATGGTGGGAACTTGAGAGCTTCAGAGCTACTGAATATATTTTAAAAGCCTTTTTTCTTCCTCTCCGTTTCAGTGAATATGATATATATGGTTTTCAGACTGTCCCAGAGGATGATGATGAGGAGAAACTAGTAGCAAAATCACGAGCTTTGGACTTGAGATCACTTTCACTCAGTGAAAATCGAGAGATCTCCACAGGAGTGAAATGGGAAAACTATCTTGCAAGCACAATGAATAGAGAGATGATGCGCTGTGTGGAACTGAAGAACCTTATTCGGTCTGGAATTCCGCATGAACATCGTTCCAAGATGTGGAAATGGTGTGTCAATCTCCATGTTAAAAAATTCAAGGACAGTGCTGTTCCTGGCTACTTCCAAACCTTGCTTCAAAAAGCTCTGGAAAAACCAAATCCTGCATCTAAACAGATTGAGTTGGATCTCTTGAGGACTTTGCCAAACAACAAACATTACTCCTCCCCAACATCTGAAGGGATCCAGAAGCTGCGAAATGTGCTGCTGGCATTTTCCTGGAGAAATCCTGATATAGGATATTGCCAAGGGCTCAACAGGTGAGATTTTGCTAATCTTGGGTAATAACTACGCAGTGAAACTTTAGTGAGCCTTTCAAATCACATGTATAGCAACATGGTTTCAAACAGCATTTTGCCTTATGGGTTATATGCTCTTAATTTATAATAAACAAATAACTGTCACATTTTTTAAACCAATGAAAAAAGCACTGGACCTGGATAAAAAAATTTATAAAATCAACTTGGCATCAAAACTGGAACTGGAATTAACTCATAAGAAATTAGCTACTTAAATGTAGTATTACATTGACTTCATGTCAGTTGTAGGGGATTGTGTTGCTTTTTTGTGCAAGAATTTGTTAGGTTTTTTCTTCTTTTAAAGCAAGCAGAAAAAAATGCTTGAAAGGTTTTTTTCGTATTGTTAAGGCAACAAATTTCAGAATTTTCCACCAATGTCTTCAATCAGAATTGCAGAATTTAAAGGGGATTATTGTGTTACAATGCTAAGAAAAATTCTGATTCATTGCAGTTGGCTTTTGCCAGAATAGCTGTGCTACTTGGAGATCTGTAGTAAAAGAAGGTGCTACTTGAAGCAGGTGTTAGTCTAACACCCTGTCTCACCCCTATGGTATAATATTATAGGTGTCCATTTGTGCACTATTTTATGTACAAGAATAGGCTTTTGAACTTAGAGCAGCTTTGTCACTTGAAATTGCACTGAAGAAGTAGTAGAACAGAGGCAATGAGTAACGTAGTAGAGGTGGTGAGGCGGTGGTGGTAGCAGTAATATGGAAACCTCCACCTAACACCCTTAGAATAAACATCTCCTTTCTAAACTAGACTCTGTGTTCAGAGAGCTCTTAAAATTGGCAACACCAACACTTCAAGAAATTCTTAGAGCAAGCTTTTGCCTTTTTCTGTTTTCTTATTTAGCTGAATACAAATACTTGGTGTGGCTGAGGAGGCATGTCTTTGCCTCATCTTAAACTTCATTAAGTTTTGCTGTTCAGTGCTCTGCTGTTAATACATTTATCTCTGCTGAACAGAAACAAATACTTTACTGTAATGGTTCTTAATACAGTTTGTGATACTATAATAATCTTTTTCTCCAAATAAACCCATTTTCAGGTTGGTAGCAATTGCACTTCTGTACTTGGAACAGGAAGATGCTTTTTGGTGTCTAGTAACAATAGTGGAAGTTTTCATGCCTCGTGATTATTATACTAAGACACTGCTGGGATCACAGGTATGTGCTCTGCTGGGATAGAGCCTAGTCCTGTAAACTGCAGCCAGTCAAAAGCCATCCCCTGCAACTGTCTGATAGGCCTCTTTGGGAGGGGGACAGGAGTGGGGTTGACAGGGGTGGGTTCCAGGCACCAGGGCCCTTGTTTAGACAAGGGCTCTAACACTGAGATGGTTGTTCAGTGTCCTGCTTGGAGCTGCAGTCCATAATGCCCCTTCTCATCGATAGCTTCACAACACTGAGCTGTGTTATCATTCCTTTCCTCACGTTTGGGGGCGTGGTGGTGCTGGGCTCTGTGGGAGGCCAGGGTAAGAATGCATTTGCAGTGCTGTGGGCAGTAGCCACTGTAGCATTCCTGCTTCCAGGTGATGCTCTGGTACAGGCTGCCTCCTCCAGCCAGGTGTTTGCCCAGCACCTCCCGTGCTCCTGCACCAGTGCAGCACTGGTGGCCTGTACTAGGAACACTCCACCTGTGAGACTGGGGGTGGGCTGAGAAGCAGACAAGGGCAATGTGCAGTGGGGTAGCTGTGTGTGCTTTGGGTGGGTCTAGCTTGGAGGTGTTAGCTAGACAGTCCTGGGTTTCCTGCTTACCTCCAGAAAAACTTGCACTTACAGACTGCTTTGAATGATGTGCTGGAAAATTGGAACAGTAACACCCTATTTGTCATCTTTTTAGGTTGATCAGCGAGTGTTCAAGGATTTAATGAGTGAGAAGCTTCCACGACTGCATGCTCATTTTGAACAATATAAAGTTGATTATACTCTTATCACTTTCAACTGGTTTCTTGTGGTATTTGTGGACAGCGTGGTTAGCGACATCCTTTTCAAAATCTGGGACTCCTTCCTCTATGAGGGACCAAAGGTGAACTGAATGGGCTAAGTTGGTTCATTTGTTACCTGATAACAAAGTACTGTGATGTTACTGAGTGTGGGGTTGGAGGAAGGTTGTTTTGCAAAACTCCTGTCAGTTAAAATGACTGGTAGGAAAAAAACAAGGGAGGAACTGTGCATAAATAGCCGTTCAAAACATTTTCCAGCTTTTGGAAATAGAGGCTGGTGCAGGAAAGGGAGGTAAAAGGGAGATGTGATTCAAGGGCTCAAGTGCAGCCTGTGCAAGAGGAATTCTTGTTTGGAGTTTATAAAGGTGACCATGAGATTCCGTGTATTCTGTACTTACAAAGAACGAAATATTGTATGTGCTTTTATCAGGTGATATTCCGATTTGCCCTGGCACTTTTTAAATACAAAGAAGAGGAAATCTTAAAGCTGCAAGATTCGATGTCCATTTTCAAGTACCTTCGCTATTTCACACGCACCATCCTTGATGCCAGGTGGGTAACTCAGGCTGGGGTGGCATTGAAGGCCTTGTAATGGGCCGTGGGAGATGTCTGTCTTGTGGCTTTGGTGTTGTTTTCATCTAGATCCTAATTCAGGTATAACTAGATCCTAATTCAGATATAAAGCAATTAGAGATGCAACCAACTGCTAGGATTTGTCATGAGCACTTTCCTCTAGCAGAGGCAAATCAGAAGTGATGAAGGCTTAAATAGTGATTTTTAGGTGTGAAAGAGATTACCTTGTTTAGCTGTTGTATCACGGTAGCAACACATCAGAATTTCAACTATAGGTGAAGTTTCTCTCTGCATTGCAGATGTAACTTGTTAGTAAAATGTTTTGTGAAAAATAAAAACACATCCTGGCTAAAGCATTAAAAATGTGAGCCGTGTTCCCCAAGTCTTAGGTCGCTTATGCATGGTTAATGCACAGGCTACTGCCACATAGCTCCAGCTGGTTTTAAGATATGCTTGGAAGCAGAGTATAAATACAAATTAGATACTCTTCTGGTCTTCAGTCCTTACATAGGACTTACAGTTTGTAAATTAGGATCTCGTGTTTTTAGGTTCCTTGTTTCAAAACTGTAGAGCAGCAGGTTAATCTTAAAAGGAAAAGTTTTGTTGTGATTGGTTTGATGTCTGAAAATGTTTTGCACATCTTTTGAAGCTCACTAATTTTCAATTTAGAGCAAAATTGTATCTTGAAATTCAAGATGTTTGTTTTTAATGTAATAAATTCCACATAAATTTAGGCATATACTTTGACTCCTGCTGTAAGAGCTTTATTATTTTTACTTCTTGTGTTTCAGTTTTGACTGGAGAGGAGTTAAAACTGAGTAATCTTGTGCTGGAAAGGAATTACTGGGATTGATGCAGGCACAAAAAAAGAATTAATTTTTTTTATTCTTACCCAATTTGAAAAAAAAATTGATATTTAATCAGAGATGATGATTTGGCTTTCCATTCTTTTTTCATTTATGGAAATGATGTCTTGATTCTGATGTCTTCGTTCTCATGTCTAAACTTTCTGGTGCTGAAATAACCTATTTTAAAGACTTCTAATATTGCTGGAAGAGATCTCATTTTGGTGTTAACAAAATGAACTAATTAGGGATCATTGGGAGATGGGGAGTTCAAGTGAGGACACAATTCAGTACATCAAAGATATTTGCAATACAAATATGCTCTGTGCTGATCTGTAAGTCTCTGCCTTTTGGGGTTTTGAGAGTGGAAGTAGTGGTGTAGGGCCACCTAGGGAATATGGATTTGCCTACTAGGACCGACAAGACAGGATTCAAGCTGCCTGGTTTCTTGTTCTGCCATGCTTGTTCAAGTTTTACAGCATCAACATTTGAGCAGTACAAAAGCACGTAGAATGAGGTCTTTCCTGATACGGACAAAAAATCATCCTGTTGTAGAGGAAAAATTCAGAAATATACACTTGTATAGAATTCCTGGATGTTCTGAATGGGTTAAAAATCATTCTGCACAGAGTTTCTAAGTTCAAACTCTGTAGTAAGAGAAAGGTCTCTACAGACATGTGCATAATTATATTCTAGTTACAGGATGTCATAGTTGGGTTTTTCTGCAGATCCACAGCATGCTGTGCACAGGTAAAGAAGCTGTTGGATTATGTTCTGTATAGAAATAGCAGGAAATCATTCCTTGATTGGTCAAAAATACGAACCTAGCCTTAAATAAACTGTCCAAGTAAGTTTTCTTAATATTTATATCTGATAATTCAAATAGAATAAATTAAATATTCCAGTTCCTCTTTTTTCCTTAGTAAACAATGAGATATTTTTGGGTGTAGATCAGCAATAATGATGTCGTTAACTCTTTCTGGACTGATTAGACTGACCAGTTGCTGGGTTTGCTGGGACTGCAGGATGGTATGCTGCAGCATGGCTCTGGAAGGTGGCTGGATCCTCTGTGGTGCTTTGCTATGTGCCCTGACAAGTTTGACTTGACACTGGCCCAGAGATCTCTGTGCTCCAGCCAGCAGAATCCCAGAGCATTCTCACTGTGTTGGAAACTTTGGCTTGTCCATGTTCTGTATTATCCTTGTCCACATTTGTGTTGTCCCAGGCTTAATCTGGTCTCTTAATGGTTAGGTTATCTTGGTTAACTGGAGAGCTGACTGGTTTGGGATTGAAGGAGCTTCAGTGGGTTCTATGGAGGAAGTTATCCAACCTGTAATGGGTAACTGGATGTACCAAGTATTCAGTGTAGCCAAGGAAGCTCTGATTACCCAAGCTTATGTCTTCTGCTCAGTGTTGTCAAGACCATGATCTCTACAGCAGAGTTTACAGGTGGCTTGGGGAACTCTTGAGCATTTGATAACATTTTATCACTTGAAATAACCTTAAGCCTGAGTGCTTTATAGACATTTCTTGCAATATTGATAACATCTGAGACATGTTAAATGTGAAAGAGACCAGAGACATCTGACATACAATAAAAGTCAATATGCATGAAGTTTAAAACTGATTTAAAACCCCACCAAATACGAATGATTGTCTTCTAACATTGTGTAATCTTGCAGGAAACTGACTGCTATTGCTTTTGGAGACCTGAACCCTTTTCCCTTGCGCCAGATCAGGAACCGCAGGACCTATCACCTGGAGAAAGTGCGCCTGGAACTGACGGAGCTGGAAGCCATTCGCGAGGACTTCCTGCGCGAGCGAGACACCTGTGTAGAAAAAAGAGACCTTATTAGTGATGATGAGGAGGATAGCTGAAACTGCTTAATATAAACTGTTCTTTGGGATCATGACCAAAGTGAGTTAACCTCCAAAACACTTTATTAATCCTGTCAAACAGAATGTAAACTAGTTGCTTTTGGAAATATGCAGGACAGATTTCCAAATCCCAGCACTTTCAGAAATACCACTTTGTATGGAGGCCAAACACTTCTGTTTACATTTATGTTCATGGAATCATTTGTAGAGCACTTAATATCTGTCTCAGTTTAGTCAATCAGCTGAATTGACAGTGTTTTCCCACAGTGCACCATTAATGCCTGGATGTGAAACAATAAGACAAGTCCATGCTCTGTTACATTCATTGCCATTCTGAGTTTAGGGGTTTTTTGATGTAACCATGTTTTTTGTAGTGCAGGCTAAGTGTGAGAGGACATCATATTTCTTGGATTCAGGTTGGCTGAATCTAGCCATTCTTGAGGTCACTAACCAGAAAATCATGGGATGAAGCACAGGAAGAACTTTCACATTCCTTTGTCTTTCCCTGAAGTGTCATGCAATGGATCACCAAACAGAACACTTGAATATATGTACCCTGAAGTAGAGGTAAAATAAGTACCTGGTTTTGTCTCTGACTGTTGAGCGTATACTGAAACAGTGATAGCAAACATCATTTCTATTTTTCAGGGCAGCTGTGTTGATAAAGATTCTCATTAATGTGAACAGCTTTATAAATCAAACGCTGTGTAGTCAATTTTATTTGTATTCACGTTTTTGATTGCAATGGTTCAAAAAGGTCACAACCAAACTCCAGCTATTACGGAAGAATGGAGCTTGTCACAGGAGCACCATGCTTTAGTAGCTAATTTTTTGTGTATCTGTTGAAGGTTTGTTTTGTTATGGGGTTTTTTTTCTGTGGTTTTTTTTTGTCGGTTTTTTTGGTTTTTTTCTTTTCTTTTAATGCTTCTTCCTCTTTAGGACCTAAGGTGAAGTCTTGTTCTTTAAGAAGAAACACGGTGTTCTTTCTGCATGATTGTATAACAATTGTACAATAGTGGTAGTGACAGGGTTCATAAAACAAACATTTACCAGTCAATCAAAGGGACCTGTCAACTGAAGGTCACAACATGCACTTGGGAGCTGAAGATCCTTTTCCAACAGGAAAATACAATATTCTCTCAATGTGCTCAGCTTTACTGTGAGTGTTGGATGCACATCCTGCAAGGCAGGGGTAAGGAACAACATCTGGGCTGTTGAGCTGTAGTGTTTCTGCTATGGAAGTGTGACTGGGGGCCATTCTCTCTCATTTGGTGACCAGCAGTGTTCATAAATGGTTCTGGGGAGAAGGACGGTTTCTTTTTTGCTGGCTATTCTCTGAACTTTTGCAATGTTTTTTCTTGAACTGTTGGGTCATCAGAATGTTGGATTGACTATAATGTGTCACGATAAAAATAGTATTCAAATACTAGGCAGCAAATCACTGAGCTCTGGGGAAGTAGTTAATTGGCAAAAAACCAAAACCAGTCATTGGGAAGAGTCAAGTTCATCAAGCTTGTATTTTATGTGTTTTGTTTTGGTTTTCTAGAAGTAGTAATACTTTATTGAGTATAATCATGGAATCATCTTAGTCAACTTAAGTGTGTGCAGAGAGAAATCCTGCGTCTGTTTCACAGCACTTTTAAAAAAAAATTATTTTAGATAATGTAGTTGTAGACTTCTCCAAGTAAGCATATTATAAGTTAGTTTATATGGAAGGGAACTATTTAATCAGAGGTGAAGTTGTAACTTAGAGGACTACTTTTGATATAAAATTTATGCTTCCTGTATGACACATAATTTTTACTTAGCCAGCAAATCCTTGCCATTGAGGGACTGATGGTGTGATCATCTTGATTTATATGTTATTAGTCTTCTAAAATGTCCCCTACCTTGTCTATTGTAAGCAGTAGTTGGAGTTTTTTCCTAATTCCCTAGTTACTCTTGGTTGTGTACTGGAGGGCAGGGTTTTGATATTATTGCATGTACTGTATTCTTTTTCTACTTACAATCAGTATTTGAATACAAAAATGGGACCAGGTTTTCTAATTTTCTAGTTATGCTGTATTGGTTTTGAAAGAGCTGGTCTCTAAATCAATCTGTAATGTAGCCTTTTTGTTTGTAAGTTTGTTTTAATGTTTTTTTCAAGTGTTAAATGACTTTTTTTTAAGGTGAAGATCTTCCCTTCAGTGACCACAGTTGAAATAGTAAGGTGAAGAATTCAGATGCTTGTACCTACCCTATTCTTAAAATCTGTTGTTCTTTGGCTTTGAGTCTTTACTATGAACTAGTCCTATGACTTCAGGAGATGTTTTCAGACTGATTCCATTGAAGTCTTTGGGTTATGAAGATAAAACTAACTTTAAGGCAACTGTTCAGGAAGTTCTTTAGCTGACAAAACACGACCTGCAATATTACAGGGCCGTTTTTGTCAGAGTTGTGCTGACAGTTCAGTTTGTGTGTGCTTGTGTCGCTGTGTTTCATTCTATTAAGTTGTTACCGGTTGTACAGTAAAACTAAGTAGCTCTGTTTCTTCTGCCATGGTGTGACTGTAATCCATGAATGTTAGGAACCCTGTGGAAGTTGTGTTGTCTCTGGGTATTTTGTCAGCTTGCAAATATGAAACGAGTTGATGCTGTTATGCTCAAGTTCCCAACAAGCTGTTGGCTTCATTTTGTTAAGCCTTGTTACTGATTTAGTGATGAGTTAAAAGGGCAAAAATTGCAGAGGCTTCTCACCTCTGGCCACTAGAAGTCTCCATGGGACAAAAATAAGATGCACATAGCAGGAAGCAACATCAGGGAAGCTTGCCTTGCTTGCTGTGCAAATGTCTTTGGGTGACTTAGTTCTCTAGTGGTGCTTAACCTGGTAAACTTGGAGAGTAGCAACTCATTAGGGACATGCAGGAAACACAGGCAGTATTTAAACCTGGTGAAACCAGGCCAAAATACAGTGTGCCTCAGTGGCCTGCCAAAGCTGAACTGCATGGAGCCCAAGAGTTTGTGTTTGTGTGTGAACTTCTGAAGTTGTACATGAGGTTCACTGTTCGTGCCAGCCAGGTAGTGGGCAATTGACCTGTTCATGCAAATAACGACTGCCAAGACAACATTTTAACTTCAAGGCCTTGCACATAAGGTGCAAAGAGTTCCTCATGCGTGGTTTCCAGAATGTGATGTAACCCAGACCACTAAGTTGCATCTTGCAGAATATTCCTCCATCTTCATACATGTGTGCATGGCTCCCCAGTGAAACTGTTCATTAGTTGTTTAAAAGGGTCTATTATCTTCTGTTAAATAGGCAAAAAATTGGTGCACTACACCTCTGGTTATTAGAACTGCACAGTATTTCAGCTTGACCTGTACATGCATACAGGTAGTGTTATCATCCAGTGTTATCACATTGTTTGGTGTTACTCTTTTTACCAGCTATGTAATCAATAAAAAGGATTTTTCTGTTGCCCTTTAGGTGTCTTCTGTGAGAGCTTCTTCCCTTCCCCTCAGTATTTGTAAACATGGTAAGATATTTCAGCAGAAAGGGAAAAATTTTTTTCTTTCTTGTACGACATCAGAAATGAATGAATGGTCTTAAATTTGACAGAGTTGTATGTTCGATCACATAACTGAGAAATGGCAAATTGTTTAATTTAGAGAAATTGTGTAGCCGTTTAAGTGACTGTTCCCTTAAGTGCCATGTTAAAAATCAGCAATATGCGGTACAAGAAATTTGAATCACAAACGTAAGTGGTGTTATGTTCATAAGGATTGATGTAAAGAAAAAATAAATTGTTTATTACTTTATAGATTGCTCTGGTTCTTTTTTTTTTCCCCATAACAGATGGAAATATCTGCAAGTGCCATCAGAACAAGCCAGTAGTAGAGCTTGTACTTTTGTCTGATAATGAGGTCTGAGAGAATCTCTATATAAAGGAACATACATGTTAATTTGGCTTTGAAGCATGAAGATGTGAACCATAGACATGTTGCATGCAGGTGATGCTGACTGGGTAAACTTGCGATTGGTGTCCTTAAGTTTCTTGGGAGAAGAGGGGAGGGGAGATAAAATTTGAAATTTGTGTGAGCGTTCAGGGGAATTTTCTGAGTTCACACACTTTCTGGGAAATATATTTGTATGATATCTCCTGACATGCCAAAAGCTTCTTTTGGAGGCTTGGTAGTGATGTTCTGCCACAGTCTTTTGTAGTCAAATAAATAATTTCAGCTGTTTTTAAAATTTAACCAAGTACTCAATTAATTAAGAAATCAAGTCTCAATATCTGTCTTTCAGATATGAATTTTGCATTTTGGAATTGCTTGATTCCCTTAAAGAGGCTTGAAGTACCTAACCTACTTCAGATATGTAACTTAATAGCTAAATGTTTGTAAGGGAGGAAAAAATAAGAGTTAGGACATGACTGTGATTCCATATCCAAGCATATCTTTCATAGCAGAGGTGAATAGTGCACAGTTCTTGTCCTCTGGCTCTGCTACAGAATGGCAAGCTGTTATAGGAGTAGATATTGGCACAGCTGGAAATCTGTTCAAAGGGGTTGCAAAACAGGATAGAGATCAGCAGTTGAGGCAGAACATGACTATGGCCTAAGGACCTCCCATCCTGTATACTGAAAATTTTAAGTCAGAGAAATAAACAGAAAATTCTGGGAAGAGAGTGCATGGGGAGCAATGTCCTCACTTGGATACTTGGCATGTCTAGCTTGAGTAGGTTATGTTGCCCTAAGCAGCTGCTGGGGCCTGTAAAGAACAGCCGAGACTCCCATTTTCTCCTTAGGACTAAGCTTGAAGCATCTGCTCTCAGTGGGATTGCAGTAAGGATGTGAGTGTGGCTGATGTATGTTAAAAACCTGGCTCCTAAGAAATGCATAACTTAGGATAAACACAGCTGGCCTACTCTGAACCGAGACCAAATACCTGCAGAGTCTCACTGTGCTCTGCCTGCCTCAGAGATGCAGAGAACACACTGAATCTGCTGGTATTAAAAAGTATCAGGTGTTCCTCCTCTGGGATTTTCAGAAGTGCTAAACATAGCTTCCTTATCTACAGCTCCTTGACCTCAACAGAAAGCAGAATCCATGTAGTGCTGAAGCTTTAGGAATTCCCACACATGAAGTATGTTCCCCCAGATAATGCAGAGGAAGGGTGTGCTCTGCCTTGGAAACTTCCCCTCCTGGAAAAGAAGGTAAAAGGTTCAATCAGAAGTTAGCAGAGTGGTATTTTCCATGATGATCTGCTGTAGAAGCCACACTTTACAGCTCAAGGATGCCCACCTGTAGCGCCAGCTTTTCAGAGCAAAAAAAGAAGCAAGAGCAAGAAAGCAAAACTCAGGACTATATACTGAACGTGATTTTAAAAACTACAGTTATTAAAAAAATACATATCCATTAATTAAAACATTCAATACTAGAATATGCCTGGTAAACTAAGATGACTTTGGCCAGCTAAGATTCCCCCAGTCTTGAGTAGCTGCATCCTGCCTGTGTCTCTCAAATGCAATGTACCTTTGGTGTGTACAAACCAGTTAGGTTTTGCAGTGAGTTGCCCCGAAGATGTCAGGTTTGAGCTGATGAATGCAATCAGTGATGTCTTCAGGCACTGTGATTGGTGATTAAACTGTGGAATAAGCTATTTGCCTGTTTTAAGTAATGCAGGTGTTTTTCTGGTATTTAATCCTGGAACTCCCCCTTTGGAACATAACGTATGGGTTTCCTACTTTGTCACTTCTAAAAGGGGCTGGCAAATGTGTGACTGCAGTGTTTACTGGTGCTGCCTACTTGAAATGCTGCTCAGGTTTGAGTTTTCCTTTCTATTCTTGTCCTGTATGCACATAAAAGCTTTTACCTTCATTCAAAGGTGTTAGAAAGAAGTCTTGAGTTAGTGTTTTAAGGGTGGATAACTACAGAACCATGCAAGAGCTACATCCTACTTAGGCAGAATCTGTATTAGGGCTTGCAAACCCTATGGACAATGGCATCAGAGGTGGATTCAATCTACCCTTGCTGCTCTTGGAAACCTTCATTCAAGTGAAAGTTATTTGGGGTCTAGGGAGAGCTTGCCCCAGGTTTGAAAAGCAGTTGTAGCCTCTCAGGGTGTTTTGTTCCCTTCCTTGCAGCTAGGAGTAAACACAAGCAGTGGCCTTCCTCAAGTGCCCTTTGCTCTGAGAATTTTGTAGTATGATTGCTGTGACTTCCACGTGATCATATCCCGTTGTACGACTAAAGGTGAGAAATTAAGTATCTTTATTTCCCTTTGAGAGAGTTCTGAATGCTTCCACTGCCCTTTGAAACCTTTACTACTGCTCCCACTTCCTGTTCTCCACCCTGTGTAGTATCAGATTCAGCTGCTTTCCTTTTGGAGTTGGGAGAGCTGGGTGGAACTCGTGGGCTGTGAACACCACTCCCAGGGCGGGTGATCAGGGGCACAGTTCAGTCCTCTTGACTTGGAACAAGCCAAGTTTCTTTTTAACTGTGATAATAAAAAGCACTGCCTTTAGGCACTTGCCTAGAATAAAATCACTCTTAAATTTATCTGTCTTCACACCTTATGGCAAAGGAAAACATCCTGCTTGTGTATGATCGTTTGCCATTAGCTTTGTGTTACCTTAATCACATGGAGGATTGGAAGTGAAGGCAACCTGGCACTCGTCTTTTATTTTGAAGGTGTGAACAATCCCACATCATTTCTCATTAGCAAATGATGGATATTAACTTGCCCTGAAGAAATGTAAGGAGACCTAAGAGTGTTTACTGCAATTACTGTCTGCCAAATAAAGGGGGAGAAAATCTAGTTTTACAGGTTTCAGGGATGTCTTTATGATAGGAGAGTGAACAGATGAAGGATGTCATTGTTGGAAGCCAACACTTGGGCTAAGGCAGCTTGGGAAGCAGGATGGCAGAGGTTTGTTCCAGTAGTGCATGTTAATGCACCTTGAGCTGCACAGTGAGCTCTGGGAACCTGTGCTGTTCTTTGTCACGGTGGTCTCTTGAAAGAACGGGCAATTTCACTGGGTAATGGTGAGTTTCAGACCACGCAGTAACCAATCTAGGCTTGTGTTTTGGCTTGTATAGAATATAGAACAAGGCTTATACAACTTAAGTGCCTCTGCGTTGGATTTGCCTCCTCAGCCTTACTTTCTTGGTATTGCTTTCACATATCCTCTATCTACTAAACCAAGGAAATAGGATTCTACATCTGAGTTGTTCCCCAGTCAGCCTGGGTGAGCTGTGTCGGTCTGGAAGGCTTTGGACTGGCCCGGCAGGAGCTGTCTGCATCCCATCAGGGGCAGTGCAGGGCGGGCACAGTCAGGGTGGTGCCGGGTGCCCTGGAGGCTGCATGGGCCCCGCACACCCATCCAGACGGCATTGCTGCGGTCGGGGCGATGGTCCCGGTGCCCCTGCGCACAGCCCTCTCCTCGCGGGGCTGCCCTGGGCGGAGCGCGGAGCCGGGCCCCTCCCTCAGCTCTCCCTCCGGGCCCGGGGCGGGCGGCGGGCAGGGCCCCGCGGTTCCTCCGCCCGGCACGGCCCCACCGCCCCCTCAGCCTCCGCCCGGCCCGACCCTGCGCGCACAGGGAGCCCGGCGGACGCGGTAAGTGGGCGCTTCCCTCTCAGCCGGCGGCGCCTCCGCACGTTGCCCTCTCCATGTCCCTCTGGTCCGTCCCTTAACGCTGAGCCGCCCTCACGGCGCTCCCGCTCCGTGTCCCGCCTGTGCCGCGGTTCGGGGGCTGCGGTGTCGCGGCTGTGCAGCCCCTCTGGCTGGGCAGCTCCGGGGCTGGCGGGGGTGCGGACCCTCGGCCGCTTCACGGTGTCTGCGCTGGCTCTGTGTGTGCCCGCAGCCGCCAGCCGGGGGGAAAGGCAGCTCCCCGCAGCACCCCCTCCGCGAGCAGCTGTCCTTTATCCCCGAGCAGGTCCCGCGGGGGCCGGGACATGCAGCACTTCCAGAAGTGCCCCTGGTGCTGTTGCGCGCCTCTCGGTCTGCCGCTGTTCTGTCCAAGGCCATCGGGGGAAATTAGTCCGGGGTTCACGCTCAACTTGCTGATACCATTCAGCAAATGCTGAGCAACTTCCATCGTGTTTATTCCGTAAATTCTCTCCTCCCTTTTCCCTCAAACAGCTTCACTTGGGTTTTTTTACACCTGTTCCTCTGGCCAGTGAGCCGGGGGTCCTGGAGCAACACAGCCGGGTGGAGGGGACTGGTTTGGCCTGGCCTGCATCTTTGTAGAGGACAGTCAAGAAGGAAGATGTGAGTTAGAGGGTGAAAATGTGTGGAAATTGCTCCTGCTTTGGCTGATCAGGCTGCAAAATCGCAGTGCTCACCTGCTTAACTCGTGAGTGAAAAGCTCAACTCTTCTTTTCTGAAACATCGGTTGGTTTCAGACTTTTCTGTGCCTTTCAATTGCTTGTGCAAGAAACATAAATCACAGGGACGAGATCTCCCTTGACTTTGTGGCAGTGATGTGAGTTATGTGCAGCAGTAATCCTTGAAGGCGCCTCAGGGACGGGGAGCAGGGCTCTGCCCATGCAGGCACCGTGGGCTTCCCCTGTGCCCTGAGTGTCCAGGCTGTGTTCCCACCCAGCTCATCGTTCAGGCATGCCAGGCTTTGGGATCCCTGGCCTTGGCTGGGAGCTGGGGAGCTGGAATTAGCTGCAGAGCCAATGTGGTTGGTACGTGTGCTTGAAGCGGAGCCTTGGAAATACAGTCTTGGGTCATTCGCCACACATGTAATTACTGCAGGGTAAATCTGGGAGGTCAGAAAGAGAGCCCTTGAGAGTTAGTGGCCGGAGCAGTGGTTCTATAATGGGGCTGAATTGCTCAGATGCTGGGTGTGTTTTGTGTTTTTTATAAACACACAGGTGGTAATAGCTGCCTCAATTTCCTGGCAGCAAAAAAATTTAGGCTACTGTTGTTTTCTGACAGGGAAATGTTTCAGTGAAAATAAGGTTTGCTGAAATTACTGGAACTTTTAATTGGGCTATGCTTATTTGAAAGCAGAGGGTAAAACCCACTTGGGTTGTTTGGGGGTTTTTTTGCTGATGGAATTGAGTAGTCTTTTGTAGGATAAAAGAAAAGAGAAAGAAAGAAAGGTGAAAAAAGGAATGAAAGAAGAAAATACTTTAATGCTTACAAAAATCTGTTTAGTTTTAGCATAAAACACCAAAACTAGAAGGCAATATAACTTTAATTCGTTTAGTGGGTTTGGAATTTTGGGGGTTTTTTTTCCAAACCATTAATTTAAAACAGTCAGGTTTTGATTCTAAATTGGTTTTGGTAATTTTACAGTATTATAAAACAGTTCATTAGGGAAGTTTTTACTTTCGTCTCTTCTAATGGGTTTGGGATTTTGGTTTAGTGTAACTAATGTTTTGCAATATAAAAGCATGCCGCAGGGAATGCTGCTGAGTTTGGTAAAGGGTTTAGTGATTCAGTTCATGTCAGGTGTACTTGAGAAAGTCAGATTATTCAGCTGTTGCCTCAGTCACTTCAAACTGGTTTCCTTAGGACAGAAGATACCCTAAGGAAAAGAAATGCAAGGTTGTTGGCAAGGGAAATGCTCCAACAGTTTTGTTCTCACCCCTGCTTTCTCTATTCTGCTCTCGTTCACTGGTGGATGGACATTTATCATGGGTTTGACATGTATAAACCAGTCACTGATTGTCACTTAAGTTGGTAATGACAGGCTAATAACTTACCTGTGCAGTGAAAACTTCATTAAAGGAGAGAAATAGAACTTACTTTCTTCTGCTCCTCTTAAGGTGGATTCTGTCACTCTCTACAGAAGAGTGGGTCTCTGTAGGTTGATGTCCTTTACACACAGCACAGGCTACACTGAAAAGGCACTTCTGTACTGCAGTAAGAATGTCTGTATCCAGGGATTGTACTGATGTAAAGTATATGTGTCTAAATGGATGCCTTAGAGCACAATGGGAAACTGTGATTTCTTAGGGTAAATATGATCCTATTTTATGGTAGGGCAGAGTTTAGGAATGTGAAGAGATGAGGCAGGACAGGTTTCTAGTGCCTGAAACTGCCATCTCAGAGGCCTGTATTCTATTTCTGGGTTTGCTACAACTTTGTTACATGTCTATAGGAAGATCATTCACACAAGATAAGCAATGCTTTGCTGCCTTGTGGTATTTGGCCTGTGTAGAGTTGGATACAGCAGTAAATGGTGAAGTATTACATTCTTATACTAAACATATACTGTACTATGGAGTATCATTATGGAAACACAGTAATATAAATGCTGAGTAGAAGCTGGCCTTCATGTGAAAATGCTCATTGTGAGGAATCCAGGGTGAAGAGAAGAGTAGAGGAGAGGTGGCCCCAGTGTGGGATGGTTGAGGAATAGACATGACATGTTCCATGAAAGGACACAGAAGCTCATGTCCTCTGCTGAGCTTGCCATGGAAGCAACTAAGCTCTGGTCTGATTCAAAACTCACTGAAGCAGATACCTTCATCGCCCTGTGTTTAATGAATTCTGGTGCAGATCCTAAGTGATGGGAACGGCCCTGACTCACTGGATTGTGGTATTGTTTGGGCACATGCCCCTGGAGTGTTAGCATAAGGTGTGTATCAGGAAAAAAAGTTGGTTGTTGCTCTTTCCTCAGATCCTGAACAACTTTTTTGTCTGAGTCCAAGATAAATGTCTGTCCATCTCTAATTCTGTCTGCCTTCACTGGCCACCATAACAAAAATCACCACCTGACTAAAGAAGAAAAATTAAGGCTCTCATTCCTGCTTTGATGTACTTGTGCTCTATACTGGTAAATGGAGTCCAACAAAAACCTTTAGTATAAGAAATCTTTGAAAGTGAAATCACCTTTGTTTCCTGAGATCAGGGTATAATGTCTGAGAAGGGTAACATTTGTGCTTGTGAATGGCACTTCTATTTCAGATGAATTTTAAGTGCGTGAAGGTTATCCTTTGTTGGCTTACCCCCTTGTGCTGTGCCAATGACAATTGCTTTGGGTCATCAAGTGTATGATCTATTTTGGGCATTTGCTAAGTATGACTGTTGGGTGAAAGCCAGTGAGAGATATCTGTGAAGGCAGGATGGGATAACATGAAGTGATAGACATGGGAAACACCAACGCTGCAGAGGTACGACTGGCGGTCTGAACACTGTGCAACGGTTTTGTCTTCAGCCTTCAAAAGCAAGGCTCTGGGCTTGCATGGGTCCTTCATGGGAGATTCAACTTACTGGTTTGACCTTTGCAGAAATGGGTGTAAGTTAAGAGATCAGCAGAAGGGATGAGAATTTCCTGGTTATTTTTGCATGGATTCTATGCACCTGCAGAATCAGCTGTGTTCTTTGGAGGATGCTGGGAAATGAGTGAACTTGTCAATCAAACATTAAGTGACCGTGTTCACAGAGGCATTTCGGGTGGGTTCCCCACTCTCAAAGCAATCTTTTTAACTTGCTCTTCTGAATGACAATGAACTCTTTCTTAAAACAAAGACTTCTTAGGTGTGTTTGCATTAATGTTGTTTATAACCATGTACCTTGGATTCTGATGAAGGGAGTAGTCAGCTTGAGGGATTTACAATCTTTGGGCAAGTCTCAGCAGCATCTCTTATTACATGGGCATTTTCCTGTACTTGGGTTTTGCATGGGCTCAGAATGTAATTCTGCAATTCAGGGTGAGCAAAAGGTTTGGGGTTTTCAGCAAGGCTTGGCTTTGTCCTTTGTTTGCGTTTTTGAAGTCTGCGAAGGCTGAACTCAACTGACACTTCAGAAAATTCTGCTTTGAACAATTGCAAGCAATATTATGTAAACTTAGTAAGGAGCAAATAGCTCAGAGATGTCCTCATTCTTGTAGATATGACTAAAGCGTTTATTGACTGTGGTTTCAAGCTCTGAGCAATAGTGGTCAGTGATCTTTTGGTGAGATTATGAAAGGTTGCTTGAACAATTTGCCTACAAAGTGAAAATTGAGTTACTTATTTTCATTGAGGAGAAAAATAGACGTTTTTGTCCCAGCCATGGACATAGTTTTGGGAAGGAAATTACTGAGCAACAGAGTAACAGAACAGTTCACCTGGCTTCACCTTGAAAAACTATGAAAATATAGACAAAGCCAGGATAGAAAGTAGAAAAAAAAATAACCCACATTGCAGTGCATCTTGCTCACCAATGCAAATGTTGGTTTCTACAGTGTATTTTAATAGTGTGGTGGTTATCCTGGGCTTCAGTGTCGCAACCTGTGTGGTTTCTCTCATTTGCCTTGAGTAGCTGGATGAGAGAGATCATTGCTAAAGTACTGTTACACAGGAGGGCAAGGGAGGCCCGTTTGTCTCCATTGCAGAGCTTTGAAACTAGGGTTTGAGCAGGTTTGGTAATAGAAACGCAGCAGCCTCAGAGCCTTTGAGCCATTCCATGTGCAGTGCAGACCTCCAGCAACGCTCTCAAGAGCATGAAAGCCACTGTGAGGGATGCCTTGCACCTCCCTCTCCTCCACTGAGGCACCTGTAAGTGTGTCATGAAATGGTCACTTCTGACATGTGGCAGAAACCGGTGTGTTTGGGTCATGTGCCAAGTGCATGTCAGTCATGTCACACCACACCATGCCTGTCACCCCAGAGATGTGCAGACAAACACCCTTCAGAGAGTACAGGTCACAATTCTGATGTTTAACTGAAATACTTCTCATCACCGGACAGTGGTGAAGCTGTGGCTGTAAGCATTGATGTAGTAGCCCTTCTGCTTGACATAAAGCAATCAAATCATTTTTCTCCTAATGTGTATGTTTTGCTAACATCAACTGAAAATTATATATATTTATGTAGAAGCGCTAAGTGACTTTCTGTTCCTTTGAAGTAATAGAAGGAGCATATTTGGAAAGGAATTGATACTCAACATGCCACCCATGTATTAGAAGCCAGTGGTTTGTAAAACGGGTGAGGCAAACAAAGCAACCAGTCTTTTTTCTGAGGTGAGTGGATGACAAAAGCTTGGGTGTGTTTTAAGAAATTGTTAGATCTTTACAGTGTATTTTCTGCTTACAATACCTGCTTTTGTTGGAGAAAAATCTTCAATGTGTATGCATTTCAGTTTGACAGGAATACTGCAGCTGCTCTTTGGTACTTAGTCATGTTTTATAGGTCTGCTGATCTATCAAAACAGCTGAATCTTCTTGCAACACTGAATTGAACTTACATCTAAAGGATCAAAATAGAGTTTTGTTTGCTTGTGAAATATGCTTCACAATATGCCCCAGTCAGATTGCAATGACTGCTGTTTAAAAATATGCAGGAGCTGCATAGAGATGCAGAACTTGGAAGTCCCCAGCGCATCTGAAGCAAGCAGCATCTGGGATCCATAAAGCAAAGCACATTACATTGACAAGCACAGATACGCTGTTGAGTGTAGAGATGTGTGAGAAAAACTGTCTATCTTAATGTAGTTAGATTTTATTGTGGTGCTAGAGGCCTTACAGCTATTTTACATGTTCTGATCTAAACAGTGGATATTTGGGCCATTGGGCATAATGCCATGGTTCATCTCCACAGGAACATCAAATAGGTCATAACCTGACTGGCTGATTATTCTGTTCAAATCTATTCTGTTATCATAACATACATTGCTGTGGAGGTGTATCTCAGGGAATAATGTGATTTCTCATCTTCTCCTGATCCAGAAGCAGCCCAGCATAATGCACAGATGCTCCAATGCACCAGTGTGAGGCTTCTATGTCCAGAGCTCACAGAGCTTATCAGCTTAAAAGACTGTGTTCAGGAAGCAAATTGCACAGTTACAGGGTAACACCTGCAACAGATGCTGCTGGTGTTCTTCTCATTTGAGACATCTACTGTGTGTGATGGAAGATGTGCTGAAAGCTCTGGAGATGGAATCACAATGCCTTTTTTCAGCACCATGTCTGTGTGCTGTCCTGCCTGTGTGCTTCAGGAGCACTGCCTGATCCAAGAAAAAGGAAGCTCTGCCTTGTGGTCTCCCTGGCTTGCGATCTGTCTGCTGACACCTTATTGAGGGAGTCTGTAATGTTAATTCTCAGGCTGGCTCTCTTTAGTGTGTTGTGGAGGCTTTATTGTCCAGAACTTTGTCAAATTATTAATTAATTGTTTTCCTTTCATCATATTTGTGTTTCATGGTGTGTTCTGTGCTTCTGGTTAAGTATGTGCTTAATCAGTGGGGCCAAGAATCCCCTTCACTTTAAGGTGCTCATCTCTTTCCAGATTTGAACCCTTACTATTTGGCTGAGACTGCTAAATAGTTATTTTGATTTATCAGTGGTAACTGGCCATGAATGAGCTGCAATGGATCCAAAGTGCCTATACCACAAATGTGTGTTACTGACACTTAGCTTTGGAAGATGGTGATGAATGTCATTCTTCATTAATATTCTAGTTGCATCATCCTTGAGCATCAATGAAAGACCAAGTATGGCTTTCTTCAAGCAACAGAAGGTGGAGGATGTGTATGAAATTGGGGAAGAGCTAGGAAGGTAAGGCCGTACTGCTGACACCACATGATTCTAAAATCTGATATTTGTGGGGATATTTGCTACTTCCTTCTGTGTAAATCAGTTACAATATACAACAACAGCAACATACACCTTGACAAAGACTGCGCTTTGGATGGGTTTTTTTGTGGTTCTTTGGTTTTGTTTTTTTAGATTAAATGCGCTAATTATTTTTCCTGTTTCTTTCTTGCAACTAGGACAACAAAAG
Organism: Falcunculus frontatus; assembly: GCA_013398115.1. Classification (NCBI taxonomy): domain Eukaryota; kingdom Metazoa; phylum Chordata; class Aves; order Passeriformes; genus Falcunculus; species Falcunculus frontatus. The sequence continues at coordinate 42,523 of VZRV01005199.1, forward strand.
GTATGTTTACATTGTCTTTTGTAGATAGGTGTCACCTGTGTCTGTGCTTTAGACTTGAGTTCACTTGCCCATTCTCAGAGCCAGCTGGGAGCCAGGAACCCGTGGTGCTGTCACCACAGTCACAGCACTTTCACTTGTCTTGTTGTTTTGAGCAGCACTCCACAGCACTGTTGTTTTCAGCTGGCTCCAAGCACTGACATCACATGTTCATATGTGCCTGCAAAAAAAAGGTGCATGTATTCCTGAAAGGCTTTACCTCTCAAATCTTCATCTGGACTGGTTAATGCTTGTATATAGCTTTTAATGTATAAAGGCTTATCTGCAGGTATTAATTATAGGTGTAATTACCAACTGTTACCATGCTTAGCCATGAGCACCTGCTTAAACACTGCTGGGTTTGTGAGCTGGATACCACAGGGCTCCCCCAGCCACTGAGTAACATACAATGCTCTGGGTGAGGATGTCTGGTTTCCATTCAGTGTACAACCCTCTAATGGTTTTCTTTTCAATAGGCAAATAGCTAAATTAGGGCTATACATAGGTTGGCTTCTTTCCCAATGTCTGGCAGTTGGTTTTGATAAATGGCTGTGTATGTGCCATCACCCTTTTTCAAGGGCCAATAATTCAATTCCATTAAAACACTTCAGTTGAAGCTGTGTCCCTGTCAAATCTTGTTTTTTCACTCTCAGCCACTTCATTTTTACAGTTATTGAGAAGACTTCTTTTAAGGGGAGAAGGGTTGAGGTTTGTTTGTTTGTTTTCCATTCCCTTCCCTCTCAGGAAGCCCTCAACTATTAAATTTTCTTTAAGTGCTTACTTTTAAGTATTGCCTAGTACTTAGAGTATCAGTCTGACAGTGAAAACCTGACAACAGTGAGCAGTAAAGAAATTCAGTGTGTATGCAGGGTGTAAAAGGTGTGGTTTTTAACCTAGGAGACCCTAGGTTAAACAGTCAAACTACTAAAATGAGAAAGCGGAGACTGAGTAGTTTATTTTTATTTTGGTTTCTGACGTGGTTTTGGGAATCTTTTGAGATGATGAATATCACTTTCCAAGCTGATGGATATTGGGGATTTTGAATGGAGAAGTGTAGTTGAAACAATCTGGCAAAGGCTGGCCATTGCTGCTTGACTCAACCTGAGAGGCTGGTCAAGGCTTGTGTGGTCACAGCAGCCCTCCTCCTCTTCTGGCTGCATGTATAATGTCACACTGTCTTTGTCACTGTATTTTCACTTTCAGGTTTTGTGTTTTAAATGTTCAGTGTCAACTTGGGTCATCATGGCTCTGTATCTCTGAGCAGTAACTACTGATAAGAATCAGTGACAAATGGTATCTCACTTTGCTAGAAGGAAGTTAACGTGCTGGACAGATTGCAGTGACTGATCTTTTCCAATGCTGACTGGTGCCCTTAGAACCTGTAGATGCCTTTTATTAGCTCACTGTTTGCAACAAGCTGTTAGTTACTGGCAGGTAGAGGTAGGTTAAAGGATTCATTTATCATTCTGGCAGCAGAAGTCACTTACAAAACAAAAGTTTTCAAATAACATCTGTGAAGAGTCTGCCCTGTTCTTGTCCTCCTCACTGGGTTTGTCACTTCTTGAGAACAAACCTAGTTGTTAACACAGGCCTAGTGCTTGTTCTAGCTGGGATTCAGCCCTGAGATAAAATAGAGGATCTCACTGACAGAGCCAGCACTTGTTTATCTGAAAGTCTTTGCACAGCACTCGGGGAAGGATGCTCCCACCACAGACTGCAAAGGCTGAGCTCTCTCTGGTCTGGTGATAAAAGGAGGCACTTCCTGTCATTGTGCAGCTTTGAGGGTGATCACAGCAAAGCTGCTCAGCTCCAGCTGTGTAAAACCCTGCAAACGGGCTGTGTGGGCACTGCCCAGCCAGACCATCCTCAGGATCCCTGTGGAGCTGGAAGCAGCTGGGGGGGGGCTTTCAATGCAGTTGTCTCCTGTGCCATGGCAGGGGCGTGAGAGAAGGCATTTTGCAGAGAGGGGAGCAGCTTTTCCATGGCTGCAGCTGTGTGCTCTGACCAGCTGCTTATCTCCAACATTCCCTCAGTCTTTCAAATATTAATCTTAGGTTTACACCGCTGTTGCTCAACTTCTCCAAAGGGTACATACAGGGAACCGTCTGTCAGGTGTGTGGCATTAGAGACAACTTGCTGATGGCCTTGTCCATTATAGCAGCTGTTTGGGAAGCTTAGCATGGCCTATGCTGACTGTGTGCAATACTTCAAATATACATATGTAATCAGCTTACTTCCCTCAAGATAATATCAGTCACTTTGCAAGTCTGTGGGGAATGAGGTTCTCTAACCATAGGTGAAAGGAAGCTTAAAAAGAGGACTCTTTAAAGTGAATTTACCAAATTTCAACATTCTAAACAAATAATACAGCTTTAACAGTTTGGCCTGTTTTGAGGAGGATCCTGGCCTAAGCCATTTGCAGGGATGTTAATGGCATGCCAAATCAGGGGAAATACTCCTTGAAAAATGTGAAGAAGTGAAGACTTGTCTTCTTGGGAATATGCAGCAGGTCAAATAACTGCTTGTTCTTGTGGCAAAGGAGGTGACAGCTGGAGACAACCAAGAATGGAAAGTCTTAAATCAAGAGCAAAGCAGGCCCAGAGAAAGAAGAACTGCCCTGCTGAGCTAGGGATATAGTTTCCAGGAAAGTGGCAGCAATTATGCTCACTGGAAGGCCTTTAATATAATGTTTCAGTTGTTTTGGTTTGGAAGGGTAGCTGTGGCTCTCTGAACAAACAGTGTTGTTGTACAAACGTGCAGGGGCCCTTTCCAGCTGTATTAGCAAACACTGATGGTGGTGGTAGGTGCTGGAATTTGAGATGTGCAGTGTGATTTATAAAAGGATGTACCATAGAGTCATTAATCTATTACCTAAATGTGGTGCCAGCCAGGCTATGAGAGCTGTTGACATTTGTGCCTTCTGGGTAGTGTCACTGTTACATGTCAGGTTGGGGCTGAGGGTTGGAAGCGTCGTGGAGCTTTTCCCAAAGTGTTTTGTGCCAGTGTCCATTGAGAAAGTGTGTTCCTGCAGGGTGGTGTGGGCCTGGCACTGCTCTGTCCTGGGACAGTGTCCTGCTCCTGCAGCTCAGCTCTGTAGCATGCAAGGACTCACACTTAACAGAGAAAACCAGACAAACCTTGGAGTGATATTGCTGGGCAGGGAAGTCTCCCCCTTCCCTTCACTGTTGGCCTTTCCCTGTAGGGAAGGGGCTCTGACTTCCTCCATAGTGTGGGCCAGCCTTACCACCTGCCACTCCAGTTTCTTGCCTGTCTCAGTAACTGGGAGCTATGCTCATCTCTCATCTCCTGGGCCAGTCAACACCTTCATGCAGAAAATAATCACTGTGATTTCTGGTGATTAGTTTGGGCATAATCGAGCCTCCAGTTTCTCAGCCCCTGCTGACCTGGGCTGTGGTTTTGTGGTTAAAGCCAAGCTCCATCTTTCATCAATGGCTTGTTATGCCTCTTGTAGTTCCCCATCTTCAGCTACAAGTTCCTGCTTCCTCTGTGCTTGTGTGTGGAGGATCAACTCTGCTCTCTGAGACAGGAGAAACCCTATTTTCTGGGTGAAGCTTTAAAGGACAGCAAATGCAGCATTTTACCTGTGGTAATGGGACCTTGGAGTCTGGCACAAGTCACTGTTCTGACAGTATAACTATTAAATATTTATTTATGTAGTGAAAACAAAAAGCAGAGATAACCCAGGTATTCTTTGTAGGGCAGGAACTTGGAAATCTATGATAAAAAAGTCATGGCACCCAGCTAGTTGGACTCTCCCTTCTAAACAGAGGGGTGTGATTGCAGCTGGGAAATTTACCCTTAACTCACACCACACAGTATCTTCATACCAGGAATGTTTTTTTTCTAATTATAGAAATTGCTCAGTACTGCACTTTGTCAGACATGAACTTCAAACTAATCTAAGAACAGAGTTACACTTTGAATTAGTTCTTTAAATTTTGAAGAATAACTTTGGATTATTTTCTCCTACAACACACACAAAGCAAGTCTTTGTGTTTGATGAAAAATGTAAATTTAATTCCTGAGTACTACCCAGCACTTCTGTTAATGTTTCTTGTTACAAATCTTCTAAGTCGTTTCATGTCGTGAATCTTCTGCTGAAACAATTTTGGCATCTGGTGCTGGGTCACAATCACTGTGATTGTTATCAGCTGTCTGATACAGTCACTGATTTTGAATTTTTTCTTCTACGGCCTTCTAGCAGGCTTCCCTATTAGTTTTCAGTGCTATTTTAACTATTTCCAAACTAAAATATTTGTTACAGAAAGTGCAGAGAAAATTGAAGGTTTTGTTGCTTGGTTTTTTCCTAATAACAAAATTGTTCCACGTTCAGTAACAGAGAAGAACTGGCCTTGGCCTTACTTTGTGACAAAGGCATACATTCCTTATCACCAGAATCCATCTTGATGATGGAAATTATCTCAGTGTATCTCCTCAGTCCATGTCTGGCTTTGAAAGTATAATTAGAGATGAGTGACCTCTGTGGTAGTGCTCACAAAACTCAAATTTTGTAATGTATTTTAACCACTGAATATTAAGCAGAACATTGATCCTGGGAACAAGACAATTGAATATTAATCTAAATCTTTGTTTTGCTGTTTCTGTAAAAATAAAACTATTTTTTCCATTTTGCATTGCAGTAGAAAGCAGATGGAAATTTCAACAGCTGAGAAAATATACTCTGTATAGTACTCATTCCATACTTTTTAAATGAAAAATATTACTTATGAATAAAAATACACATGAAATAAACATAGTGCAACTCAAATTCTAACAAGGAGAAAGCATTGGACAAATTGTTAGCATCTGATGCAGAATAGAGCTCGCAGGTACTTGTCTGATGGTCAGGCTTAATTTATCTCAGGTGACATCTATTAATCCTTGTTAACACTCTACACCAGCAGTTTGAACCAGTGGGAAGACCTGTTGTAATAGCTGAGCAGTGAAATGGGAGTTTTGGCAACCCTTTGCAGTTTTTGCCTTACAGATAATTTCCTGAAGTCTTGAATAAAACGCTGGTGTAGTTTCCATCTATTTGATACACGTGGAAGGAGAAAAATCATTTAACTACTTGGCCATAATGCTGTTCTCTACTTACAATTCATGTGCTCCCAGGTATATTACTCTCAGGCCATATCTAGGTGGATTTGGACCTTTAAACACCCAGGTGCAGTGTGCTAACCTTGCTCATGCACATTACGTCTGCCCTGCTGTTGCTCCACACAGCAAGAGGAACAGCTTATCAAATCTGCTATTCCTGCTGAGCATGAGTCAGCTGTGACCTTCCCTGGCTCTCTGCACTCTGTTCATTACCACTCCAAGCACTGATACTCAATCCAAAAGCTAAGGCTGATAAGCAGGGAAGATTTTTCATCATGTGCATTTTATTCTTGAGCTTCAGATTACACGAAAAGCTTGCCAGGCTATCAGGAACTTGCCAGAACTGCTGGGCTCATGCTCTGTCACTGCTGACTCTGCACCTCCAGTCTCAGGAGGAGCTGATAAGGGCCACATTGATGGGCACTGCAGGACTGGGAAGTTTCCAAAAACATTGAACAGCTTCAGGAGATGCTGGTGATAATTCAGTAGGTGGCACAATTTCTTGTGACTCACAGCTAAGGACCCCACAAGGTGTTTAAGGTATTAATTGTGTTACTTTACTGATAGCTTGTAATAATTCATAGCATTGTTCAGAGCCATTGGGTTTCTCAAACTTTGAATTTCAAATGAGCTGCTCTCTACTTATTCCAATAAATCAGAGCCTTCTGTTAGAGTCCATCTTCTACTCTTCTGACTCTTTTCTGACATTGGACACAGAGATCACCTTTGGGTCAGGGTGTGTCGGTTACCTTTGTGTGAGTTTAGAGAGATGTGGATGAAAGGTGCCAGACAGTGACTTTATCAGAGACAGGATATGTCCAAAGGTGCTCAGCACTTCCCTTCAGGAATATTGAAGTTTATCCTCTAAAGTCACCGTGCTCTAGAGCACTACACAATCAGTAAAACATGTGAGTGAAAATGCTGGTGTGTTTAAAAGTTGCAGCTGATTTTTTTTCCCTCTTTGTACTACTTTTTAGTAGTCAAGCAAAATTCCTGTTAAATGCTCTATTAAAAAAAGTTTTGGATCATTCTGTTATAATCTGGCATCTGGTAGTTTAGGTTCTGTGTAATTGCTTTAGGAGAGGTAACCACTTGGCATTTTTGGCGGGGGGAAAGGAAAGCAAACAAGTAAACCAAAATTCAATTTTATTTGAAGCTTAAACAGAAGTACACTGACATTTGTGACAGTTTTATTCTTAAAACTCTTTATGAAGTGGCAAGAGGTGTCATCAGAGTATTTAACAGAAGAAGGTTTTGGGGGGTTTTTAGTTTCATTCCATAAAGCCTTACGGAAGAAGTGAGATAATTTCCCTTTGGTGACCTTGCCATAGAATTGCTGGTTTGGTATTTCAACTATCCTTCTTGAATTTCTTTATAAATGCTGTGCTATTTGACCTCCTATTTATTTACTGCTTTGGTTAAATTTCTGCTGTACCAAGATCCTGGTTTAGTCTAAAACAAAAAGTCTATAAAAAATAAAATGTACTGCAAATTATTGCCATTTACAGAAGGCTTTTACATCTTTATAGTTGTGGCCACAGACTTCCTGCAAAAACCCTCCAGCAAAGTGCTTTTATGCATATATTTTGTGAGCCTTGCATGGCTGTTGGTTGAGCTGTGTTTCACAAATGAACTGAAAGCATATAAATGGATTCTCAGTGTTGTTCCCAGCAGACTCCTGTCCTCTCTGCTGGGAAGAGCATGAAGTACAGTTACAGATAGCAGAAGTCATCTCTGAAGTGTAAGCAAAGGGGAAGGAGAGTATTTAGCTTAATAAAACTATAGTTGAGCAATTGCTCTAATCACTTGAAAAAAGAAGGCTGAGAAGTATGTTTTCCTCAAATTCAGGAAGAATTCTCCAGGGCTTTGCTTTGAAAGTTAGCAAAAAATATAACCATAAATGGATAAAATTATTAGTGTATTTTTCCAAGAAAAAGAAATAGGGGTGAAAAAGATGGAAAAGTAATAAGATGCAGACTTACTAAGCTTGAGATGACCAGTTAAAACCAATCCAAATTTAATAGAGGCAAAAAGGCATGATGAACAAAACTGTTGACATAATAACAATTGGTGTAACTGGGAATGAATTGCCCTCTTTGCTGAACTGAACATACCAGCCTTGAATGTAGAGAAGGCCTGTGCTCAGGTTGGCTAAACACTATTATTGTGGTTATATTTGTGTCTATTAACTCATGCATGTATACACGATGATTTCATAATATATTTTTAGTATTTTTCGACTATCATGCATTCACAGTAGTGCCTGTGAATTGAAGCAGTTAAAAACTGGTTTAGGTGCTGTTAGGTTTTATTTTAGCTTCCTTTCAGGTCATGTATTCTTGTGCAGGAACACCTAGTGAATAAAATATGAATGATTATAATAGCACTTCTTGTGATATCTAGAGACATGAAATTAATTTTTATCCTTACCCCATATAATGTTATTTAATTTTCCAGTAGCATTACCTGTATTTTACAGACTTTGGGAAATTAGGTACAGAAGGACCAAGGTGTTGTTTTTCATCAAGTGTGTAGGAATCTAATTACTGTTAAAGTCAGTGGGAGGCTGCCTAAAATCCCTTCCAAATCTGTTCCCAAGTAAATTGTCCTGGCTCGTGTGGGGAGTTGTGTCACCTCTTGACTGGCAGAATGCCAGAGCACTATCCTTTGCCAGGTTCATTTATTTTTCAAAGAACTTGTTGAAAACATATTTCAGTGTAAAGTGTATCTGTCAATGTGTTCACATATATCATGTCTTTTATGAGAATTTCAAGTTTCAACAACTACATCATCGTTATCATCATCATATTTTTAGAATTCTTTAATGAATGAAATGAGGTTGAATATGAACAGGACATAAAGAAATAGACTGAACATGCTGGAAGGGAACATATGTTTGGTATTTGGGGAAGAAATGGTTTGCTCTTCTCAAATGACAGAATTAACTTTGTGACTTCTCCCCACACAGGCCTCAGAAAGCCTGACTGGAGTCAGGTATCCTGTACTGTCATCTAAGTACTTTGTTTACATATTTTCAGTGTTTTGAGAAGAGCTCCTGAGCCATGCAGTGTTTCAGGAGCATTAGAGGAAGACTGGAATAAATCTATCCCTGTGCAAGCAGTTGCTTAAGGGCTCTGTTTATTCTAAAGCTCTGGAGCAGCAGCAGTGCTGGGCACTGGGGCATTCCAGACTGGCAGCTGCACTGCTCTTGCTCTCAAGTAACATTCTGCCCCAGAGCATTACCTTCCAGAACTGGTATTAAAAGGAAGCTTTGACAAAGAGCAAGAAGTTGTCCTGTAATTCCGGATTGTCCAGCTTCTCTCTTCCCATGTCTTTTCCACATCCTCTCCTGAAGTGCATGATGATTAAATGAGCTGAACTTGTGCTCCTCTAAAGCATGCTTTTGAAAATAGACTCCAAAACCACCCAGTAATATTGTCTCTGTTCTTATTCAGTGACAAACCTCCTACATGATAGTAGCAATGCAAATGATAGGTTGTGTTCATTGCTGGCATAAATTCCATCATTAATGATGGACAGATTTGATGTTGTACCTAATTATATTATAGCTGACAGGATGCAGCTGCTATTGTTCATACTTGTGAGCTGTTTCCACAATTGAGGACAGCCTATGCTCAGTGTGTGACAAGGCTGGTGTACAGCTGTCCAAAATATTTCTGGATGGGAACAAATGTAACTTCTTGGAAAAAAAAATTTAAAATTAGGAATTGTAGTATCATTAAGTTTGGAAAAGACTTCAAAGCTTAATGTCAAAGCTGTGTGCAGCCGGTTTCTCCAGGAGAATGCTGTGGGGGACAGTGTCAGAGGCTTTACTGAGGTCCAGGTAGGCTCTATCCAGAAGTGTCAGCCTGTGAGCTTATCCCGTGCGTGTTGCAAATACTGCTGTTCATGATCCAAGTCATCTTCATTTCAGCAATGTACTAAAACCCATGAATTCTGGCAAGGTCTTTTGGCTGAAATTTGGGTATCTGAGCTGTGAAATTTAGTTTCAAGTCTAAGGTCAGGTACAAGTGCCCCATGTGAAATTATCTAAATAGCTTAATTTCTCAGTGCCATCAACTTAGGTGTCAGGGAGACATACTTTCCTTTCTTCTGCTTTTTTCCTGGCCTAGGTCAAAAGTTTTGGAAGCTGACACTGTTTGATTCTTATGGTCTGAATGCAGATGCATGAGGAGGCACGAAAACACTGTTACCTTGGTCCTGACCTTACAATCTGTGTAGCTGACAAGAAATCCAAAGTGTCTGACTGTGACTGTAAAATGCCAGTGAGGCATCCACTTGTTTCATAGCTGAATGGGCCTCCACGAGCTCTTCATTGGTAATTGCACTGTGACTGTCTTAAATGTCCCAGCCTAAGAAATTGTGCATTTGTGTTGCTCCCTGTGGCCTGCAACCTCTTCTCCTCAGTCACAAACTGTCCCAGTAAGGACTTGTCTGCAAAAACCTGTTTTTAAGGGAGATAGGAAATGGCATGAAGGCTGAAACAGGAACAGTGTATTTTGGTGGCCACACATGCAGGGGAGCAATAGTAGATTACAAGGGAATTGGTACTGTGATAGTTGTAGTCTGGGACAATTATTTATGTCAGAGGAGAAGACAGGAATTCCCATGCTGTGTCATTATTACTTTTGTAGGCTTTTGCATAAACAGAAATGTACAGAATCCACAGTATCACTGGAATTTCTAAATGCAAAAGTGATTGTGTTTGTTCCCATAATCAGCACTCATAAAAAAATATTTTCTCCCGAACTTTGACAAAATTTGTCCCCAGAGAGAATTCAAGGAAACAAGCACAGGAACATTAATACCATGTTTCTTCAGAAAGTCTGGACCAAACGAGATGCATGTCTTGTAAAATATGATCAAACAAGAAAAACATGAAACCCACAATGTTTTACACAAGCAGCTCTCAGCACTACAAAACAAACTCTTTTAGCAGAATGTTTAAGGCGAGTTTGGGGATTTTGTAGTGGGAATTTCTCTAGGGTTTGGCGGTAATAATAAAAGCAGGAGAAATATGAATCAATTAAGGCATGTGACAAATGGCCACCATCTCGATTCCATTTGTGAATGGTTATTCCTAAAGGGATAAGTACACTTGTCCCATCTGTTCCTGCCTCTCTCCTGAGAAGGGTTTAGGATGTGTATGAAAATGAAAACCTAAAAGAAGTATGTCAGGCTGCCTGACATTTGTTTGAACTCTTTGAAATGAGAGGCTGCCTCTGCTATAGGATGTGAGCCTTTGAGAGCAATTGAACACCAAGTGACAGCCTTAATTTTTAATTTCTTTGCCTTTGTATGTTTGAGACAGACTCCAATCAGATGTGTGTGTTGATGAAGCACTAAGTACAGCATCTAATGAGTTGCTGAATATAATTGCTGTGTATGCTGCATGATTTAAATACCAACTGTACTTGCATTTCTCATTTACCAAGCCAGTGAATGGTATAATAATATTGCAAACAGTAACAGCTCAGTGCTTATACAGTGCAGTCATGGGGGGTATGCACTTAACAACTTTGTTTGTGATTCTTATAAAGAGATCCTGTCTGATAAAATCACAGTAGCTAAAGGTTAAGGTTACCTGTAAGATGAGTCTTTTCCTTCCAAGTCTGGATATAATGCCCTGAATTAGGAAATATCTGATACAAAATGCATATTCTGGGACTAGAGATCTGCCAGTTCCTAGGAGATAAGGCAGAAATTTTGCAGTTGGAATACATTAGGAGCCACAGTGAGGAAAATTTTATTAGCAATTTGCAAGTACATGCCTTTTAACCTTAATGCAGCCACTGTACTGTTTGGTACAGTGGGAAATTCTTTGTCCTTGAGGTGCAGTGAGAAACCTGCGCTTACTCTAGTTATATTTACAGCTAAATTATCAAATGAATGCATAAATATGAATAAACCATTTATTTACTTGAAAATTGGTTACTGGAGGCCAGTTTCGCATTTCAAAGAGTTATCATTCCTTTGAGTTCTTCTCTAGGGACTATTCTTAAGACAAATATTTTAATGTGTGTGTGTCCTTTCAGAACACCCAGTGGTGTGTTGCAGACTTGAATGCCTTAAGCGTTACCGAGTGAAGGAGTGGTAACTTGAACCTTTTGAGGCAGATCTTATTCATTTAAACATGAACTGTTTTTTAGAGATTGTAATTCCCTTTTGTCAGACACTGTTTGGTTTTGCTAAATTTCAGACACAGTAGGAGGTTACCTTGTTATGCTCTACTGCCTTTGACTGCGGAGTCCCAACAGTCCTCACTCTTGTACCAAGAAGAAGCTTAGTAATGCTCAGCAGTGCTGCTCAGGGCTTGCAGGATGAGGCTTTGTATAGGACTGGCTTCTTTGGGAAGCTGTGATTATATGAAAGCCTTAAGAGCATTTTTGTTACCTCCTTGTCCTCGCAGTGGCCAGTTTGCAATAGTGAAGAAATGTCGAGAGAAAAGCACGGGTGTGGAATATGCTGCCAAGTTCATCAAGAAGCGCCAGAGCCGGGCCAGCCGGCGCGGGGTGAGCCGGGAGGAGATCGAGCGGGAGGTCAGCATCCTGCAGCAGATCCTGCACGCCAACATCGTCAAGCTGCACGACGTCTACGAGAACAAGACAGACGTGGTCCTCATCCTGGAGCTGTGAGTAAAGGCACTTCTCTCCAGGGATGGCTGAGGTGAATAGAAACCAGAGAGCACTGCAGAGGCTGCCGGAGCACAGGGGCACTGATAAATGGAGCTGTTGTGTTCTCAGGCTTCACCAATCTTGGCAGGAGCATTGAGTGAGGTTGGTGGTAGACAGGCCCCCCAGTTCACCCTGGGGATACAGGTGCACCTGAACATCAGCTGAGGTCATTTGATACTGAGCCAGGGAGTCTCGTCAACTTGAAAACAGTTTACTAACAGAGGGATTACCTCATGTCTGCCTAGGGCTGCCCTGACATGAACCTTGGAGGAAGTATAAATAGCCACTGAATGTTCATTTCATTTTACTTCCTACTTTCATCTCTTTTAATACGTATGAGGCCATCAAGCCTTTTCCAAAATTTGCAGCCATTCTCACTACTCCCATATTTTCCTCATTTAGATCAGCTAGGGGAAAAGAGGGGAGGAGGACAAGGGAAGAGAGTTTTTTAATCCCTAGGTATTGACTATCGAGGATGAATAGCAGCAGGATGGGAATGAAGAAAAGCTGTTTACTCTTGTGCCACCATGTGAGGGGGGCAAACTCCTGCCGTTTAGGTCCTGCTGACAAGTGATCTTCCTCACCCCTACGTGCAAAATGATGCAATTTTTCAGTGTGTATGGAGCAGGAAATACAGTCACCATGGTGGAAGTTAGGTAGACCATATACTCCCTAGGACACCAGCCTGGACCTTGTGTATGGAATCCTGGCAACAAGGCTTTTATCCCTGAGGGAGCTTTCTAGGGAGGCCAGCATTTAGGCCCGGGAGCATTCCTGGAGATTAGTGTGACTGCTGGAAGATGGCATATGAGTGATGATGAGCATCTGTTAACTTTGACATGTATGTCTATGGCCAAATGTTGGTCTCAGTAGCCAAGCTCTGGAAGACAGGCACAGAGCTTGCTCTTTCTCACCAATGACTACTTTGGGCTAAAGCAACCTCCCATTTCGTTACCTTCTGCTTTTTCCTGTCCTCATGTGGCCTGACACATTTTGTGTGTCCTTGTGTCAGGCTGTAACATATTGCAGTTTGTAAAAGTCTGCGTGCAACAGAGTTTTGACCTGATTAAGGCCTCTGCATTCAGCTGCTGTATACAAATTGAGGATAATGATAATTGCTAATAAAGATAATTAAATTCTCTCTGTAAATAGATAATCTCTTCCCTTCTGACACCCTGCTCTCAGAGTCTCATATTCCCTGCTGTTTATCAAAGTAAGTGTTACAGCACCTGGCCAACCAATCTCATGGTAATCTACAGTGGACTTCAGCTTCAAAAGAATGGCCTCAGTATTGCTGGTAATTGAAGAAGCTGCCCTGGTGTTTAAAAGAGGATTTGCCTGAAATGTTGACCATCTCCCATAGTCACAGTGCTGGCACAGGCAAGACTATCTCCTCTTTTCAGAGGAGTCAGTTGCACAGGTGCTGGTTCTCCCGTTCAAGAGCAGCGCCAGGTCCACTGCTGTGAAGTGCAGTTTGGCAGGTACATGGTTTCTCTTTCCTTCTGCACATTGTCCAGGGACTTGCTCCCCACAGCTTTCTGTGACTTTGTTGTTCCCTGTCTCCTGGGCCCTGCCTGGAGCCTGTTTTGCCCAAACAGAAGCAGCCTGGAGGCAGGTTGGATTGGTACATCAGTGTCTCCTCTATAGGTAAGTGTCAGGGTTGTGTACACAAAACAGCTCTGTCCAAGAAGTAAGGCAGCATTGTTTGTCTTTTGTTGGACTTCAAATGAAAAGTAAAGATATCATTTGCTTGCTTCCTTGCCATGGTATTAGGTGACATGGTAAAAGGGAAAGAGATGGAACCAGAGGAAGGAATTTTTCTGTAACAGTTGAGAAACGAGCATTTGCAGGTGGTGATTTAGGAAACAAACCTCCCTGGATGTTCAAATGTAACTTGATGCAGTTATGAGTGTTTTACTGCAAAGGAATTAGTGTTGAAGTGGGGGGGGTTTTTGGGATTCCATAATGGCTGGCTTTTGGAATTGCTAAATCTCTTCTGCTTGAGGGTTTCTCTGAATTCAGGTGTATAACTTGGATAAGAAGGATCTTGCAATAAACACTCTCTAGGTACAATTTACTGAAGCCTGGTTTTAAAGCCTGAGTCTTTGTTAATGAGGAATCATCACGTCTCTTCTACTGAATTTTCCTTTAAATTACTCTTTTAAGAGTAATTTAATGTGTTAGGTTATACCTCAAGAGACTGGAGATTAATATACTATTTTTCGTGTATGCCCATCTCTGATCTTCAGAAAATGAAATGCTCATGTGGTTATTGTAGAAGGGAGTCTTTTGCTGATAAAGTAACAGAGAGACTTCAAGCTCTCTGAATCTTTTTGGTTTTGTTTCCTGTTTTATTTTTATGTTGCATTTTCTGTTGTATTCTGTAGCTTGGAACGCCCCCTCCCTAGCCTCATTCAAGGTTAGTGTGAGCTAGAGAGAGGCAGAAAATACATCAAGAAGCTCCCAAGTAAATGTCCTGTGATCCTCGTTCTCGCAGGCTGCAGTTTCTTCAGTCATGCCTTGGGCAGAGCTGGTTGCCCAGGATGTTGGTGAGGTTGCCATTGGGGCAAACTCCCTGGTGAGCCCTGAGCAACTGACCCGGCTGGTTTAAATGCCCACTCTCAGAGGCAGCAAGAGAGAATGAGAATTAAGTAGCTCCAGTCTGGGCAGCTGGACTATTTTCTGGCATTGCTTTGTGTAGCAAAGGAGGTTGCTCTGAAGGGAGTTGCCAGTCTCCTCCAAGCAGGAAGGTATCCTCAAACATCCTCAGCAGAGCAGAATGGCTCTTCCGAAGAGGCTCAGCTTGTGAGCTCTCCTGAAGTGGAACCTGCTTCTGCAGGACCAGAGACTGGGCCACTTGGGCTGTGCTCTGGCCTCAGAGAGATTAAAGAGTTCTCCTTAAGAAACAATCACCAAGGAGATTTTACAGGGTGAAAGAGGAAGAGAGAGCAGTGTGCCTACATGGTTAAATTCCAGAAAAGTACAAGAACATCCCCCAGTCCAGCTGGCTTCCTGATGACCGGATGGAGTGTCTGCCAGAGGTGATTGCTTAAGTGCACTCTGAATAGAAATCATTAAATAAATGGGACTCGCCTGCTCGCTGTATGCAGATTTTGCCAAGAGACCACCAGGTTTTTCTTACGGATTTCTTTACTGGTTTGTCACAGTAGGCTGTGGTAATGGTAAAACTACTGAACCAAGGCCTCTAAACCTACTACAATATGGAAAGGAGACCGTGTTCTCTGTGTATCCTGCACAGGGTACAACAAAACCTGTCCAGAAAGGCTGATGGTAGTGCTGAGACCCTTGGTAGGTGTCACCTAAAAAAGAAAATCAAGAGATCAAGTAATAGTCTCACAGGCTGAATAGCTGAGATTAATAGGAAGGAGAAGGTGGCAGCCAAAGACAGCAGTTGCAACATATTTCCGAGTCATTTAAGCTTATTTTTTTTTGCCAGCCATTTAGTTGTAACAATTAAAGCATAAAGTGACTTCTGCCTAGGTGAAGTGAGGTAACTTCTGCCCAGGTGAAGAGTCCTGCCTCACGTTGCTTAGAAAAGTTTCTGAGTATTTGAGAGGTGTGAAAAAAATATCCAGTAATCAGTGGGCAAGTCAATATGTCCTGTGTAAATCTCTGGATCAACAAGGCACATTGTCACCCCCAGGAAGAGCAGGGGAAGCTAAGACACAAACCCGATGTCTCTGTGGCTTTTGACATGCTGTCCTTGCTTGCAGTGGACTTGTCCTTGCAGCTTTTGTAGCTGTTAACTCAGCTTCCTCCGAAAGAGGCAGAGTAGGGAATCACCATGTTGTCACCACCGGTGGTGTGTAGGAGCCTGGGGTCAGAGGAGGGGTTCCCCAAAGGCCTCTGGAGCACCCAGTGTGGTCTGACTTGTCTGTGACTCACAGCACCTGAGGAACTCAAAGCATTTGGACCTGCCAGTGCTTTGACAGGTAGTTTGTTGGGCAACAGGGCCAAGAGCTTGTTTTCCAAAATGGCTGTAGGGTCTCTCAGGTCCTTTGCTTGCTCTCTGAGCACAGGTGGGTGGTGCACCAGCACCAAGGAGCAACAAGTGTTTTGTGGGTGCCCCCAACAGTGAATCTGAGTGGGAATAAAACAATAATATTAATGACAGTGTGAACTGGCAACAATAAATGTAAACTTAATTATGACTAACAGCTGCAAACAATACCTAATTCAATATTTAGGTCATCTTGTTTCAGATAAACAGAAAAATATCACTGGAAATTTCAGGACAAGGCATGGAAATGAAAATAAAAGTCTTATGTACTAATAAGGATGGAATATATTTCGGTTTTGATGTGAAAGCTCATAGTAACTAAGAGTACTTCTTTGGGAAAACTGGTTTTGGTACCTTCAAGCCTTCTACAATCTGGTTTCTTCTTAAAAAATTCAGCACCAAGTAAATGCTTTCCTGTTACTTATATCAGGCAAGAATCGTACCTAGAACAGGGTAATGGCTGTTCTGGAAAGAAAGATTCTGTTGGCACATTTTACTACCTCAGGTTCTGATGGCAACTGCTAAGAGAAGTAATTCTTTAGCAGTTGTTGAGTCTTACAACTTGTTCATACAAAATGAAAATGTTGAAAAATAGCAGTTGAAGGGGTAAAATCAACCTTTTGAAATAGGTACATATCTGGGGATTCAGCAAACATCGTAGCTTGGTTTGATCCTTTGTGATCCTTGCAGCATCAGTGAAAAAGCCAGTCCTTAATTTACAGGGAAGAGAGATGAAGCCAAAAGGTACTTTGGGCACACCTGGGACCAGAACACAAAACTCGTGACTGTCTGCAGGAGTAGCCTTTTTCTAACTGTATTGAGGTTCTTCACTGCTTTAGTTTTCTGTGCTTACACTGATTTTATGGATTACAGTGCAGGAGATAAGGGGATATCTTCTGGTGTGTTTTGCAGGGTTTCTGGAGGAGAACTTTTTGACTTCCTGGCACAGAAGGAGTCTTTGAGTGAAGAGGAAGCAACCAGGTTCATTAAGCAGATTTTGGATGGTGTGAATTACCTTCACTCTAAGAAAATTGCTCACTTTGATTTAAAGGTAAAGATGCTGATTTAGACTTTGGCTGATCTCTAGCTGCTGATTTTGATATTTAATACCAGTAATGTCAGGTGGTCAACGAAGATGTTGCAAGAATAGCAAGATAGAAATCAGAAAGCATAAGTAAAGAATAATTTCACCGATAGTGACTATCAAATGACCTAATATATATTCACTTACTAATTCTCCTGGGTTTTAAAGGACTGGATGTGGAGTTTGGCAAGTGTTAAATTAGACATGTATTTTTAAGCAGTGATCTGATTAGATAGAGGACAGTTCATCATTATCTCATCACTTGACAGGGCTCCATTGGCTGCAGTGGCGCTACAGTGGTTTATACCACCTAGGGAATAAAACAATCCTCCAAGAGGTAGTGACAGTGACTTTTTGCCGTTTCAGTCTGTTCTGTCTGCTCTAAAGAAGCTTCCATTATGTATCTGTGGTGAACACATATGCCCTAGATCCACGGAAGAAAAACAGACTTGTTACCCTGAGGCTAAAACATGCTTGGTCCAATGACTATGACAATAAATTATTCATTTGCTCTGTTTCCCAGTGCAGCTCTGACTGAGAGTACATGTTAGCAGGAGCAACTTCCACGTTAGGATCTGCTGTGGAAAGGCCAGGCAGCTGCCAGCAGGGAATCAGACTCTCTCACTGCTGCTCTTGAATTTATGATTAAGTTATGACAGATTAATGCATTAAAGCTCATCATGGGAGATAAATTGAACCCATCGTTTACTCTGAAACCTGTCAGTTCGGGCCATGGTAGGGAGTAACTAAGGCTGAGAAATTTAGTTGAAGAAAGAAGTTTATGAAATATGTTATATCTGGTAAAATAGTAAAGTCTGTGGTTGAATATGTTAGTTTTGATTTCACAGTTCAAGCTTCAGCTTTTTCTTACAATGTTGTGAGGAATGCCACATGTTCTTTTAATAGCTTGCTATCATATATGATCTAGGGCCTCTGATCCCAACTCTTCCCATTTTCTGGACTGCTCACTGGTAAATCCTGGATCTTTTCAGGCCTTGTTGCAGCTGTGAATTTAGTCTCATAGAGAAGATAATTTTTCCTTCCCTGAATAGGTTCAGCATTTAACAAAACATCTTCTATTGGCTTACAGTGCAGTATAGAGTCAACTGGGCAGATATTGTGAAGTGTAAATTCCAAGAACAGATCAGTAAAATTGCTGTCAGCAAAAATACTGAGCTGTGCAGCTCTCACTCAGGGTCGGGCAGTGGCATTTTGTCTGCACCAAACACCTGAACTGCTTTGGCTGCCTGCAACCTTTATCAAAAAACTGTAAACGGTTAAGCACAGCTATATGTTCCTTGTTCTATGGTGTTGTACATGTAAAGGGAAAAAAAGCACTTGAAAATGATGTTACTTTCCAAGATATTAATATTTTATTAACATAGATCTACCTTTTGTTATTTTTAGCCTGAAAACATTATGCTTCTAGACAAGAACATCCCTATCCCGCACATCAAACTCATTGACTTTGGCCTGGCTCACAAAATAGAAGATGGAGTTGAATTTAAAAACATATTTGGAACTCCAGAATTCGTAGGTGAGTGACATGTTCCTTTGTCTTGTATTGCAAATTCCAGAAGAAGTCGAGACAACTTGTCAAAGTTAAAAATTGAAGGATAGAAGTAGTCTTAATCTTATTTCTATCAAGGTTACTTAAATCTAGAGGTTTACTTTATTTTTCTGGAATAGGCAAAGGTGCTTTCTGTAAACTAGATATGCTGCTCCTGTGAGAGTAGGCTGCTGCCAAATAAATATTTAGAGATGTAAATTCAGGATTGAGATTGTGAAACTCTGCAAATACAAATTATAATCTTTTTACTTGTTGCCTGGGGTAAGTAGATCTCTGCATTGTGGTACGTGAGTCACAATTGCATGGGTATCTCTGTCATTGCTTTCTAAGTAAAACTACCTCACACTGCACACCTGCTGAGTACCCTCATCTCCCCTTACATTTTTCCATGTGGTTCTCTTTTTGTTCCTCACTGGTCATGATTCTAATCTGTCTCGCTTGGATTTTAGGTTAATCCTACTTCTTTCTACTAGTTTCTATTTTGGGGTTTGTTTGAGGGGTGGTAGAGAATTGTAGTGAATATTCCAGTTAAACACAGCTGTCACAGATAATTCTTTTTCAACTTATTTCACCCTTGCTCTTTTCTCTTGCATGCAGTGTTGTATGGGGATGTTTTCCAATGAGGAAATGTATCTTATAAAGATAATAGAGTTTGACATGGATAGCAATGTAGTCTGGCAAGTAATTTCAATCTCTTGCTCAAGGGCTCCTTCTGACTGGCCTTTACAAACTTGCTATAATGGCACCAGTTAAAAAACAAAACAAAAGCTCATGCTTAGGGGCAGCAGCATTCTTGGGAGGTGAAATAATTTGTTATTTGTTGTAATTTGCGCTATAATTACTCTATAATGTCTGCTTTACCCTTATTCTTGAGTTGCATTATGCTCCAAGTTATTCTGCATAATTGCTTCTGAACAGCTGTGAACTTGAGCTCCTGTTTGGGCTACAAAATTACAAACAATGTATTCTGTAACTAACTTTCTCCTCTCCCCTTTCTCCCTCTTGGTAGTTCTTGTGCTGCTACTACAGCCTGGTAAAAATGTGTTCCCTCAGTTGCTGATGTTTGATTAAATGTTTCTTACAGCTCCAGAAATCGTAAACTACGAACCACTCGGCCTAGCTGCAGACATGTGGTAAGTTTTGTAATGTGTTTGTACTTTTTTTTCCAGGTTACCCTTCAGTTACTTTTTTTCTGTTTTGCTCTTAATAGAATCCACTGCACTGCAACAAATTAAAAAACAAAACAAGAAAACTTAAATACAGTTAATGACTCTTTGTTCTGTCATTCCATTTTTATACATCCTTTTTAATTAAAAGATAAGCATTTGATTTCTGCATAATTGCATTAAAAAAACTGGAGTGATGGCAGTTACAGAGTTAACTGTTTGCCACTGTCCACGCAGAGGAGCACTCTTAGAAGGAAACATGTTCCTGCAGAGCTTGTGACAGCTTTATTTATAAGAGCACTTCATGCAGAGGAGACCTGCGTACTAATGTTGTCTGCTGGGAAGGCAGGCAAAAGAGGTCACCCCAAATAAAACATCCTTGCTTCTGTTCCTTTGTGTTCCATATATGCACTGTAGTAAGTACCCACTGAGTAGAAATACACAGAGACTTCAAATATCCACATTACTTGATGTTATATGTAAAATTATTTTTTTCCCTGAAACCCCATTCTGTAAGAGATGTCAGCAGTTATCTAAAGCCACAATGGCTCTCCTGCCTCTCTTGCAGCTACTATTGACTTTTGTGTATTCTGCACATTAAGAAAAATACTGGTCATGTAGAACCCCTGAAAATAATGTCTTTTGTTTTTTAGGAGCATAGGAGTCATCACCTACATACTGTGAGTACAACAGATTCACTCCTGTAGAAATGTTCTTGAAGCTCTGTTGCACTAGTACAGAACAGTTCTTCTCTTCAGTCATTTAGGGACCTGCACACGTAGGGTGGGCAGGGGTTTGTCTAAAGGACAGGGCTTATCCTACAGCCTTTTCCATTTAAAATAAGGGATAAAAGATGAGGGGCATTCTGAGCAGAAGAAAAACAAATGTCCCTGGCATTACTGGGCATTTCTACTTCTTACGTGATCTCATCAGTTCCAAATGATGGAGGATGGAAAAGCCAAGTGCATTAATTGCTCCTGAAATGACTGTGAGCTACCAGTGTGAGAGCATAGAAACAGAAAGTGTAACAGTGCCATTTACAAGTTGGGTTATTTCAGGTGAAAACAGGGAAGTTTTTCTTTGCTTGTAAAGGCAGCAGTCTAGATTATTATGCATAAATAACATCACCCGTTTCAAAAAGGTGGATTTAAGCTGAAAGAGGAGTAGAGAAGTTGACCCTGGTAAGTTGAATTCTCAGTTCTAGGAGGAAAAAAGGGTTTGTTAAAGCTAGTATAGCAAAGGTTGGTTGGGGATATCATTACAGTCAATAAGCATGAAAGGAAAAATAGATCACAGAATACTTTTTAGATACAGATACTCTTTAGAAGAAAAGTGTGTCAACTGGTGATGAATAAATAAAAGGAGGGAATTATGACATGCTCAGGCTCTCAAAGAAATGAGTTTCTGTGGGCATGTGGGGACAAGCAGTCAAGAGTTTTAAGGGGGAGCTTGACAATTTGGGGAACTGCTTGTGTGACAATGGATGCATGCAACAGAGGAACAGCACTCCTTGCTTTTCCTCTCATTTGACATGAGACTTACAGGAGTGGTCAATCATCCTTGATCCTAACTGCTTCCATTGAAATCAAGCTCCTGTGACTCCTGGGGAGAAGGAAGTGGATACTGTGTGCTGGGAAAGTCTCACCCTGGGCTTCAGCTGCTCCTTATGATACTCAGAGGAATAACTTGCTGCCAAGTGGAAGAAGGTGGACTCTTGTATTAGATGGGTTTGCACTACACAGCTCAGGGGTCAGGACAAGTACAGAGGCTTGCAGGGGAAGGATTGTCTTTTCAGCATGGAACATAAATCTTGGCCTACACACAAGGGTTAGACCCCAAAAGCTGTAAAAGAGAGGTGTGGTCTGAGGAATCAGGTTCAGTGCAACAAATTCCCTTCTTTCCTGCAGTGCAAAGAAAAGTTTGGGATATTGTTTGAGCCCAAGCTCAGGTAAAGGGGTTTAAAATACTGTCCAGACCCTTGTTTTTTATCAGCACTCTGGTCTCCACTGACACACCTGCATTTGCCAGGACATTAAACTTCGTAAATTTGTAAAACGGATGTTCCTATTTGATGAGAGGAAAACTCAGGAGTTGAGGTTAAGCAGGTGAGAATACTTAGCATGTGATTAGTGATGCACAAAGCCAGCTGCTCTTCAGGTCTTCCTGCTGCACTGAAGGGTCTGTGCTGGGGCAGAGTAACAGAGCAGTTTCTGCACTGCCTCCAGCACAGGAGATCTGTTCTGCCTGCTTGGCTACTAATCATTGCCATGGTCATTAAGGTAGAAAAATGTCTCCCTACAAACGATCAGAAAAAAGGAGCACACTTTTTATGGTGGGAGGGATCAGCTTGCCTGATAGGCTATGGACTAGAAATTTGCCTGCCTTCAACTCAAATTGCCTCTTAATTTTAAAGCCTTTTGCTCAGAAGTGTTCTGAGTAAGTGGGGTGGGTCTATGATACCACCTACTTTAGCAAACGTGGCAGCAATCAAATGGATGTCATCAGGTGTAGAGATCAAAATGCATCCAAGTCCTCAGTTCAGTAACTCTGGAGTGATTCAGTGGGTTGTAAGGGCAAAGCCTTTATTACTGAGGTCTGCTGGCACATGCTTACAGACACTGAGTCAGGATATGACAAAAGCTATTTGCATTGGATTATTGGGATTTGAGAATCCACCCATTTAACAGATTTCAAAACTGAGTCCCAAAGAGAAAAATAGAAAAAAAAATCAGAGAATAGAGCACTGCTGATTTTGGCTTCCAACAAAGGGCCAGAAGGTGGAATTACAGCTGCTTCATGGCATAATCTGGGGAAAGGGAAAAGAAACCAAGGCCCTAGGGCAGGTTTCCAAGCTTCAGTTTTGGAACAAAGCCCATAGTCTGTGGAGAGGTGCCTGCTTGTAGCCTTCTTTGTGGCCAGCAGAAATGGAACCAAGGCTTAAGAGGAAGTATGTAAAACCCCTTAAGCATTGAGACTGACTGTGGTATATGGGATGAAATTAACTGCATCAGAGACAACTGGAGGACCTCACTCATGCATCTTGCTGTGTCAGATGCTTTGGTGGTGGTGTATGATTGTAGAGGGGGAGGAAGCAGTTTATGTACTCAAGTGTTTATTCTGTGGATAAAACCACATGTGGTAGCTGGGGACTGGGCTGAAAGGTTTGGGTGGTCCCATGTAACTTTCTGCTTATCCCCCAGTATTCCCAGTTAACCTGGTAGTGGCAATACAGACAGGGTAAGAAGTCTGTTGAGAGTGGGATCATGTAAGCAAATGGTTTAGTATTCAAATCCTCAGTTTAGTTCCCTGGAGTTTGCTGCAGTCCTGTTTTGAGCCTGCTGCATCCTGAAACTGTTATCAAAGCTGGACATAATAGATAAGCACAATAATAGCCCAGAAGATTATAAAAAGGGGTGAGATCAATTTCCTTGGTATAAATAACATTTCCCGTAAACCAGGCTTTTGCAAGTCAGCATCCCTTTGTGTTGGGGGAGGAGGAGCCTGAAGGAAAGACAGGGCAGGAGGGGTCTGGGATGACTCTGTTCTGACATGAGTTTTATGGGGCAGAGGTACAGAGTCATCAAAGATAAAGGTCAGCAGTCACAGCTGAGAGATAGGCAAAGCAGGAGGAAAGCTTTTTCTTAAGTAAAGATTGCAAAATGGTATTTTATTATGATGCTGTCTCCATTATATCCTTGCAGCTGGAGCAGGATGCCACAGAATAAAATTTTGTGTTTTTCAGAAACAGTTGGATTTTATTGCAGCCAAAGCCCTTTTGCTTGTGGATTCCTTTTACTGAGCAGCATGACTCTACCTCCCCAGTGGAGTTGGTCCCTAGGCAAGGCCACATGCCTGGCTTCTGATCACACATCATATTTTGCTTCCAGCTGAGAAAGGTCTCTTGGCTGAACCCACTGTGCAGGGAACTCATCGGTAGCTTTGCAGAGAGAAAAGAAGTAGGGGCAGAGCTTTTCCTACCTGAAGAAAATCTGTAGAAACACTACTTTGTCTGCTTGAAGGTTATAGAAGCTTCAGCCTGATAGTCTTTGTGGGTTCACAGGGATAGAGGCTCTCCTCAGCTGACACTTTTTCTAGTTTGATTAGTAATGACTTAAATGAGACACTCAGGAGAGAAGAATCTGTGCATTTCTCTCCGTGTGCCTGCATTCGTGCTGCAGTGGAGACTTTCAAGGCAAGTCTGGCTCATAATCACAGGTGTGGTGAGCCGAAGCTGGCTCTATTTTTTCCTACATGGCAGAGCTGCTTCAACACAAGAGCCACGAAAGTCCTAAGAGGATATTCCATGGTTGCTGTGATTTCATTAGGGGACTTTTGCTGTTTATTTTTCCAACTGATTCTTCTTTCTGGCTTATCTAGGCTTAGTGGTGCATCACCTTTCCTTGGAGAAACTAAACAAGAAACACTTGCCAACATCACAGCTGTGAATTATGATTTTGATGAAGAATTTTTCAGCAATACCAGTGACCTGGCAAAAGATTTTATTCGGAAACTACTGGTGAAAGATACACGGTAAGCAAATATTCAGAAAGATCCATTTGTCTCTGAAATAAACCTGGTGAAATGTGGCTTGGCACGTGAAAAAGCTTTTCTTACAGGGTGTACTGCCATTCTAGAGCAAGACAGGAGGATGCTGCTGTGCCCCTAGTTAATCACTGCACCCAGAAACCCTGAGGAGAGGAACCCAGTCTCCTCAGCTAAATGCCACGTTCAGGACTGAATTCTCACCTGAGTCAAGCTGGCACAGTACGGTGTAGCTGAAAGGCTGAAAATGGTGTGCAGAATCTTGAGTTCAGGTTAACTACCACTCCACTATTTCAGTCTCTTATGAACTACTTGCAAGGAGGTGATACCATCCCAGAATATGCCCCTGGTGGTGCAGTGCCAGAAAATTACTACATGTGCTGATACGAGTTGTTCTAAGTCTCCGTGTCTGTGGCAATTACCTAGAGTTTGTGTGACAGCTATGCAGATCTTTGTTCCCAGGTTACAGGAACCACGGTCTGTTTTTTAGTTTTTCTTGCTTTTAATAAAATGCACACAGAAGTAGCATCTCCTTCCTTGTAACCTTTGTCCTGGAGGAAAGTCAGACCATTGTGGTTCTTTCTAATGGCTTCATTAGGGAAGAAAATAGCTATGAGAGAGAAAGAGCTGTTCAGTCAAGATTTCTGCAAATCATGAGGCCTCAATGTGCGGTAGAGAGGTGTTTGATGAGAGTTTTGCACAGGTCTGGCAGCTCCAAGGAGAAGCCAGTGATGTTGATATTTGTCCTGTGTACAGACATGGTGCCTGTGCAATGCCATGTTTCTGTCTTTGATTCTCAGTGCTCTTAACGTGCTGTTCACCAAACTGCTACAATACACAAAGAAGTTAGGTTTGATCCACTTTGATTAGGTTTGAAGTATTCCTCTCAGAAATGTTGCTTTCAGGAAACAACAGCTCCTGCAGTTGTACACTCCTACAGAGTTCTGTGAAACCATGTTCCAAAGGACAGCTTTGGTATAATTAGTGTTGATTACCTCTGGTATAATTACTGTTGATGCAGGCACAGTCATATCAAAGGTGTATAGCAAGAATGTGTTTTCTAAGCATGTCGGATGAACAAAACAAAGGAATGTTTTATTACTTTTTATGGAAGGGTGCACAACAGTACAGGTAGATTTTGATGAAGAATTAAAGTTCTGTGGAGTAAGGACAGTTACCTACTGAAGTTTAGAGCAGTAACTTAACTGCACACAAGCAGTGTGCCTCAGGGAGAAACATAACCCTGAAATTTGAGGGTTTGTCCTGGAATTATCTTGATAAATGCTTCATATAAAGCCCGGGAGAAGTGTGGGTCAATGGACTTGTGTACCAAGTATTTTTTATTAAAGTCTTTGGGGGTTTTTTGTGGTGTTGTTTTTTAGGAAGCGGCTTACGATTCAGGAAGCTCTTTCTCATCCATGGATAACGGTAAGACTGAATAAAGAAACAGATCTTGGTTTTTTCCATGAGCAAAGCAGAGATCATATTCTCACTCTTACTGGTGTGTTAAATGGAAAACTGCCCCCGTTGTACTTTGTGACACTGGGTGACTCAGAGAGATGTACTGGGAGGAAATTGGTTGGGTCTGACCAAATCCTTGGGTTGCTGCAAATTACTTCTTTTATTATCATAACTTTCAAAAAGAGAGTAGCAAAGCTCTGATGTTTATTGCACTTTACAGTATCCCATATTGGACTGGGCTTTGCATTTTTCCATTCTTCTCTGTTTGCATGGGCATATACTGTGTGTTGGCTTCAGTGCTTTCTTGAATTGAGAGTTGACTGCAATATGGAAAATATAATTTCTCTCAAGAGAGAACTGCTGTACAAAGTGTTCTGATTTGCTTACATTTGTGTGTCTCTATGTATTTTTTTATCATAAACATTGCTTGCTTATGTGGATAAGTCTCTTATTGAAAATACATTTAGTTAGTCTCAGCATGACTAATGAGGATTTTTGAAGTTCAGTTTTTGCTTTGCGTTGCACAAAACATTAATTGGAGTGGTTTTAAGGTTGTTGTTTCTCCTTGTACAAATATCGATAGTTTTGACACTGTTAACTGCTGGAAATTAGCATGAAAATAAGCTGCAGCCATGTTATTTGCACTTACCACATTGGAATGAATGCACATCACTTGTCACATTCAGTTCTGGGCTTGTGTGTTTGGTGTTTGTTTCTTTTAATCAAATGCATGAAGGAAAATCTGTGTGAGCAGAGAATCTCCCAGCATTGTGGAAGCCCAGGCTGCATCCTTTGTGTAGAGCTTTTGAATTGCTGCAGTCTTGTAAACGTTCAGTAATATTGGTTCCTCTGTCTGACGACTCACCAGCTGAAAGATGAAACCAAAGTCCAGGAGAACAAGAAGGTTGAGAACACGCAGCTGAAGACGAAACGCCTGAGGGAGTACACCATAAAGTGCCACTCGAGCATGCCCCCCAATAACACCTACATCAACTTTGAGCGCTTTGCCCGCGTCGTAGAGGACATTTCCCATATGGAGCGGGGTTTCAGCACCTTGGCTGCATCCCACGATTCCTTGCAGGAGGACATGGATGCTCTGCTTTCCATTTATAATGAGAAAGAAGCTTGGTATAAAGAAGAGAGTGAAAGCGTGAGGCAGAAGCTGTCCCAGCTGAAGTATGAATACCGTAAGATGGAGTCCCTGAAAAGACATTTGCACGATGACATCAAGGCTGTCGGCGCCGGTCTCGCAGGCGTGTCCGGGAAGTACGCAGAGCTGCAGAGCCAGTATGAGTCCCTCAGACAGGAACTTTCTGGGGAACTCAAGTGGATACAGGATTTAATGAGCAGTTTTCAACTGGAAAATGAAGCCTGTGTGAATGGAAACTTTGACTCTGTTTTCAACAAGGATATTAATGAATCTCTAATGGAGCTGTTAAATAGATCGCGCTGTGAAGAATTCCTTGCAGGGTTGAATCTTGATGTGACAGAATCCCATCAGTAACACTGAGATCAGGCTAGGTGCAGGGTTTGCTGCTTGTTTCAATGTACATCAGTTTAAAAAGGTTCCAGTGCATAGATTCTACACAAAAATATGACCGAGAATTAAAGTAGAAGTTCTGATGTATTGCACAAGGTGCTGACCAAAGCCATAATCTCCCAGTGGTTTGTAGTGTTGAAGTTGTTTTTTTTTTTTCCATGTTCAGTGTCTGAACTCGCAGGAACAAGATTATCACAGGGGTATGGACACATCTAACATCAAAGCCTTTGGTATTGCCTATATATTGCTCTGCATCCTGTATTACAGTTCCTAAAGATTACTAGGTAATTAATGTGGAATAAAGAATAAGTCAGTCTGTACTTACTAGAAACTGGGTGCCTGGAAACTAATAAAAATCCCCTTTTAGCATCTTTGTTTGGCTGAAGGAAACAGTTGTGTAGCCCTGCTGCAGGCAGTTCTATACACCTTATGAGAGAAATATTTGCAAAGGTTAAACCTGTCCTGTAAAATGAAGCAAACAGTGTAGTAATTTAAGATTTAGCTAGTACTGTGGAAATTCTCTGTGAAATGGCTGCCAATGAAGAATGTTAGGATTAGTGTTTAGGCCAGCTGTGCAGGGTGAACTCTTTACTATCAAAAAGAATTTTAAACTGAATTTTAAACTAAAGGATTAATCAACAGCTGAGTTTCCTGTCCTATACCAAACAAATCCTATTCAAAAGACACCATTGGCAACTTGTAATGATCAAATGACTGTGTAATTTTACAGTGCAAATGTCAGTTTGTGACTAAGTGATAACATAGTCCTCTGGTTTGTTTTGTACTGTGAAGAAGATTACAAAGCTACAGCTAACTTAATCTATGGTCTGGCATTTGAGACTAGTGTTCTTGCTACAAAGATTTTTTTTCTTAGGTTTTAAAAAGTAAAAGAAAAGTTGACCCAACCTTGAATCATGCCCTGCTGTCTTGTATTTCAAAGAAGTCATTTGGTTATGCTGTATTAATATGCACAGATGTACCAATCTTGGTTTTGAACACAATAAATAGTTATTTATGCAGGATGCAGTTGTTCCCTGATGGTTAGTGACTGAAAAAGATGCCAAGTTTCTGTAGGCATTTGCTGCAAGGTGACTGTTGTGCAAATACAAGAATCAGTGAGATAATAGCTCAAGTCCAGCTGGAGTGAATCTTTACATATATATATATTAGAGTATATCTTTCACTGCCCCTCCTCCTTTTGCTGAGGAGTTAATGACCTAAATAAATGGAATTGTTGTTCCTAACATGATTAAGAATAATGTTTCCTACTTTTAAGAGATAAAAAGATAAAAGCATACTCTCATCCAATTTGTGCAGAGTACAGCGGACCCATTACTGCCATATCCTCACAAAGATGTGCAGAGGCTGATGCAAATTCAGAGTTGTGAAAACAGCTGTTCACTTGGGACATTGTTGCTCCCATCATTGTACTTGAAGGAGGATGGAAACTGGATGTGCTCTCTGTGGCATTGTTCTTGGCATAATATGTGAAATTTTCAGAAGCTTCGAAGTAGTATAGATAGGCAGGATGTGACCCTGGCAAGCTGGCGTTGATGGCTTGGGAGAATTGGGCTCTGCTGTGACAAATAGTATTGAGAATTTTTCTTGTGTCCATTTTTTATTGTCTCAGAATGCTTTTGCAGGTTCCTTTGAGCTGGAAGACCCATTAAAAACTGTCCAGGGGAACTGGAACACAGGATTTTATTGTGAGGGGGAGAGCTTTAATTCCTAAAATGTAACTTAAAGCCTAGTGAGAGTTAGAATTTGCAGAAAACACTCAAGAAAGAGAGTCTGCCTCCCGTCAGCTATCATCTCATATTCTTTGTTCATATGGATTTTCTTTATGAACAAATGCACTGCCACGATGCCAAGGAGCATTAAACGAGGCCACCTTGTTCCTGAGCATGTTTGGGTGAGGGTAATGTTGTTGAGACTCGGTCTTTGAGGCTAATCAAACACTGCTTTTGAGAAGAGATCCTGATGATTGAGAGAATGGCAAGGTCACTGGGCTGCAAGGTACTTAAAATGGAGAGGTGGTTATTAGCAGTCTACAGTAAAGTGAGTTATTTAGTTGGTGATGGTTCTGCTGCTGAAAGGGCACTGGGAAATTTTTCATAATGATTGTACAGCTGACATTTAGCCAGTGACATTTTTTCTGCTTCAGATTGATTTCTGCTCGCCTGTTGCACCATGCTGGCTGTTTGCAGCATGAGGAAATTATATTTAATGCTTAACTGTTCCAGTTCTGTTGAATGTAAATGGTGCGTACATCTAAATGAGAAGGAGGCCCAGCTGATAGCGTGGCTCCTTGAACTGCTGCTGAGATACCTGCAAAAATGCTAAGCCTACAGCATTTGATGAGAAAAGTGAATTCATTGTCTCAAACATTTTAAATTACTTTGCTGAAAAAGATGTTTAAATCCTCACTGATGTGTTTTCCATTCTTCTCTGGTACTCTTGCTGCTTCAGGTGCACGGCTTGGTTGCATTCCAGTCCAGTTCAGTACAAATATCTGTTATCCACCTCCTACATATGCAGATCAGAATGGCTGGAATGGTTGTCACTCCATAATCTTTGAAGGGCTGATTCCTGGCCCTTCTCTTTTCACTCTTGCCTGATCTGGTTTTGAACCATTTTTTCTCTCAATCTGTCAGATTTGGTTTTATGGTTTATGCAAATTTTGATGTGCTTTTGGAATTGAAATGTGCTTCATTTTCAGAAGGACTGTGTCAGGATTTGTGGAACATCTGTTCCTTAACACCAGGTTGACATCCAAAATGCTAGGCACATGTCTGAATTCTGACCTGTATTCTATTTTTGTTCCTATTTTTCGATAGTCGGATATTGCGATTATTTTATTGCCAGGGTGTCAATGCCTTGTGCTCTCATACTCTGGCTATGGTTAAAGGACAAAGCTGGAGTTTTTTCTGATAGCATGTATCCTTGTCACTAATACTACATGACAGCTAACTGTGTCCCATTTTATTACAGTGATGTCATCCAGAGAAAAGGGAGATGGGCCAGGTGTGCACTGAGAAGCACCTTAGCAACTTTACAAAAGGAAAGCATAGCCTTAGCACCCTCTAGTTTTAGGGTTTTATTTGAGATCAAAAGGCTCCTGTCTAGATTTAATTGTTTTTCTTCTGCTTTTGCCTGTATGAATCCACAGCTTCCCCAGCATTCTTTCAGCCAGCTCTAGTGCACATCAGGTATCTTGCATATTTTATGTAGCAAAGGGAGCCGAACAATAAAATTGCTCTTTTATCTTCCAGCCCATGGACAAGCAACAGGCTTTGGTTCGGAAATCGTCTGTTGTTAACATGGAAAACTTCAAAAGGCAATACGCTAGAAGGCGATGGAAGGTAGGACAAGCCTTTAATCCTTCTCACATATGGCTTCACAAGCCTGATGGGATCAGAGGGCAAGATAGAGCTTGAATGTAAAATTGTAATAGGCAGTAAATTAATGAAATGTCTTTGGATATGTCTGCACTGGGTATGTGTGATAAATTGGTTTTCCTTCCTCTCTCCACAGCTTTCGTACCGTATCGTCTCGTTGTGCAACCACTTATCGCGTTCGCTGGTGAAGAAGGTCCTGATACAAGATGAGAGTTCGGTAGGTACACTCCTTACATGGGAAGAAGAGAAGAACCAGTTCTACTGTGCAGTCATTTTGGCTGTCCTTACATGGATGCCCAACAGGACAGTAGTGGCTTGGAGTGGGAAACCAGATGGCACCATGGCATCATTTGTGTCTTTAGTGCTGCTGTATGTTCTGTTACTGTGACAGGAATCTTGTGCAGGGAGAGCCAGTGACTTGATAGAGCTTCCAGGGGCTAACCACATTTATTGTGTAAAGGAGCAGCAAGGAGCCTGCAGATGATGTTTGGATCCCATGGCAGTGACCATGGGGTGTGACTGAGATCCAAGCAGGCTCAGGGGAGTTTGCTGCTCTTGTGCCCAGCTCTGTGATGGAGGGTGGGGGACTCCAGCACTGCCTGTGACCTTCTGGAGTAAAACTGTGAGGGCTCTGTTAGCTTTGCTCTTCTCAATAGCTGATACTGATAATATTAGAACAGCATGTTTAAAAGCATGGTATCTCATTTATATGACAGAGACTTTGTGGCCTTTCTATTTCAGAGAAACTGTGAAAGTGACAGTGAGGATCTTTCACAAAGAAAAGCCCCTCCTCAGAGGAGAAGCAGCATATCATAATGGGATGAGAATTCCATGGGCAGGAGACAGGAAACTTTCATCCTTGCTAAAGCAAGCAGCCCTGGCAGCAGACTTGGACTTCTTGTCTGAGTCCTTGGTATGATGCTTCTTGCTTCTCAAACTACACCAACAGCTGGATGATGGTCTTAAATGCCTACTGAGCATTTTAGAAAATTGGGAATTGAGATTCCCAGGGAAATGCTACAGCACAAGCACCAGCTGGAGTGCTTTTATATGTTGAGTGTTTCAGTGATACTTCAATCTATTTGTAATGTCAGCTGCACTCAGGGTGTAGGGTTTCTACTGATACTCTTTTACTGCAGAATAATTCACATTCCGCACAGTGGTTAAGACTGTGCGCATTATTCTTTCAGTCGGGGAAATTGCTAGTGAGTCTTAAGGAATTTTAATGCAATTTTTATTTTTTTTAATAGCATAAATATTTGATGGCAGATATCTGTCAGGTTTTGTTAGCTGTGTGCAGTACTCTGTCATTGCTGTCATTGTGTGCAGTACTCTGTTATTGCTGTCATTGAAGAGAAAATCACAGTGCCATTACAAATCATAACCTTGATTTTGTGAACCTGGCAGTGAGCAGTTGTGAAATGCAACAAGAACTGTGCTCTGGCCATTGTCTCTGGCTGAGGACTAGCACAACTCCCATTGTCAGTGTGAGTACAACTGACTGTGGCACCAAGGTAGGCCAAGGCAATTTTTGGATGAAAAAATAATTCTGTAGTGATTTACATGCACCCAAACACAACATTTTCACAGAATGATGACGGGACGCCTCACCAAAAAAAAGGCATTTAAAAACCTAAGGCATGTGAAGAAATAGTCTTTATTAGACTTTGTTATTGTTGTCAATATTATTTATTGTCAGCAAATTGGAGACTCGTTAACACCTATTTGTATAGGTGCTGTTTACATGTAACCCAGACTGCAGACATCTGTATTTTATTCAGGGGGTTGTATCCAAAATTGAGGAAATAAGCACTTTGATATTGATGTAACATCTTTGCACAGGGAAGTTGCATCATTTTAACTATATTAGTTTCTAAGCCAGTATTGTTCAGTTGGTACCAAAAAATGTGCACAGACTAGGGTATTATTTCATTGAATGTATTTGCTGTTAGAAGTTCCTATTTATTTTGCCATTTAATAAATTAAAAATCAGAAAGCAAGTCTATTAGAAACAACTATAAATGGATGAGGAAACTGGTTTTGTTTAGCTTTACACTTGTCACCTCTAGGCTGAGGTTTTAGAACAGAGGGTGTGAACTGGTGTTGGAAACTAGTATCAGCTTAATTTTGATGGCTTCCAGTTTCTAAGAAATAAAAATATGCTGTGTTTATTTATAACTTTGTATCCTTACTTAGTTAGAGACTAAAATGCAGTTGATAAGACATTATTTCTGTGAAAGGAAGGACATGTATGAGAAGCTTTGGAGGAAAGAGGCAGAAAGTAGGATTTGGTGGAAGAAACATAAAATGGAGGGGGTGGAAGGAAAAAAGCAGTGGAGAGGAATGAGAATTGAGAGGGACGTGGAGGTGATCCTGGACTGGGAAAGTTGAAGGAAAGGAAAGAGAATGTGGATATATGAATTGTGGAAGCTGGAGAGTGAACGTTTCTGCAAATACAGCACTGCATTTTTATACTTTTTATTTAATTTCTTTTTATTTCATATCTTCTGCTGCCATAGCCTATGACATGCCTGGTCAAGGGATAATGTGCAGGGCATGGGCTTCTCTTCATATTCAATTAAAAGGTGTACTTCTGAACTTTCTGATTAATTCTTGAGACAGAAAGCTCAAAAAGTGTGGTAGTAATGTCTGTATTAAGAGGGAGCAGTAACAGGGAAACCTGAGGTTTCAGTGTATCTTGATTTCAGCTGGAATAGAGTTTTCTCCTTAGTGGCTGATACAGTGCTGTGGTTTAGATTCAGTATGAGAATAATGTTGTTAATAATATGCTGATGTTGCTAAGTAGTGTTATCCTAAGTCAGGACTTCTCAGTTTCCCATGCTGTGCTGGTGAGGAGGTGCACAAAAAGCTGGGAGGGACCATAGCCAGGGACAGCTGACCCAAAACGGTCAAAGGGATGTTCCAGCCTGTGGAATGTCATGCTCAGTATGTAAACTGGGGTGAGTTGGCTGGGAGCCACAGGTCACTGCTCAGGGATAGGCTGGGCACTGGTCAGTGAGTGGTGAGCAGTTGTGTTGTGCATCACTTGTCTTTTCTGGGTTTTATTCCTCTCTTTTCCTTTCCATTATTATTAATTATTATAATACTTTGCTTTAGTTCAATTACAAAACTGTTCTTATCTCAAAGCAACCCTCAAGGTTTGCTTTCCAATTCTCCTCCCCACCCAGGCCAGGGGAAGGTGAGCGAGGAGCTGTTGGGCCCCAGTTGCCAACTGAGGTTAAACCATGGCAGTGTCCAGAGGGAATCTTTCATAAACAGAGCACTAAAAAGATATATTTGGATACAAAGCTGCCCAGCTTATCTGCCAAATTTTACTTCCTGCTTTCCCAAGGATATGGAAAACCAAATAGACTCCAAGCCAGTGGCATTTATCTGAATTTCTGGACTTTAAAAACACCTTTAGTTTCCGAATTTGAGATTGTGGGATGTGTGTGTAAAATACACTTCTGAAAATTAAGCCCTGGTTAAAGTAAGTGTTACATTGTGGGATCAGGATTGTGTTCTCACAGAGATGGGGTCATTCTCATGTAAAATCCTAGCAATTATTGAGAAAGATGGGACACAGCAGAAAGGCAGAGGAGTGCCTTTCTGCTGTGAAGGTCTGGCTTATTAATTCTACCTTCTAAAGATGTAAGGTGGTGTTTTAACAAAGACATTACAGACAGCTCACGGTGTTTGGTCTTCAGTCATCTTTGTGCCCAGGTGAGCTGAGGCCAGGCCTTTCTTTCTGGCACTCAGTCACTCCACACGGCTCGCGAGCAGTTTCATTGCACGGAAACCACAACACGCAGCACTCGTGTCCAGCCAAACTATTCCCTGCCTGTTCCAGGTCGGAGCACGCTGGGAGTGTAGAATCTCTTGTTCTCCGGACTAATGTTTGTGATTCATTAGAAAGTTTTACAGTGCTCTCCCAGCTGTGGTGTTCTCTGTGCTGCTCGCCCTGTGTGTTCCATGAGGTGAAAGCTGAGGGAGGCACAGCGTAATTGCGCTGCTTCCAGCTCTGGCAGGAGGACTCCTGCTCTGGTCAGGGGCTGGTCTTGTACTTCACCATTGGTGGGGTTTGAACAACAACCTACGGGTTCCTTTCATTAAGGGGCAAAAAGCCACGAAAGGCATGGAAGGAAAGGGAACATTAAAAGAATTTGTGTTACAGAATTTGCTTTGCTGGAAGAGAAAAATCTATTTTCTGTGTATTATTCTGTTTTGCAGTAGGGAACCTGGAGAGAAATGAAGTGATAGTCTGGGGGAAAAAAAAACCCAACACGACAAAAACCCACAAGTATTTTTATTAAAGAATGGGCATTTGGCTATTTTGTATTCTTATTTTAGTGGTGATGTTTTTTAATCTACCTATATTTTTATTAAGAGAAACAGTGGGGGGGGTGTTTTTGGTTTTGGGGTTTTTTTGTGCCTGGAAATAGCACAGACTGTCAAAAATAGCAGAGATATTTGTTATTCTGATTTGCTAATAAAATTTTGCAAAGCAGGACGGGTGTGTGTCTGTGTTTCCACGCGCGCGGGCCCGAGCCCGGGGAGCGAGGCCTGAGGCGAGGCCCCTCAGCCGCAGCTGTGGAGCCCCTGAGGGCGGGAAGCGGCAGCGCCTCAGGGCAGCGGGACGGAGCGGGCCCGGGCCGGCGGCACCGGGGCGGGTTTGTGCCGTCCCTGCCCCTCAGTGACGGCCCGCTCGGGGTGAGGGAGGGCTCATCGGGGCGCAGGTGGCAGGAGGGCCGCTCTGGGGCTGCGGAGGAGCCGCCGCCGTGGCACCGGATCGCCTTGTGGCCCGAGAGGCTCCTAGAGGTGCTGAGACAAGGCTTGATGGGCCTGATGGACCGTGCTTCCACCGCAGGACCCAGGTCCCCACAGCGCAGCCTGGTGTCCCGCACCCTGGGCAGCGAGGTAAGCTCGGCGACTGCCGACCCCAGCAGCTCTGCTATTGCTGCCCTCACCTCTGGTCTGTGCTGTCTTACTCCGTTTACTTTTGCTTGCTCCTTTTTTCTTTTAATGAGAGGTATTGTTCCTATCCACTTTTGTATGTAACTCAAGGAAGCTGTGTGTGTAGAGAAAAGGAGGTATATATTTAACAATGTTCAGTTGAGGATCAAAGAACTTGGAGGCATTTCTTTTCCCTCTCTCATTTCTATATGGTCACTGTAACTGGCTGACATTATCTATATTTCTCACTTAAATGTCTACTCTGTCTTCCAATAAACTTCAAACTTCATCAACTTCAGTGCTCAAGTGGTAGGTAAGATGTAGTTTTCAGCATGTGTTTCAGTGAGAGGAGTTCAAGATGGTCAGGTGCACCTTGTTGCTGGGCAGGGCTAGCAGGGAACCATCACCTGGAAGTGATCATGAGCCTGATGAAGTGATATTACAGCAAAAGTCATCCAGCTGGGGCACGAAGCGTAGGAGGCTTGTGGGGGATGGCCAGAGCTGTACCTCAGCTGGAATGACCGGGTGTGTTGCTGAGGCTCGGAGGCAGAAGTTTGGCTGCGAGGCAGAGCTCCTGATGAGCCGAGAAAGTGAAGGTTTCAGATGGACAAGCAATTAAGGTCTTTGTCACAGTGAGTAACTTTGCTAAGGGAAGGGTGGATTGAGGAGAAGCCTTGGGGAGCTCTGATGGAGTGGAGAATGGGCTTTGGCTGTGTGAGAAGATGGGAAGGAATGGCTGGCCTGGCTGTGGGGCTGGGGCTGGTGTGTGCACAGGGGTATGTGACCATGCCTTGTGCACAGTGTACCCCATATCAGAAACAAGGGTGATTCAGGAGCCTAAGCATGGACCTAGGGCTCTACCTGCACCTCCTTGTGCCAGAGCCTGCTCAAGTGTCTCCTCACAGTGCTATTGCTGATACAGGTTACTGTTATTTTTGAGGGGTAGGTGCAGAGACTGTCACTGAGCATTGGGTTTTTATAGCAGTTTGCTACAACTTGTGACCATCCATCTCAGAGGTGTAACATTTTCCTGTTCTACTTGGAACTGTGCTCAGTCACGGCCTTTTTCGGGTGGGATGTATCTGCTCAACAGAAAAGCTAAGAAAAATAGTGTCGCATCAGTATTTCCTAAAATATGTTTTTTCCCCAAGGATGAACCTCATGAGCTACATACAATGCTTTGTTAATAATTGTTTGAAGTATCTTGTATGTCTGTAACTTGTCTTAATATAACAATTATTTGGTTAAAAAAAAAGCTTTTAGGTAATTCAGTTACCTTTTAAATCTTTTTACTCTATATGCATAAAATATGCTGTGCTGTATCGGTATGAAACTGTAATTGAATTTACTGTTTTGAAGCGTGGAAAAGCCTTTCTAATTTTTAGCTTAGAGCCTCTCATTCAGTTAACAAAGGACAGGAAATGCTAAATTAGGTTTAATCCAAGTCATGCAATTCAGGTAAGAGAAAACAACATAAGGATGGAGTTTTGGTTTTGGTGCTGAGCCTTAGTCTTGTCTTAGTTTATGCTGGGCCTTTAATAGCTGCAGCAAATGAAGTTAAGTCCTCAGAAGTCTGCAACAAGTGAGGTCTTATTTTGAAATGTGAATTACTCAAAGCCCATGATCATGTAAGGCTGGGAATATGTAATGCTACTCTGTCATCTGGAGTGCTCCATTTCTCTGCATCTGCACCTGGATCAAAGCAGGAAGAAAGGCTTTTCTCAGTCTGGCACAGGAGCACTCTGTAAGCCAGTGGTAGGGGAAGCCAGTACTTAAATATGCAGTGTCCCCTGCACAGTGTGTTTCTGTGCCTCTGTTTATACTCCTATGAGCAAATCAACAAATCAGAGATTCCAAATCCTTTCCTGGAGTGTGGTTATTCTGCCAGGAAGAAATCCTACAGGAGTCTGTAGGACATGTGGAATGACATAAAGTGGGCAGCTGTGTAGTTGAAGTAGATCCAAAGCCAGTTAGTAGGGGAGATCAGTTACCAAACATGGTGTGTTATGCCAGGGGCCAGAAGTTGACTCTGTTGGTTAACAGACTTCTGACTGGTGGCCCAAGGTTGTGCTGTTACGCAAATACTGACCTACATTTGGGTTTTTCATTTTTGGTTTGTTTTTTTTTTATCCTTAAGACTGAATTCATAGAGCTATTCCATTTGACATGCACAATGTTGGAAAAAATATAATGTACAGGAGAACATATGATCTTCCAAAGCTATTAATGCAGAGTCACTATAATGCCATTGTAAATGGAACCATGGTAAATGAAATGACTGATCAGTTAGCAAAGCAAACTGTATAAAATTATTTAGATCTCTAGTTTTGGGCTTTCTAGAGCACGTAAGACAATTTATTATTTTCTTGAGGAGTGTATCCTGGTGGTACTGATAGAGAGGTAAAAACAGTCATGTATGTGGAGCTGCAAGGACCTCAGCTTTTACTGTAGTTGTTAAATACAGATTTTTTCAGACTGCAGTTAGAGGAAGCTGGGTAATGCTGCTTACAGGAGCGACAGCTGTGTTTTTTGCACACAGAGATGTCGCAGAGTTGCACACAGTGAAGTTGAACCAGTTCTGTCCTTCAGAAGCCTCTGCTCTCTGGAGCAGAAGCCACTTGTTTCCTTCCTGTAGTTTCTCTTCGTAGTTAGCTGTAACAGCTACATTCCCAAAGTGATTTCCGGGGTCTCAATGCTCGGAGCCACTGGATGTCACCTTGTTTTGCTCTGAAAACTGAGGCCATTTAGTCTGCAGTGGTGTGTGCTTCTAAGGCATTTATTAAGGCTAAAATACAGAAATGGTCCTTGTGTGCCTTGTGGCTACCAGAGGTTCCACCCCTTCTCAGCTGAGAGCTCTCAACACCAGGGTAGTGACAAATGCTCACTCCCTGTGCTCTGAGCAACCTCCGAGTGCAGTGAGCGAGAGAGAAGCTCCAGCACCTCTCGTAGCCGTGTTGAATGAAGGACTTGGCCATCCCCACAGGAGGAGCTTGGTGCCTGATTCCAGCTGATGGTTCAGGGTTGCCTCCAGAGGTAGACACTCTCCCACAGTCCAGTAC
Source organism: Falcunculus frontatus (assembly GCA_013398115.1). NCBI lineage: Eukaryota > Metazoa > Chordata > Aves > Passeriformes > Falcunculus > Falcunculus frontatus. The sequence continues at coordinate 81,169 of VZRV01005199.1, forward strand.
AGCCCTGAAGGAAAGAAGTCTTGACGAGGAGTTGGGCTTCAGGTATACAGTTTTTATTTTGTGAGTCATCTAGGGTCCACTAATAATTATGGAAATGTTTTGCTATCATGTGTAGAATGATTTGAGGGCTATGATGAGGTGCTGAAAAGCACTTGAAAAGCTTTTCTAATTTTTTTTTTTTAATGGTGTGGAAAAGCAGCTGCTGCTGTTTAGCTTAACCTGGTGTAGTAAGTCCCTGCTCTTCAGTGTCTTTTTTGTAGGGACTGAATGCACTTCAGAGGGCAGGCAGTTTATTGGATATGCTAATTAATAATTGTATAGTCGCACCAAAAGTTTTGAATATTGGCACATATCAAAGTTGCTGGTTTTAGTGGAAGAGTTCTTAGAGCCTCCCAAACATGGGTGGGGGATGCGCCTGAGGTGGCACAGACTGCACATCATAGCGTGGACTAAGTGCTTGAGATAGCCTTATCAGTGAGATCCATATGTTCATAAGGAACATCTGCCAGCTTTCACTTTTCATAAAATACTGTGGAAAAAACTGATGCAGTTTTCATGAAAATGAAAAGTTTGATTTTTGCATCATAAGTGCTGAGGAGGCAGAAAACATAAGTTCAATGCAAATATTCCACTTAGGAACGTATGGTTTGGGGCAGATGGGACAGGGGAGGTGGGGTTTCAATCACTTCAGAAACAGCAGTGATCTTCTGTAAGAATATCTGGAAGGAAAGACCTCTGAACAAAATCTCTAGGGAGCAGAATGAAGATAAATGTGCTAGTACACCTCTCTAAATTGTCAAACAAGGGAGTATGTTTGCAAGAGTCTGTGGGTTCCTTTCTTACTATCTTGCTTTTGATGCAGATTTCTTGCCTTGTTCTCCTCACCCCAAACTGTACTTCCACTCAGATTTTTCATTTCAAGGAGTACTGACTGTTTATTTCTTTTAAAAGTCACACTGGAAGAATTCCAGATGTTCATTCTGTTTGTTTTGAAAATCAACAAGCTACAGACTGTTACAAATGGTACTGAGAATTTTTTTTCCCCTCTGATGATGATGAACATTTATTCTGTTTAATGGATTTGGCTCCACGGAGTAAAGTAAAACCTAATGGAGTGTTCAGATGAGTTTCATTTTCTATAAGTTCAGGTAATAGTTACATGGTCCAAAAAGCCCTGTGGGGAAGTAGAGGCTGTTTCACCACCGGTTGTCATGCCAAGCCCATGTGTCTTTGTTTAGAACTATCTGTGCAAGTAATTTATGTCCAATGTTAAAGGTAGACTAAACAGGGTCTCACATCACTGAACCTATTTGCTGCTAGAAGACTCTGTTATTAACAAAAGAGGGCAATAAAAATCTCTTCTGTCAACTTAAACCTGTAATAAAAACACAGCAATACCCGAATGTGACAAAAATGGCAATGCTGCCTGCAAGTTTGGGACATGACTTTCAATGGCTTTTGGGACAGGCTCTTCATGACAAAACCTGCACTGGCAGTCTGCGTGCCTCAGCTTCAGTGAATTTCTGTAATTGAAATTAATTAAAATACTTATGACCTGCTGTGATCTGAAATGTTTGTCTCTCCCTTTGTTGCTGTTGTTACTGCTCATATAAAAGGGGATGCCTGATCTTTAATAAACTGCACGATCTGCAGGAACTTTGAAAGATTCTGGCAGAACAATGTTAATTTGGGAAACACAGATCAGCAGTCCAGCTCCAGCAGGTGAATTTTAGTAAGAAAGAGGACTTACCTGTCCTTGTTAGTGTTTTCGTGAGCATTGGAGCTTCTTAGAAAACATGCTGAAAAATCAGAGGGCCAAATTCTGAGGCTTGCTGATAGCTGTTCAGGAGCTGCTCTATGTATCTCAGGCAAGCGGTCCCTTGCATAGAGCTGAAGCAGCCTTATGCCTTTGTTTTGAGTGGTGATTATTAAGGAGACGTGATCTTTGCCCCCTAAAAAGATGTCCAGTGTACAGTACATTTAAGGGGCGGCAGCTGACAAGGTACTACTTATCTGCAAGATGTTATTTATCTGCAAGTGGCAGATAAATACTTTTCTGAGGCTGTGGTGGATGTAACGTTCCCTTCTCCTTCTGTTGTCACTTCTGCAAAACGTAGTCTGGAAGAGACACTCTGAGTGATAAAAGTCTTATCACTCCAAATGGCACTGACCCCAGAGTGTGGGATTTGTAGTCCCACCAGATAACAGGGAGAGAATCCTTTGGGCTCCAGAAGGGTGACTAAAGGCCTAAAGGAGACTTGCCGAGCAGTCCCCACATGGGGACTATTGCCTATGCTCCTGACTCTGCACGCAGAGATCATCTGTGAAAAGAATTAGATTCTTTTCCACTCCCTAGTGGAAGAATCAGTGAAAATCCCTCTTCTGAGACTGCAGCAAACGAATTTTCCTCAAGAAGAAGTTGTGTTTCGTGGGACCAAAAGCCATCTTTCAAGACAGGTATTCTAGTATCTTTGTTCATGTCTCCTACTTGAGCATCAAATGAGCTCAGTGGGGCTTTCCTGGCAAGCTGATGGAACACATGGCCGTAAGTGACTCAATCAGTTGGATTCCATTTCTCTCCACTGCTTGTGAGCAACACAGATGGTACTGATTCAAGTAAATACACCTCACATGGCAATGCTTGCTGTGCTATGCAGTACACCTGTGCCAGTACTGGAGAGTGGGTTCTGAAAGGTGCTTTGCCTATTGAATCTCTGCACCTGAATTTAAGGCTGATAAAGCAGTTGACAAAAAAAATTGTTAGGGAGTTCAAGTAAACCATTGTATAGTAAGTGTTATTAAGAGGTAGCTGAAATGTTATTTCTCTTGGCCTTGGGTAGTGCCAGTCTATCTCAGTCTTCTTTGAAACTAATTAAACCTAAACCGGCAAGGTTGATGTGTAGTAATTAATAAAAATAATAATTAATTCATAAAATCAAGAAGAATCTGCTTGGGAACCAAAATGTGTGACTTGCTTAGTGTAAGGCAAAAGAAACCTACAACTAGCTGTAGTCCTTCAGAATATATTTCTTCTTCTCAGAAGAAATGGAAACTCTGTATGGAAATTGAGCAAAATGAACATTCTTATGGGAATCTAAGAATCGGTTGAAAAGCCAGTTTTCTGTATTGAATCAACACTAGTGTTCATTCATTATCAAGTTAAGACATTTTATTTGGGAACAAAGGACAGCTGAGAATGTTTAAGTACTCTTTCACACAGGTTTCCCCTCATGCCACCTGGCCACTTATGCTTTTTTTGTACTTGTAGCAGCTTTGCTTAACAACTCCCTAAAGAAACAGGGAACAAAAGATGGCATAGAAATTTTCTAAAAAAAAATTTCTAAAACCACCAAATTAAAAAAAAGAATTATGAGAAATTATAAAATATTATGTACTTTTCAAATCAATTTTTTGTGCAGCTGCTTTTAATCAAGCTTTCATAATGTTTACATACAATAAATTTTCCTGTCCTTAATAGCTATGTACAGCTATTGCCAGCCAAAAGAAAGGTCATATTAATGTCCTAGTATCATTCTAATTGCATGAAGTAAAGATTTTCTCTCCTCAGCAATTTTTCTTTCTAATGACTGCTGCAGTTTTCTTATGCTCTGTTGAAATAGCAAGTTACTGAAACTGTTCTCAGGCCGTACAGTTCATGCCAGATTTGTGGTTTGCACCCAACCACGTGTTAATTCTTAAGTAATTTGGAAGTGACACACTGTTTACTTTTGAATTTTGTTCAGTAAAAAGGTAAATAGGACGGTGATTTTGAGGGCAATGACTTCAGAGAAAGTTATGTGTAGAGCTATAAAATGTTAGTCAAGATCTCTTCTGATCCAAATGCTTAAGATCAGCAGAATGGAGACATAATGTAATAAAAATTTATCTGGTCTTCAAATGGCTTAGCTAATTAACACATAAAAGAAACTAGCAAATTTGTGACAGTATTCTATTTAAAATCCCTTACCATGTTTGTACATAGTGTCTGAGCACTGTCTAGTCATGGGCAGCTTTCAGAATGTTGTGAAATATCCTCTAAAGCTTGGCAAGAAACTGGTCAACTTGACTTGTTTCGTCACCTGGGTTCTTGCTCACAAAAATCAAGCATGTTCATGAAAAGACTAGATTCATGCTTATTTTTAAATACAGGCTTAAAACCTTAACTTCTTACTGAACTGTAACTTAAGGAGAATTAAGCCTATCTATCATAGGCAAGATAGAGAAATCACGACTCACTACAGTGAGAAGTTGCTGGGGATTTGCTGGGTGGTATTTTTTGTTCTCTGATCCAGTATCCCAAAATATGAAGTGACATTGTGTGTTTGGAGGTGCCCCATGGTTGGCACCATGTCAAGCTGCAGTGCAGATGCCCTGTAGCTCTTGTGCAGGACGGCTGCTGGCCTGGGCAGGCTGGCCCATTTCCCATGGCACTAATTGCTTTCAGCATGCCTGAGCTGTGCCCTGCTGCTCCACTGGGATCCAATGTCTGTCCTTTGTTTCCTGTCCTATATTGTCCTGTGGTCCTTCTCCCATGTCACATTCATATGTCAAACTATTGTGCAGCACAGCCTGATTTCTCGTGCTGTAAAAACCATTATTTTCAGATAGAGAAGAACATCTAGAATTGAATTAGAAGTCTAACCCTGAGCTCTCTGAAGGACAGGGTCACGCATCTCTACCAGATGCTCTTCTAAAGGAGCTTTGACCTATGCTGCACTCTCTCTCTATTTAGATCTAAGCATCCCTGTCTGTCTTCGCAAAACCTGAAAATCCTTCTCAGTGGCCTGCTTCAAAGGAAGAGCCCCTGTCTGTGCTCTTTTCATTGCATTAGACTTTCTGTCTGTCCTGCCTCAGTTTAGACACGGCTGTGGATCCTGGGGCATGTTAGAGCAGCCAGGAATGGAATGAACTTTGGTTTGAAGATTCAGATGTCCCACATCAGTGCCTGGAAAGATGGACAGGCAGGTACCTTCCCTCCTGCCCTCCTACCTTCCCTGTTATTTCCCTATTATTTTACCTGATTGTCTCCCTGCTCCATGTGCTTGATAGCCTAATCTCTTCTCCAGTGCCCAGCTCCGGCACAGTTTCATCCCTGTAATTCCCTGGTAGGGCATGGGATCATAAGATAAACCCTAAGGGCTGGGTGTATGCAGGGATATGTCCTGGCAGAGGGGTGCTGGAGAGCATCACTAGAGGTCCTCACAGGGTTTCTGCCCAAGAGTTACCAGTAATGGATAAACAGCAAGCAGAGTACTCTGGGTTGATGTGTATTTTGTCAGGGAGGTTCGTTTTTGGCCAGGCCACTGGGACTCCACTTCTGTTTTTGGAAAGGTCTGGTATAAGCAATCACTCTCTTTCACTAATCATACCAGTGTATTTATAAAAATTTTTCATTTTATACCTTGTTCTTTGAAATCTGGAGGCAAGACCCAGCAGTGCTTCTTCAGGCTACCTTCTCTTTCAAATTCTGAGCAGGGTTTTCCTCTCAGAATTCTTAATCCGTATGTCCCAAATTACTTTCCTGCAAAACTGCTGCTGTGAACAATACTTCTGCATTACCTTCCTGTAGTGTTGATTCCTAGTTTTCACAGTAGCATTTCAGCTTTTGATTCGAGGAGGACACCCTTACGTGAAGCGTGCAAATGCAATAGAAATTGTTGTCCGTGTTGCTTCAGCTGCCTTGCTGCTTTTGGTTTAGCTGGGTCATGACTGTTGCATCACTTCTAAACTGTGGCCAAAGTAAATTACTATTTTTTTTGTTTTGTCTTCAGTCATGAACTTTAATCGTTCTTCCAGCAGCACACAAACAATACTATTAATTTGTATTGTTTTATTCAACTGTGGCATGAAAGGATGACATCAGTTTTGGTTTTAATTCCTTTGGCGTGTGTTTCTTAAGACAGCTGTTACATGGAAGAAGAACTTAGGACATTTCTTGGAGTAGCATCTCCAAGTATTAAAATTGTTTTCTGGTTGTGTATGGTTATACATCCTACAAAAAGCTTGTGAATGATGGTGGGCCAGTTAGAATCCAGGCATTGAAAATATTGCAGACAAAATAAAATACCAAACCGTCTCATTCCCGTGCTTCCCCTGACTTCTCCGTTGTACCCAGCCGATGCTGGAACCTCTCCTCTGCTCGAGGCTCATGTGAGCGAGGACTGAAGTGGGACACGTTGCCTTTCCAAGCACTGGATCACAGTGTTCCACTGGAGTTCCTCTGTGCCAGGCTAAAGGACACGCGTCCCTCCGGCAGGGCAAGGCAGCGGCTGCTGCACCGGTCATGTTGTGTGTATTGAGCAGAGGCCAACTGGGATAAAGTGTATTTGCAGGCTGGCTGGCCTTGCAGTGCAGGGGGCTGGTTCACATGTTGATGAGAGAGAGACAGACAAATCAGAAAATGTCCTTAAAAAGGGGAGAAAGGGTTGTGGATGAGGGCAGCAGGGGAATGACACTGAGGAGAAGCTGGGAGAGGTGGGAAAGGGTCACTGTATTGGACAGTGTGGGGAGCAAACATTAGGGGAGGCGTAGGAGATGCAGTGGGTGTGGGCTCATCCAGTGTCCTTAGGCATTATCCATGTACCATGTCCCGGTACCTTCCAATACAATAGGAGTTTTTATTTCTGTGACACCCCACAGCAACAGAAAAGAAATGCCTCTTGTCATTTCCACGTCACCATGCTGAAATTAGCCATTCTGGCACCCGTCTTATCAGTATGTTTAATTCCATAGCTTGGACTTTGTTCTTAGCACCAGTATTCAGCACTGGATAACCTCACTCTGAAATACAAATGTGAGAGCAGGACCAAAAAAGGATCTCAAAGCCTCTCCTCACTCTAAGGCTGGCACAGCAGGTATCTAATTGTACATTGATACGGTGAACTCTATATGTGATAGCAGAGAGTAGGAACTTAGTGAATGCTTCAGCTGGAAGCAGAAAACTGACATAATGAATTTCTAAGCTAATTCAGAAAATGATCCATAAAGTTCAGATAGGGGTAACTTATATCCCATCCTAAATATGCAGATTACTCAGAGGATGTATTGATGGGCTGTTCTTTAGGACACCAGCTTGGTTAAACAGGGATGCTCTTTGCAGGCCTTTTTGTGCAATGGGCAGAGCTTTCTATTCATCTAGCCAAACATTTCTATATAATTGAACTGCTTTTCATTTCAAAGCAAAACGTGGAGTTGTTTTGTGTGTTTCTTTTTCTGTTAAGAGAATTCCAGGCTTTTGTTAAACAAACAAAAAGAGAAAACTACTAAAAATAAGGTGTGCTGGGTGGTGGCTTGCTTTCGCTCTTGGGAAGAGGAGTGAAAGGTTTTTAATGTTACTTTCCATGTGATTCTGTAATTAAATTGATTTAACACTATCTATGTAGAGCTTGATATAGTACATTTGGAGAAAATTTAAAAGTAGATGTAGGATGGGGTTTAAAATGAATCGTATTTATATATTTGTGTATTGTATTGTATATTTATTGTGTATTTGCCTTGCTCTTTTTTTACTTTGCCTCTTTTTTTCTTTTGATCAGTTTTATCGGCTCCTATCTCTTTTCATAATTCTCATTGTGGAATCGGCTGAAGTGTTTATTAGTGTTTCATGATATAAATGTTTAAACTCATATCTTTTTTGGGTGATTTAGGGCTGAATTAGCTGTGACAAAGAGGAATGTCTGTTCGTTGCTCTGTGATTCTCCCTGTCAAGTCCAGGACTTCATGGTACATACAAATCCAGATAGGTGTAGAAGGAGCTCTGGGCTTTTGGGTTAAACCCTGGTATTGGAAAAGTTGTCTCATCTGTCTAGGCTTAGTTTTTACCTCTCTGAAATGATGATAGCACTCCAAGTGAAAGATTTCTTTCCAGTATTCATTTGGAAAATGACCTTTACACTTCTGAGTCTCCCTCGTGAGTGGGCACGTTCTTTGGCCAGTGGCAAGCAGGTGTTGTGGTGGAAGCAGCCCAAGGAGCTGTGTGGGACAGGAAAAAGCCATGCTGGAACTTTACCACTCTCCTTCTACACAGACCACTATGAGCAGGGGTTTTCTTGTAAAAGGAGACCATTAGGTAACATGCTGATTTGAACCACAGCCTGTGCTAGACATATTGGTATAACTCTGTCCTATTTGTACCTTCCCCCCCCCCGCCCCCATCTAAGGGAAAGAGGATTCTTTTTGAAAAGCATTGTGAGATCTCAAAGTGAAAGGTGTGGGAGGGTATTATTTGTCTTGTGGTGTTTGCTGGAAAAAAAATTGAATGCGAGAACAAATGGAATGAGAGGAAATGTGAAAACAATGGGAAGAGAAACTGCTTTTAGCCTTACAGAGTAGTCATTGATTCATGAAAGCACAAGGATAATTCCTCATTGTACAGCTTTCAGACAACAGTTAGAATATTCACTTTGAGTTAAAGACTAGAAAAATGTTAATGAACTGACAGAAGCCAAAGAAAAGTCAGTTAAACAGCATTTAGAGGACTAGACAAATAACTAATAGGCAAAGGGGGAGGGAAGTACTGAAATGGAATGGAGCATGAGCAAGGAAGGAACATAGCTGTCAGAATTGAAAAGGAAGATAAACTCAGAGAAAAATAAGTGCTCTAGTAGCTCAAGTTCAGAAAGAGGAATTCTGGGACAAAAACAGTTGTACATTTGAGTTTTTTCCCTAAAAAGATTTTTTTTTAAAGTCTGCTTTTAAATTTTTATCTGGTTTATTCTGAGGAATTACCTAGATAATGTGGAAAAATAAATTCTTTCTAAAATTGCTAAACAGTGCATTTGAATGTGCTGTTTAGCCAAAAGGTTTTACAGTATCTTTCAAGCCCTCAGGTTTCCTGTGGCACAATTACCTGAGTACTGTGTGTAATCATGGTCTTGGAATGTTGCTAATTTTGAGGACAGCTCTTAGGTATTTTATGCATTTGTAGTCTACAAAGAAAAACTAAACAATCATAATTATAAAAAAAGCTTTTCCTAGGTTTAATATTTGTTAATGCCTTTTATAAAATTAATTATATATTCTGACTTACAAAATTAAATTCTTCTTGATGAAAGAAATGACGCATAGGATCTTTCATGGAATAATTGTGGTAAAGGATAATAACATGTTGCATTTGTGCAAAAAGAGGAATTTGGAAGCAGGCTTATGCTAGTACTTTGATGTGTAACTTATTTCAGAGAGAAATAACGAGGAAGGGGACTTACTCAAGGTCACATGGCCTCAATGAAAAAAATGGAAGCTTTTTGCTTAACTGAAGCCCTCTAGATAAAGTTTTTTTTTTTTCTTGTTATGAAAATGGAGACCAGATCAGTGCTGTGCTTATGAATTGCATAAACTTTAGTCTTTCCTAAATTTTTCACCTGTCTTGGATTCCACTGAAGAAACCAGAATAGTGCTTGCTCAAAACAGCTCAAGCGTTACTTTGCTACTGAGCCCTTCTTGATATGTTGCAACTCTCTGTAAATATTAACTGGTATGACATTGTGGGTGCTCCCTTTTGGGAGGGCTATGAGTTTGCTGTGCACGAAGTTGCTGGGGATAGGCACACAGCTCTTGCGTGCTATATTTGGCAGAGCTCAGGTCCATCCCCCCCCCGTGTCCTGCCAAGAGCAACCGGTCTGTTTGCTCCCGCTGCTCCAGGGCCGTGGAAGTTGGATAACCTCTCCACTCGAAATGCAAAAGGATGGGGAGTCTCCAGTAGTAAGCACGAAGGTGGTGTTAGAGCTCTCTGCTGTCTTTGTTCCGTGTTTCCATTCAAAGGTCTTGCTCATTGAGTAGGAAAGACTACAGGGTGTGGTGGGGGGAAGCAATTGTGACAGGCACTTTTCTTTTCCTAACTGTATTGCTGAAAGCGTGGGAAGTAGGGACACACTACAGGATTGTGCAACAGGGGTTTTTAAAAGACAGCAGCGCACCAAAATTCACTCATGAGGCCCTAAAGAGATTGTGAACGTAAGAGTGCAGCTGGGACTGGCAATCCTATGAATGGTACTTTGACCATTGGCCATTTTCTCTTGTTGTTTAGCTCTCTCCAGTATCTTTATGGGTATAGGTATTATTGTGGCACAATATTTAAGCTGCACTTTGGCTGTGCACCGGATGCTACCATATTGAGCTAATGAGAATTACTAGTCCTCTTACAATTCTAGTAACCTGCTTGCTACATGTGCTCAAAAAGTTTCATACCCATGCATAGATTAGTTTGGAACTAGTCTTGTGTAGGAATTCAGTTGTTACTTACTTGTTCACATATAATCCTTTTAATTTCCCCTGTATATTAACATTCACTGTCTTCCAGTGCAAACCCCTCTTGTTTCCCATGTGTTTTCCTCAGTTGTTCTCTGTAATTTTTCCTGTCTTGGCTTGGCCAAGGGCATTTCTGAGGTGTGGAACCTTGATAAAAAGCTAGGCTGAGTGAAACAGTTTGGAAAAGTTACCAGCTAGCTAAAGAAAGGGAGAGATGGCCATGGACTGAACCAGATCTCAAATTTAAGGTTACTTCAGACTGGTTCGTACTCTGCATTTCACAGTTGAGTCCAACAGTAGAAGAAAAGAAGTGACACAACCACCTGCAATCCTGAGCTCTGAAACTGCTGATTATGTGGCAGTGATGATTTGTACTGGGGTAAGAGCCAGCTGGCTGTGTGGATGTGGCTTTAGATTGCTTTCTAATAAATAACACTTAGTATGGCTCAGCTTGGTATGAACAGGAAGTGCCAGGCAGAGGAACTGTCACTCCAGAACATGAGTCAGAAGATGAAATTAAGGACTGACACAGATGCATATATTTCAGTGCCTTCACATTTGGCATCTCTGCACAGGCAAATGATCTAATAACAGCTCCCTTCACATACCTTGGATTCACAGGAAAAGAGCTAGTGTTGTCATGAGTAACATATAAAAGACATAGGTGAATGGTATTTTTAGCCTAGCTAAAATGAATTTTTCCATGCACTTCATAGATTGGTGTAGGTTGGCTTTAGTCATGTTTTTTAGTGCTTGCAACTGCTCTGTCCACACCTCCTCAGTGACTGACACAAGCTCCTTTCCTCATCTTTTAATTGGCAAATTTGCCTTTCTTTTGCCTCATGTAAATTGTGAACCATGAGAAGAGTCTTGCCTTTGAATGAGCCCTCACAGAGATGATGGCTTCAAGACTGTTTTTATTGGGATAAGCCCACAAGACAAGACTCCTCATATTTCTAAATACTAAGAATGTAACTTCTTTGGGCAAATCTGGGTTCTATTCTGGTTAAGTAACTGCCGAGGCAGATCACTGTGGTTTTAATAACTCTTGGGGGTGATAGTTTTACCCACACAGAGACCTAAATGCAAGAGAGGGTCAGAAGTAACAATTTGGTGCCTTTTTATCCAATCAAGTTTTGTTCAGTATCATTTGTTCTGATTTGGAATCTTTTTTTCCTACTGACCCTTTATTAACTGGTGGCACAGAAACATTCAGTGTCCTTTGTTCTAACTGTTGTCCCATTTCTGTATAAAATTTTTTCTGAGTCACATCCCAAACCATATAGACTCCTTTCATTGCCATGACAACAGCAAGGCATGCCAATGTTAGCAAAGTCTGCTGGAAAAAGAGAAGTCAGTAAAATCAAAACACAGTTAATTGAGGTATTTCATATATAAATTCCCATTTTCTGTAATGATCCAAAATTATCCTGCATTGTGGAAAAGCAGTTAAGAATAAGCCCTAGATAAATAGCATAGCTTCATGCTGGATGTTGGGTCTTGTCCTAGGCATTGCATTACCAAAAAAATCTTACAAAAATAGTGAGAGTGGAATTGGTCATAGCCCCGGTGAAATGTTCAGATCAGAAGAGGATAAAGAGTGAAATGCGGTTACTAAAAAAATAAAGGATAATTACTAACAGTTTTAGGAAAAAGCTTGGTATTAAATTGTGCGTTGTTCTTTCATTATCATACCTTTCTCTTCATTGCCTAAGATTAAAAGTACATTTGATGGGATTACGTAACAGTACGTTTTAAACTTATAAATAATGCAGCAACTCATGCAAAGTAATAGGGAATCATTGATGTAAAACAGGTCTTGTAGAGCTGAATGCTGGAAGAAATCTACTTAGTCCCAGTGAAGCTGGGAAGGAGGAAAACTGTAGGTGGGACTTGAAAGGTCTGCAGTCATCATGAAGGATTATTTCTGTTTTAAAAAGAGGTGAGAGCACAGAGATAACAGAGGTACTATCTACTGCCTCTTTTCCCTTGAAACCTCCATGATCATATGGGCTTTCTCTTGGCCTCCCTCTATGCTTTGAAGCTAAGATGGAAACTGTTTTGGAAATAGAAATGGAGGATGAGAGTCCTGCAGTCAGGGGCATTATCTGCTGAAGTTTTGAATACTTCTGCATATGCTTGCTGTGAAGGAGGGGGAGAGGATGAATGACGTTGCCCACTGAGAAGCTGTGATTCAGGTATTCCTGGCCTATGTCTAGGGTTGTCCCATAAAACTCCTCTCAACTCCTCTTTTCATGTTACTTTCACCCTGCTAATATATAGCTAGCTGCAGGTGGCTGAAGGGGTCATCTTTCCTCTGGTATGTCCTCAGGGTACCCAAATGAGTTTCAGGAGCCTCTGCAATTTCCAAAGGATGCAAGTGCTATGTTTTCATTTAATGATAGTTGACTCTCTGATGAGGTGGCTGAATTGTGGTGACAGCCATAGGTAGTGTCAGAGCAAATGTAGACTTGTTCCTCTTATTTATATCCTTATTTTCAGACCTACTGGTGCTACTGTAGGCTAGAATGCTGTTTGCTTTGTTTGGGTTCTCAGTAATTCTGAAGGTACTTGCTTGCTTAGGACAGGGTGATGCAATAGACCTCCTCATCCTGCATCACTTGCCATGCTGGGTTTTATTGGAGTTCAGAAGGTCCCGAGTCCAGCTGGCTGTAGATGCAGACAGTAGCTCAGGCATTGGAGCTCCAGCTCTGAAAGAGAAACTGTGGAAGTTACTTGACTTATCAAAGATTGCAGTTAATATCAACTATTAACAGTTGCTATCTAATAAACAAGCTTCATGTGGGAATTCACAAAGATGAATAGCAATGGTCCTCCAGTGTAACTTAAATTCTGGGATCAGTGAGCCTCTGGAAACAGCCCTACAACTGTATCCAGCCCTACACCTGCATCCAGGCAAATGGCAAGGAGAGAGCCCTTGACTCTCAGTACTGCAGAGTGATTGATGGGCTGGGTCAAGACTTGAAAAACAAAACAAGAAAACCTTGTGGTTTTGTGAACTTTATATTTAAGTGTACATAACTTAAAAGCATTAGACATTTGCAAACCTAAGAAATCCCTTGAGAATTGTACAATGCTTGGCTGCACGTGGAGTCTGCAAGCCGTAAAAGCTGCACTTAATGATAAGGTTTTGTCTTCACATTGTGGCTAATGTGTGTGGGTGTGGGGCATGTCAGCATGGAGAAGAGTACACACTGCTGAGTGTGTCTGTTTATTCTGTTTTATCTTCTATGGAATGGCATGTCGGCTGGACATCTCTGCACTGAATGTGTTTTCATCTATCTGTTGAATTTTTAAAATTTATTTCTTACACAGCATCCCTTAGCTGACATATTTGAAATACTTAAGGAATCATTTAAAATGTTTTTATAATTTACCCCATTTTTTGTGGTATTTGTTAGCACAGCTGGTCTCATCAACAAAGAAGCTGCTCATTCACAGCAGAGTTTGAATATGGCTTTAGGCAAAAGATTAGGTGGTGTAGTTAGAAGTATGAAACGAAAAAAAAATCTTACAACTCATTGAACAAAAGTAGATTTTCTTGACTGTTATCCTGTGGGTTGGTATTCCCTGAGTAAATTGCTAACAGAGACTTTTTCTTAGTCTGTGTTTTTTACCTTGGTTGCGTCAGACTTTTCAAAGCAAGGCATTTGGGTTTTATTCCAATGCCAAAAAACTGTGAATCCCTGAGTAGCCTTTTAGGGTGCAGAATGAAGAGCCATCAATACCTGGAATGAGTCTACGAAGTGGCCAGTGACATTTAATCCAATTTTGGTTGGAACTTGTGTCATGAAATGCAACAGTCCCTGCAGGGAGCTGAGCTCTACCCTTATGGACCTCCCCTAACACTTCCTAACTCAGTAAACCATTAAGGCTACTGAGGAGAGATCCAGGAAAGATGGGTCATAGGACAAGGACATAAGGATGGGATCTCTGGTCCATTGGTACCGGGTGTCTGAGGCCAGCCATGAGCCCGTACCTTGGGAAGGAAAGGCAAGAGCAAGCACAGAGTAAAGTGTCCCCAAATATTGTAGGGCCTCCTGTGGGTCAGGGCATTTTTCAACCAGAGGAGATGTCTTTGGTAATCTGTGATGGATTTTTTTCTTTCTTGTATTTCTCCAGTCTCTTTTTGAGTCCAGGTAAACTTTTACTACATTTTGTCCTGCATCAAGGTGTTCTACAGCTTAATTATATGTGAATGAAGAAATAACCATTCTTTTCCTTGTTCTGAAATTTTCATCTACTAGTTCCTCTTGTTACCTTCCAGCTCTTTTACTGGAAGAGCATAAACAATTGTTCCCTGTTCACCTATTTCACATCACCAACCTTTGTAAGCTTCCATTGTATTCCTACCTTAGGCTGATGTACTGAAACATATGCAGTCCCTTCTTGCAGTTTTCCTCTTGCTTCATGTCAGTTTTCCCACTTATTTAGTCATTACTAATGTCTACTGATTTAGTCATGACATCTCTAATATTGTATGGGCTTTACCAATTCATGGAGGTATAACTGAGATTTCTCATTGCGTTGTTTCTTGCCACTGTGGCCTCACTGATCTTGGCATGCCGTTGTTGCTGCCACCATCTAAGCCTGTGGCAGTCTTCACTGTATACTTTATCCTACTTTAGACTGGGAATTTCATTCCTCAGTGACAGTTTTACTATTTGTTGTTATGTTATTTCCTTTAAGCAAATGCTTTAATATACTCCTTCTTATCCACTCATTCGTTCTGCCTTTTCCGCGCTTTTTATCCCTGCATACAGCACCCATGTCTCTTCTTTTCACTGTCTGTCCAATACACCAATTCCATCAGGGTCCCCACCTAAATTAGGTGCTTCATTTCCCTGACCCGTTTCTTTGGTCGTTTTTATGCAAAAGTATTTGTCTGCTCTTCCTCGCCCTTGCAGAAGATAAATGAACCCGACCGTGTGGGCGCTGTCTCCGTTCCCAGTGCTCGCAGCCGGCTCCCATTTTGCCGGGCCGAGCCCTGCCCGCCGCAGGTGCAGCCGCGGCTCCGCCTTCGGCGGCGAGCGGCGCGTGCCCGCGCACGGGAGGTGCCCGGCGGGCGGAGGCGGGGAGCGGCCGGCGCTCTCGCGAGAGCCGCGCTGTAGCCNCCGCCGCCTCCCCCCGCCGCTGCCTGGTGAGCGCGCGGCCGCGCGGGGCTGAGGAGCGCGGGCAGGGGCGGGGAGGCCTGGGCGAGCCCGAGGCCGGGGGGGCTCTCCCCGCGCCTTCCCCGCCCGACAACACCGCGGGGCTGCAGCTGCAGCCGCGGGCGTCCGGGAACGGGGGGAAGCTGCAGGCGGGCGTGAGGAAAAGGGGAGACAGGTGGGGCCGTTCAGGTGTCACTGCCCTGTTGCTGAGGGTGGGAGAAGGACGGGCGTCCTCCGGCAGCTCTTCTCCCTCCGTGGGGGCTTTTTGTACTTCTTCAAAGCGGTATAAACGATACGAATTCTGCATTGTGCTTCGGCTGAGGTCCTCGGAGCCTGTGCTTTTCCTCATGAACGCGGTTGTAGTGTGGCCGTGCATTTTCCTCTAAGTGTTAAATGCATGTCTGGCTACATGCATCCCAGGTGGACCTGGCAGGTGTCAAAAAATTAATCTGAAATTTGTCATGTTTGCCTTCATCAGCTGTGTGCATGACTGTAGGTAGGTGTTCCATGTATCTCCAGACCTGTCATCTGAATTGCACTGTCTTCCCATGGCATATTTGCTGGCTCTTGCTTGCAATACTGAAGCATTATATGTGTACTTTTACTTAGAGATGATTTATTTTGTGTTTCAAAGTGAAGTCCTAGCAGGTGTTTTGTTGTTGTGTTTTGGGGATTTTTTAAACTGCATATGGTTAATTTCATTGAGATGTTGCTGTATACGAGTTGCTTTTCATGGTTTTTTTAAAGGGCAGAACCCTTTTGTTATGCCCTCTCCTTTTCACACTGTATAGAGGAGAGGTTTAGTGCAGCTGAAACATTTTCATTTCTGTTGTCACGTATCTAAGCTGAGTGTTTCCTCATGAATGGTGTACTTTGCTGTAGCTGGGACCATGTGCTCTAATATACATGTATACATATCCTGTATGTATCTGTATATATACACGTGTGTAACTGTCTCATGAGGTTGATCAGATTTGTAGTTTAGCAAAGTATTCTATGCTGGTATTTCATAATAAAACCTCGAAGCTCTGAGTTTACACATCCTGAATTTAATGCTCCTTGTTAGAGACCCCGTATATACCACATTTGCTCTGTTGGGATGTGGGACTGCGGAGGATTTGGATCTCGGGGTTAAGTCTCACATAGTTTTGGGGAATAGTATAATAGGTATTTAATCTGGAAAGGTAGACTGTATACCTGGTCAGTCTGCTACTGCTTCCCCATTCTGAGAGGAATCTGGTTTTTTTCATGAGAGATTAAAAGCTCTGCAATGTTGTGCTACAGGACAGAAGGGCAGTGCCGGTCTCCGGTATCCTTGTACCTATGAGGAATTTGTTAGGTGGCTTTATCACAGTGGTTGTGTTTTAAAAGGAAAAATCTTAAAGCTTTTTGTCTCTGAGTACAAACCTGTACTGAGTATTTCCTCTCTGCTCCTATGTTCTTATTTAAATATGTCATGTATGTTTTGTTCTTTGTCTGAACATTAACACTAAGCATGTTTTTGTGGTTGGAAGTATATAAGTTGAAGGGGAAGTGGGAGTGTTGAATTCTTTTTTAGAAACTGTGTAAAGGAGGTGTTTATTGTTAATTAAGCGTAGGGATGTAAAGTCTTTGACTTATTTTTGCTGAGGGACTGCTTGGCATAGTAAGACTATAACAGCATTTTTTGATTCATTTAATCATTGAATTGAAAAACAGTTTACCAGTTCTTCTGCTGTTTCAGAACTGAATTAAATGGATAGTAATTGATTGGGAGATGGTTTAAGTGACTTGACAAAAGATCTTGTTTTGGTTTTGCCTTTAATCTACCAATTTGAGGTAGCCATAATCTTTATTTTTCAAAGAAAACAATACAGGGGTGCTCTGCATATTTTAAAGTATCAGTAATGGCTGGAGTAGTACCATTTTACAGACGGGGAAAGCTACATGTGAAATCAGCAATAATATTTGTGTTTGAGTAGTAAAATTATGTATGTTTAAGTACTTTCATTTAAGACATTAAGACACATGTAGTATTCCAATCTTTCTTTCTGTTTTTAGTGTAATTATTCTTGTAATACTCATGGGGTAGAGATGCACTTATCCCCATTTTAAAAATAAATAATGGAGACAGAAGTTATATGTATTTCAGGTAGACTTGGTGGAGCAGGCGTTTGATTTCTGGTCATAGGTTGTTAGGAAGTCAGTAGCCTTTCAATACAACAGTCTTAGATCCTGTACAGATACTTAATCTTCCTCTGTTCATGTAACTCGAGAGATTTTTATCTTGCACTGGTGTGTTTTAGTTAAAAGTAGGATGCAATTCTCTATGGCTGCTTTGACTTCCTGCTGTCAAAGTCGTTGTAGTGAATGGTGACTACTGTGCTGGTTGTGTTTCTCGTGATTGGCTCTCAGAAATACTCAAACTCTGAAATTGCTGCCAGGTTTTCTTTTTGTCTCTCTCCCTTGTAGTGACTGACAGTCAAGTGGAACATTCAAATCTAGTAGGTGCTAGCTCTTTAAAAACATCTGAAGTAGCCCTCAGAAATCGAAGCTCTGCTGTCACAGGGCTGCTTGAAGTAACTGCCAGTGTGCTGCAGCTGCTTGCTGCGCATTAGAGTCATTCAGAGTAACCCTTGTAAATTCTTAATATAAAAAAAAAAGAAAACAAAGCCAGCCTGGAGCCCAGTGGCTACAGGATTTGCCCATCAACAGCAAGCATAATTGCGACCTTGGAACTGGCCAGGTATATTCCCTGGCCTGGACTGCCTGTTGTGATTGACCCGATGTCACCAAGCTAGTTGGGAGAATGTTCAGGTGGCTCAAGCAATCATCTTCTCTGCTGGGAGCTGGAATTAATTTGCCGTTTAAAGAATAGCCTGCAGTTTGAGTCCTCCTTACTAGTAATAATTTTTGTTTTGCTGTCAGGACTAGATAATACGGAGATTTCATCCTCAGAACATTTCCTTACAAGCAGAAGTTTCTTTTTCAGTTAAACAGGGGCTGTCTGAGTCAAGAAATGCAAGTGTTGACAGGAAGCGTTAACACAAAGAGGCATCCACAACTTTGCTGGGCAACCTGCTCCAGTGTCTCATTATGAGAGGTTTCTTCTTTACATCCAATCTAAACCTACCCATGTTCAGTTTAAAACCATTTCCTGTTGTCCTGTCACCACAGGCCCTGATAACAGCTATTTCTCCATTACTCTTTTACGTCCCCTTTATATCTATCTATCTATCTATCTATCTATATATATATGTCTCTGTATATATCTCTAAAGGCTGCAGTCTACCTTTCTGCTTACATACAGCTAACTTGAAAGTTAAATGTGTTTGAATTTTGACTGTCTGTACATATTGCACTTTCCTGTCAGTTGCTGAGTTTCTCAATTTCAAGTCATGATTTCTAGTAAATAAGTCTTCAGGATTTTTGTAGTTTTTGCAAGAAAATATCTCTTAACCTCACCAGAGTTTTCATCCCTTTTCCAATGCAAGATCACGCACCCTTCTTTGCTCAAATTGTTGGGATGTTTTTGATATATGGGGATTTCTGTTTCTCAGCTCCTCTTTTCACTAACTGCTTTTGATGATTGTGTATATGGAGCATCTTGCATTCTCAGCTTTTGTTTCAGTAACCTTAAAGCATCTGAAGAAGTAATGGATTAAATTGATTTTTCTAAGTTTATCTGCTGAACAATAATGATAATTTGTATTTCTTCTCTACTTGGGTAGATTTTGTACAGCCCCCAGAGGTTTACATTGACAAACCATGATTAGGTTTTTGTATCACTTTCTTTTTAAACCTAAGGGCAAAAGGGCAAATAGCTTTAATTTTGTATTAATTTAAAAATAAGTTTGTCTTCCTTTGGTCTGTCTCCCAAAGGGTTTTTGGAATGTCCAGTTGTGACCAGCTGAAAGCATAGGGTTATATTGGTTTCATCACTCTACCTGATAATGAATAAATGAATAATCCCACAGGAACCTAAAATCATGTAGGAAGACTAAAATTGGAAGAATATCAAGTAGAGCCTCACCATGGCTTACTTAACAAATATAAGGCCAGGTGGAATCCAGTATTTGGAAAGAAAAGTTGATGGTTGTTTGCATAATTAATCTTATTATGAATGATGATGTCATTTGTTTGGTTTCCATATGCTGAGCAGGAGGCTAATACAAGGAGGAAAGATAGTGGTCATTGTGCTCAGTGGACACAGATGTTCACATGAATTAATGCTGGTGTGTATTTCACTGTAATGTTTTAGGAGTGAAGAACAATATGCTGTAGCTGCTGTTCTTGCTTGCTTTTTCTGGGTTAGTTCCTTTTGCTCCTTGCCTTCCCATTCCAGATTTGTAGGAGACCGTGGCTCATTTTTTCTGCATTGTTTTACTGTCTATCCCCTGTTACTTAGCACCACTGCCTTTTTTCTTTTTTTGCTGCTTCTAATGACACTTTTTGTCTCTTTGCTTTCAATTCTTTGTGAATTTGTAGTAATTTCACTGCAGTGTCAGTATTTTCTAATTCATCATTTTCTCTTTTTTCTTTTCTATGACTGTTTTGGATGGATTCCATTCACCTCACATCTGTCATGATGCTGTGTATAGACTACATGGATAGGCCAAAAAACATTTGAAGATTGCTGCCTTGCATAGTGACCTGTAGTGCTTTTTGGCACCAGTGAAATATTGAACAGACAACTCTTCTGGGCAAAATTATGTCCTGTTGGTTTCAACTGTCATAGTGTCCCCTGGCCATGAGCAATATGAAACATCTTGCAGGTTTTGCATTTCTGTACATTTTGTATTGTTGGCCTGTGACAAGGCAGGATTTTAATTACTTTTACATATTCTTAGTTTCTAAATGACGTTTCAAGTAAAATGTTGTTTGGAACCTTGATACCTGCTGCTAAATCCTATATATACAACCCCTTATTTATGCAAAAAGGGAAGCATATCAGTTTGGTTTAGTTGTACTTTCAGATTGTAAAATTTTAATAAGGATTGCAAAGATTGCTGCACTCTACCATGTGCATGTAAAGCAAGATTCTTACTGGGACTTTGTGCCTCCTTTGAAAAAAGTATGAAAGACTGGAATGATAAAAACTTAAGGTAGTCTGTCATTTTATGGAACGTCAGGAGCTGTTAGGACTAGAACTTGGCAAAACCAGAGAACAGTCCTTCTGTTGCACAAGTTAAAGGTACAGCTGTATGTGGAATTCCACATGCATCTCTGGAATCATACACATTAGGAATTTGAGAGAATATTGAGGTAATAATTTAGTAGGTGCGGATATAGACTAAAGATTTTGGTTTACTGGTAAGAATGTTAAGTTTATTTGAATTAACAAAATAATTTAGAAGGGTTCTAAGTGCTTATGCTACAAAACTAAGATGTTGCAACTTTGAAGAGATTCCACTTGTATAATGGAGTTGTAATACTGTCATCACAGTGAGGCAGTAAATAGACACATATTGCATCAGGTTTTCTGTTGTGTTTTAAGTAAATTAGCTTTTCCAGAGCTGTGATTGGCAATGAACTCAGAACTTCTACCTTATCAAAAACTTATCTAAAATGACATCCCAGAATAAAGTTTTTCAGTCATCAGTGTCACTTGCAGGGAATTAATTGAATTATATTCTTAATGAGCTAGTGGAATTACCTGATTGAATAATGGAATTGTGTGAATTGATTGTGAAATCTTTCCTGAGTTTTGTGTGAGCCACAAAATGCTTGATTCTTCTGGCCAATCACAGAAGTTAATTTCTCACTATTGGAAATAAAGCTTTAACTACTTGTAGCAGTATCAAGAGCTGTAGTGTGCTCTGGCTGCAATCTGTTTAAATATTAAATTTTGTAATCCTTTTTAGAAACTACCCAGGTGACGTCATGCTGAAGGTACCTTGAGCATAGGAGGTGCTCTAGGAGCCCCTCATGTTTAAAATAGTAAATGGAGCTGCTGCAGGCTCTGGGAAGTTCATTGTCACTGAACACACAGTGAAGCACTCTGTATATGTGCGTGGTACAACATCGCAGGCAGGCAGTGAACAGAATTCAGTTTCACAACCAGATCTTTGCATGTTCTTTAATTTTGGTGTTTCCTGCCTTTGATTTGACTGTACAGACGGACTTCTTGTGTTACAAGCTTTTCTAATTAGGTTCCCATGAAATAAATGTAGTCAGCATCTTACAAAGGTTGCTGAAATTGCTGATTGAAGAGAGGGAGAGAGTGAGAGCTTGTGAGGTTTTTTTTTCCTCTGAGAAAACTTTTGATTTTTAGGACATATAATATTTACAGCTTTATAGGTGCAGTTTTTCAAGAGCTTTGCAGAAAATAAAGCTTTCAGCTACTTCTGTAGGAGTTCTAAGAGCCTGAGCACTTGGCTTCTGTCAGAATAGTTTTTGTGTGTGCTTGATTTCTGCTGTAGTCAGACTAAGTTAAACAAAAACGTGGTAGTATCAGTGTGTGTGCTAGTGTCACTGATTTAAGAAAATGGATTTTCTTCATACTGATTGAAGATGCTGTATCATGCATTTTATATGTTTGGAAATCTTCATGGACTGTGAGAAGTTCTGCCTGGGTTAAAGAATAGGTTAAAATATATTCCCCTTGTTTGCTATGTTCATTTGACGACACTTTATGTAAGATCGGTTTTGCTTTATATCCCTTTATTACAATGTTTACTTCATTGGACCTTGTACAGGGAGGAAAGCACAAAGCTGTAAAATAACAATTAAGCAGGAAAATTCAGGTTTGTACAAGCAGTGGGAAATCACTGTGCTTCAACATTTACCTACATTTCTGAGCTGATTGTTCAGATTTTCCTTTTCACAGCCTGAGCAGCAGCTGAACCTTCCTCCTCCTTGTCTGTGGACCTGTATTATTCTTGCTGGAATACCGGTGATTTGCTTGCATTTGGCAATGAGGTAGAGCCACTGTGTTAGAGATAATGCTGTTTTGGGGGAAAAAAGAAAAGAAAGGGCCCTAAAATCAGCTCCTCCCCTTCACATGATTTGGTGGTTTCTCTGTTGATAAGCTGAGTGTGCGTCCTAAGGACTGAAAAAGCAAAACATGTTTTGTGGGGAAACTGTGCTGTAACACTCTCTACTTCTTAAAATAGCAAGGTAATAATCCCGTCTTGGACTTTTTAAGGATCTTTTCTGCAACTTTCTTTTAAACAAAACATAAACCCCTCAATTTTTTCTTGTCTTGACTTTAATACTTATATCTCTTCTTGCAGGAATTTAGTGTTACCTCTCTGGAGTTGCCTAGAGCTGTTTTTTATATTCCTGTTTCTCCCTCAAAAGGAGCTACAGAGTGTGATGTAGCCACACTGTACAGCTTCTGCCCAATCTCCACCTTTCTGTAAATTGTTGCAGTAGTTTTTCTCTTAGATCTACACACAGCAACTTCGGAGGAGCTTTTTTTAATCTAAACCCTAGAAGGGAGCTTCCTGTTTACTTGGATTTGTTGGCTGCATGGAGGTGGTTCTTGGGTGACAAATTCCAGTATCTCCCATAATTTCCAAGCTGACATGGAAAGGGAGGACTATGGAAATTCTTTCAGGGAAGTGTGCGTGTTCTGTCCAAGACCTGTCTTTTCTGCTGGACTCAGAAACAGGATCTTTATAACCTTACAGACTTTAACCTTCAACCCCATGCTGAAGTCCTTTGTAAATTATTCTCATTTCTCCCTGTGCCCTTGGAGTGTAGGAGTATCTGGGGCAGTTTCCAAATTCCTCAGTCCTTTGACTGTGTTGAAGTTGAGAACTTCCCTTACTAACTTCTTTAGTAATGTTTTTTTCCTCTTTAGTGAGTTCTTATTCTTGCATTTGAAGGTGATCAAAGCTGTCCCACTTACCTCAAAGTGAGAAGACCTAAATACTTCTTGGTTTCCTGAAGCTGTAGTAAAAATCGGAAAAAAAATACTTGTTCTTAGAGGTTTGACAGTCTTCATGTCTGAGCCAACCAGGTGGATTTATGAGAAATCTTTAGTGTTTGCTTTGTTCACTTTCTAGAAAAATCTACTCTTTCCATAGCGAATTTAGGAGGTGGAAAGTGGCTGGAAAATCTACTGCTACCTTTCAATCACGTTTTACCTTATGTATGACACATTATATAAACACAGAAATGCATTCTACATAATTTTTTTGATTTAGGAGATGGAAAGTGGCTGGAAAATCTACTGTTACCTTTCGATCACATTTTACCTTATATATGACACATTATATTAACACAGAAATACATTCTACATAAATTTTTTTATAATTTTACTTTGATATTAACTGTAATGCTTTGCAAGAATTATTCCACTTTTGAAAATAAATAATGCAGAAAGATGGCTTGAGCTTCAGGCACATATACATGAAACACTGAGATATTTATCGTATCTAATATGAATACCAAAATATATACGTGTGTATATATACATGTGAATATATATATACACATGTATATATATACATATATATATAGATATATATATATAAAAATATTGAAACATTTGTAGTGGAATACCTATTTTGTTGTATCTCCTGGCCAGTTTTACATTAAGGTGTTAGTCATCCATGCAGTCGGTGACTTGGTATTGTATATATAAAATAAGCAAGCTGGGATTAATAACAAGATCAAGTTCCTCTTCCTCTTTCTGTGTTTAATTTGGTGTGGTGGCAGAAAGAAGGAAGGAACAGCATTCATAGTTTATCTCTTCCTAATTTATTTCTGTTTCATGGAAATAACTTGTAAATGTAGTTAGATGCATCTCCAGTCTCTGATTTTATTCTTATTTGAGATAGGGGAATAGTTCTTTTTCCTTAGAAAAGATGGCAGTTTTTCTCAGTAAAAGAATTGGCTGTTTGGCCTATTCCATTAGTGATATAAAGTCAATTTTAATTTTAATATGCCCAATAGTCTGATGTATTTAATAATGACTTGCAACAGGCCTTTCACACTTTAATACATGTGATTTATTAGTTATTGTAGGCAAGCTTACACCACAAAAATTAATATTTTAAGTGACCTGTAAAAATTAGCTGGTGGTTTCAGGCTGAATTAATTCCTATTTAAGAAAAAACAAACTCTTCAATAACACAGAATATTTTAAATGCTTGAAATTGTTTGCTAGGCCACCGAAGACTGCATACTTCCCCTGAAATATGACAAGTTTCCTCTTTTTCCCTATATTTTAACTCAAAAGGGAGGATCTTAAGTGTATCAATTATTATTAGTGTTTACTCTGTCTTGCTGGCAAACATTTGCAGGCTCTTGGTTTTGTGTTTATTTTTTCCTTAGGTGCAGCAAACACATCTAAGCCAAAACTTCTTGCAAATCATTGTCTAACTAAATAGAGGAGCAGAAATATATGGATAAAGGGGTAATGAAATTTGTCATCAACTTTCTTTCTGAGTTCTTGGCTGTGTGGAAATGCATGCTAATCAATTATTATGGTTTCTAAATTATTAGCGTTGCTTGTAAGTCGATTTCTTTTAATTTGAAATGTATCCTATTACCTCCCATCTATGCTTACTGGTTATTGCAAGGTGTGGCGACTTGATTCTGAGCTTTGAATTTGAGTGGTAGTTTGGCTGTTTGGTGTGATTGTTTACATAATGGGGAAAACCATGAACAGACCAGCAGAAGTACCTGGTTTTGACTTTGGAGCTTGAAGAGACAGAATCTGAAACCCACGGGATGCCCATTCAGTCTGCAGTGGGATTCAGCTTTGGAAGTTAGAGGTTCACCTTTAGGTGCGCTTAGAGCAATAGTCTGATAATAGGAAAAAGAACCTTTGTCTCTGCTGCAGGTAATTTCCATGTTTCTTGTAACATTAAAAGGTCTCTTAGGCATATTTTCTTCTATAATTTAAGTGTTTTACTCTCCTCTTAGCTCAGGCAAAAGCCTTCCCTGATTATATTTCTCGTGTTTTCACAGGTTTCATTTTAAAATTCTTTTCCTCACATTCCCTTTCATCTGATGTAAGAGAAACAAACAACAGTGGGTGTCCAGTGCAGTGATGGCTAACAACAGCTCTCCTTGTGCTTGTGCCCGTATTCCAGTAGAGGGTTTGATGAACCTGAGCCTTTCCTTGAGTTCAGTTGCAGCACTGGCTGTGGTTCTCAGGGCGAACAAGCTCTGAAGGCAGGCTTAGTTACCTTCACATGTCTTCCCCTGCAGCTCAAGTTGCTGCCACTGCTATTTTGAAAGAAAAATTCTACATCCAAGATACATAGAACTTGGCTTGTAGGGTTTGATATATACATTTTGTCCCCACTGTTTGCTGGAGTATGCTTTTGAAATAGGTGTTAAATTTGGTAACATTGTGTGAATCCCTGTTCGGCTATGAGTTTTAAGTCCCATTTTAGTTGACTTACCAATTGGCAACAGTAAAATATATGTGAACATTTACTCCCCCAAAATGCTGATTTCCTCAAGAGGAACTGTGGTTTTAAAAGATATGACAAACAAGTTGTGTTGCACATCCTCACAGTTTACTTTTTCTTTTTTTCCCTGAGGAGCAGGAGGAGAAAGGAAGGAATAAGGGCAAGAGAGCTGGGTTGTTGGTTTTTTCAATAGAAATCCCAGAAAGTTCTGGGTACTTGAGTTTGAAGTGTTTTAAGTGTTGCTATACATTTGGATGTTTTTAGGTTGATGATGATGAAAGAGAAGTACTTTTCTCCTCTTGTCACATGTTTCTCGCTTGTCCCTTTGTGCTTGGCCATGTGATCACCATGTTCAGAAAGTGTGTGGGGCTGCACCCTGTGGGACTGGCCCACCCTGCACACTTGGTACCTTCCACATGTTCACCTGACCCTGCAGTGGTCAGATACAGTGAAGCAGCAGTGAGTATTCACTTGAGTTTTCAAAGCCAAATGTATTTTCGTTTTGCCTGCCCTAAAAAGAAACGAGATGTCCATGTCCAGGCTCTGGAGAAATTATAAACCTTGTGTTTGTGGCCATGAGCTGAAGGAAATAAACCTTATCTATACACTGTGCTACCACTATTACCTGGTTTCTGCTTAACTTCAGTGATCTGTAGTTGTTCATGCAGAGACAGAGATCATTTACATTTGTATTCAGAGAGCATTTCCAGGATAACCAGCAGTGTCTGGTTAAAGCTTTCTGCCTGTCAAGTGAAGCTGAATGTTATTTTCAAGATGGACCAACATATTTCTTCCAAAAGCTGCAGTAGGAGAGTAGGGCACTGCTAGGAGCTCAGCTTCAAGATTTAGTCTCTATTTTTAGAGTTGCATACAAAGGCAGGAGGGGAAAAATCTATCAGTTTTCAGGAAAAGCAGCAGTATTTGCACCTTTGAGGTGCATGAGCACATTTTGAAGTTTCTGAAAGAAGAGTAGCTGGTGAAAGCATAACATAAAGGCCATGAATGAGTCTATTCAGGTAATTTCTTGATGGAGCTACATCCCAGTGTTTTACCTCTTGAGAAGGCACAAACTTCATCACATAAGACCAAAGTTTGGACTCTTTCATTAATTGGCCTTACAGTTGCTATTGGGATCAAATGGTAGTTAGCAAATCCTTTCTGACAAGTGAGACAATGTTGCTCTTTCTTAGTAAACAGGGTCCTGGCTGTAATAGTCCGTGTCTGTGTCACCTGGAGGCTGAGCTGTTGGGGAGTTTTGTGGTGTGAGTAGACAGAAGGTGTGTCTTGTATGAAATGAAAGGAATGCTCACTGCTCTGAATGGTATTCAACAGCTGTGGCTCCAGTTTCTGTGGGATAGACCTGGGTAAGGGTCTGCTGTAGTGCAACAGAAGTTACTCGGGTAAGGCTCGCTGGGGCTCACATAAAGCTTTTTATGAAGGTACTAATCTATTGTAGGGAAAATTTGGCTGAAATAAAAGCAAGTGATTAATAGCACACAATGTGCTTTTTGGGCAGATATATTGGCAGAAGAACTGTAGTTCTTTATATTTTTAATTTATGTTTTTTAAGTGTGAAATGTCAAGACAAAACGAGGAGCAAGTTGCACTGCCCGTTTCCCTACAGGCATGGCGTGGCAGGAACACTGGCTTTCACTACATGGCAGAGACTGCTTCCACCCCCAGGGGTTTAGTTTGAAATTAGATGAAATAGGGCTCGCACTACCAAAGGATGCAAAACTCTCCTTCAGGAAATTACAGTACTTTTTGGTGAAATTGTAATATATTAGGACTTAAAGGGTCAAAGAATAGAAAGTGATCAATCAGAACCTATGTAACCTATAGTTAATGATTATAAAACAGGAGTTAAACAAATCTGTTTTGTACAATAGGAGGTAAAGCATTACTTTAAAGAAAATTCTTTTAAAATGAGCAGTTTGAAAACACTCACTTTGAAGAAGCCTCTTTGCATATTAAGCTATAAATTAGCTTGGCAAAATTTAGAGTTGACATCAAGAATCCTCTTGAAGAAACTGAAGTTCTAAATGCTACCAGCATTAAAATTAGTAGCTTGGAGTGTCTCTTTGGGATCAGAATGTTCTTTTAATTTTTTAATTTTTAAAAATATTCTCAGACATAGGTTTAGAAGAACCCTGGACTCAACTAGTTGTGATCAGTCTGTGTTCTTGTATGTGAGAAACTCAGTGTATGTTTTTGGAATTATGATCCTTTATTCACTTATAATAGCAAAATATCATACCATTACATGGATGATCCTGCAGACATAAATCATCATAGTGCTGAGATATGCTTATCAACCCTGCACCTTGACATCTAAATCTTAAATTGCCTTATCTGTTAAATGCTGTTCATGTCACTTAGCAGAATTAACTTTGCTTTGTGTGAATTTTTGTGCAAATGGATTTAGAAAATACAGACTGCCACTAAAATTCTTACATCGTGTTAAGTAAGTTGCACATACATGTAGGTCAAATGGTGAAAATTTGACAGTTCTTGGTGGTTACTCTTTTGCTGCTTACCTTCTGAAAGGATTATTTGGATTTGTCCTGCTGTGAGTAATAAGATCTGTAGATAACATTGCACACCTATTGACGGTTTTTTTCATCTTCAGGACTAATGGCAAAGAAGTAAACCAGCATGGCAGCTATGGTCCCACCTGTGAAGCTGAAATGGCTTGAACACCTAAACAGCTCCTGGATCACAGAAGACAGTGAATCTATTGCAACAAGGGAGGGAGTTTCTGTCTTGTATGCTAAGTTAGTTAGCAATAAAGAAGTAGTGCCATTGCCCCAGCAGGTTCTGTGCCTCAAAGGACCTCAGTTACCAGATTTTGAGCGGGAGTCTCTATCTAGTGATGAACAGGACCACTACTTGGATGCCCTTCTTAGCAGCCAGCTGGCACTGGCAAAGATGGTGTGCTCAGACTCTCCGTTTGCTGGAGCTCTTCGAAAGCGTCTCCTTGTGCTGCAGCGTGTCTTCTATGCACTTTCTAATAAATACCACGATAAGGGTAAGGTGAAACAGCAGCAGCACTCACCAGAAAGCAGTTCTGGATCCACAGATGTGCACTCTGTCAGCGAACGCCCGAGGTCAAGTACAGACGCACTCATAGAAATGGGAGTTCGGACTGGATTGAGCTTGTTATTTGCACTGCTGAGACAAAGCTGGATGATGCCTGCGGCAGGACCTGGCCTTAGTCTTTGCAATGATGTTATCCATACTGCAATAGAAGTTGTGAGCTCCTTACCACCTTTATCTCTAGCAAATGAAAGCAAGATTCCACCAATGGGTTTAGACTGTTTGTCACAAGTAACAACTTTTCTTAAAGGAGTAACGATTCCAAACTCTGGGGCAGATACTTTAGGTCGTAGATTAGCTTCTGAGTTGCTTCTTGGTTTGGCTGCCCAACGAGGTGCCTTGAGATATCTTCTTGAATGGATAGAAATGGCTTTAGGTGCTTCAGCTGTAGTAAACACCATGGAGAAAACCAAGTTGCTGCAAAGTGCAGAAGGGATGATCAGCTTTGATTGCTTTATGAGTATATTGACCCAGATGCGACGATCTCTGGTAGGTATAAGCAGCTTTGGTTTTTCTGCATTGCAGTGTAGTTGCACTCGACTGAACGGTTTCTCCACACCGAATGCCAGTTTGCTGAGTATGTTAGAAAGGGAGCTTTTTGTGAATTTTTTTCCCCCATATTTCCTTTGTTACCCATCTTTCCCTTCCTGCCCACCTGCTTTCTCTTGGTAAAGATAAAACAGCAAAATAATCAGTGTTGTCATTTTTGGTGTTATGCTTTACCTTCAGGGAAAGAATCGAGGACATACTTGATCCACTTGGACTTGTACATTTAAGTTCATAGCAAGAAAAGTTAGAAAATTCAAAGTTTTACAATACACCTTGTTTCCTTTTGTTATTTTTATTGCACATACCTACTCCCCAATTCACCTGGGCCTCTGCTTATACATCTTCAGGATGTTCAGCAGTTTTGCTGGTGCTCAGAAATTAATGTGATAAGAAAATGAGCTAAATTGGAAGTGTGGCACACTGCTTTGTATATTGAGCTCTTACTTCTGGTCCTAGATGAATATTACTTTTAAAGGTATGAAATTGTTGCACAGTATGCAGTTGGAAGGTGTGCCAAGCTTCTGCCTCATGTGCTCAGACTGAAACAGGGAACAGCTCTTTCCCTCAAGTGGTCATTCTTTTCTTTCAGGCATATAGTGCTTGTTAATAAACATAAACTTCAAAAACTAAAAAACGTTCTAAAGAAGATCTAAAAAATCTTTTAAAGAATGGGGACCATGAGAAGAGCATGGCAGTGGCACTATCTGAATTGGATTAAATGTCCTGATGGGCAGCTTTCTTTGTTGTTGGTTTTGGGCTATATATACAATTAGAGACCAAAATATGAAAGATATGTAAACATAAAATTTATTATTATTATTATTAATTTCAAGATAATTACCACTTTAAACACAAATAACATGCATTTCATTACAAAATAGTATTAGGAGAAATTTACTCTGAACCCAGCTACTTTCACAAAGCTGAATCAGTAAGAATGTTGGACTAGCACTTGTGACAGTTTTGTTTTCCTGAAGTGTATGCAGATATCACAGCTCAGGAGAGAGGTAGTGTACTTATATGCTTATAGGAAGAACCACCATTCATTTTTGCTTAGTTATAAGAACAAATCCCTAATGTATGTTGTTCAGGTGGACTCTTGCTGTATTGGAAGTGTGTTTCTCCTAATAACAGCATTTAAATATTGTAGGGATCATCTGCTGATCGAAGTCAATGGAGAGAGCCAACCAGAACATCTGATGGCTTATGTTCTCTGTATGAGGCAGCTCTGTGTTTATTTGAAGAGGTATGTCTTGAAAAAAACTTTAAGTAATTGTAGTTTACTTCCCCCTCAAACATGTGATTGGTGTGCACATGTGGCTGTAGTCCAGTCTTGGCCGAGTTATTCCGGGGTAGAAGAGGTGAAAAAAACTTTGAAAAACTAAGATGTAGTGAAACAGTCATTTGGGCAAGCTAACGATACAGTCATTGTGATTTGTATTTTAGGCAGTTACTATGGTGAGGGGCAGTTAAAGCTGCATTAAACATTGTTACTGTATAGGAAGAAATATAAAGTGCTAGTGTGTAATAAATCTCTGGTTTGAACAGGTTTGTCGAATGGCTTCAGACTATTCAAGGACATGTGCCAGCCCTGACAGCATTCAAACGGGCGATGCTCCCATTGTGTCGGAGACCTGTGAAGTGTATGTGTGGGGCAGTAACAGCAGTCATCAGCTGGTAGAAGGAACTCAAGAGAAAATACTTCAACCGAAGCTTGCTCCAAGTTTCTCTGATGCACAGACGGTGAGTGACATTTATTAGCGGTACATTATGTAATGTTCAGCAGCTTCACAGTCACAGTATGAAATTGAAAAATAGTACTTTATTTCTGAGTGTCAAGGTGTAACGAAGGGATGATGCTTAAGGACTGGTCACACAGGTTATTTTACTGAGAATATCTTGTTACTTTTATTGGTGCCTGGGAAAAACATTCTGGTTTGTTTCTAATGACACACAGGTAAATATCCATGTAACAAGAATGACTGAATTACCTGACTTGCTATGTGGAGACAAGTTTAGTTGCTTGTAGTTGTTTTGGTGGGTTTGGTTTTGGTGGGCGTTTTTTTTTAAGTTGGTTAAAAGGTGTCTTAACTACTCCATGTTCTTTTCCATTGGTGGTTTTCACACCCAAGATTGCCAAGTTTGAAACTCCAACCTGGGCTAGCTGCTGACACAGCAACCTTAATAAGCTTTCTGAAAATCAGTGTACATGCTCTTTCTGCTCTCAGTCACAGATTCTGCAGTTGCAACTGAGCACTTCTATTGATGCATGACCCAGAATATAATAGTTTGCTTTTCTGGTACTATATTGGCTTTGCAGTGTTGACTTAAGTAAAAGCACTTTTTGGTCACTAGACAATTTAGGTGCGTTTTCTGAAATTGTTTCTATGGACGTCACTGATGTATTTTATATTCCAGTGGGCTACAGGACTGAAATCATAAAACAAGTTTATCCATTCAGAAAACTTTCAAAACATTCAAAAGACTAATACACAAGAATGGAACGTGTAATCTGAATTGAATGGGTTATTCTATTAATAGTTCTGTATACAACTCCACAACAAATTTATATGATTTTTCCACTTAGCCTTCATTGATGGTTGTTGTAGGATTATCTATATGAAGACATTAATTCCCATTAAACAGGGCTGTGGCCACCTGTTTGGGGCTGTTTTATGATGTGCTTTTATGCTTCAGATAGAACCTGCTCTGCACTTCAGCTGTGTTAAGATTCCTCTAGGGAATTATTTCTGTATTAGTCCATTTGCTGTTGGGACATTCCTCAGCTGAGCGCTGACTTCCCAATAGGGGCAAGTTCTTATTTTCTTAAAAGCTTTTAATCTTATTTCTTTGATGTTCACATAATTAAAACACATAGTCTCAAGTGAGTGGTTTTTGAGCATTTGGCATATTTCTGTAATGTTACCACTTGGTACTGGTTAAAATTAAGCAAGAACTACAGTGTCTTATCAAGCTGTTACTTTTTCTTTTTTGCTTTAAAAAAATTAAGATTTCCAGCCATGAGTTTTGGAGATCTGAATTCAGCACAAGTTCTGTAGTCTGTAGAAGAGATACAGATAAATAAAATAATCCCTGTTTACATACTTTAGGCATGAAAATAGATTTAATCATAAAATATTTTCCAAGAATTTTAGTTTTACTGCTTGCTGAAGTCCAAATTATTTTTAATTTTTACATTATGTTGTATAAAGAAACCTGAAATTCTGTTAAAAGATACAGACTTCTAGACCTATATGTGAATTTTGGATTTATCTAATCTCTGCATTTCTCTGTTCGTTCTTCTCTTTGTAGATTGAAGCTGGACAATACTGTACATTTGTCATTTCTACGGATGGTTCTGTTAGAGCCTGTGGGAAAGGCAGCTATGGGAGACTGGGACTGGGAGACTCCAATAATCAGTCCACATTGAAAAAATTGACTTTTGAGCCTCATAGGTCTATTAAAAAAGTGTCGTCTTCAAAAGGATCCGATGGTCACACTTTAGCATTTACAACAGAAGGGGAAGTCTTCAGCTGGGGTGATGGTGACTACGGAAAATTGGGACATGGAAATAGTTCAACTCAGAAATATCCCAAACTTATTCAGGGTCCCCTGCAAGGAAAGGTATGTTTTGTGTAGTAGAGCACCTGTTTTTGTTCTGTTCAGTTGGGATGTTGTGTAAAGTTTGAAATATATAAAGTCCTAAGAAAAGGTTCTGTGTTTTTTCTAGACTTCTCTTTGAGGTTGGGTCTGCTTTCAGCAAAACACCAGAGCTTATGGTTGCCTCTAGGCCTGTGATTTGGGCAGTGGCATTGTCAGGAAAGCTTCTCATAGTCTTGAGTCAAACTTAGTCAGGTGCTTTCGCTGAATTGCAGTTTCATTTTTGCGAGCTGCAACATCAAGGCTTTCACATACAGCTTTTTAGTGTTTTAAATGTCCGCTGATGCTTCTTTTTTCTCATGTAAGACTAGGATATCATGATGTTAAAGCTGCTTGATAAATAAATCATTAGCAGTTTTACATATAAACTTGCCTTTTCATGGATTCATTTCCCCTTATCAAATAAATAGGAAAGA
This sequence comes from Falcunculus frontatus, assembly GCA_013398115.1. Classification (NCBI taxonomy): domain Eukaryota; kingdom Metazoa; phylum Chordata; class Aves; order Passeriformes; genus Falcunculus; species Falcunculus frontatus. The sequence goes on from VZRV01005199.1 coordinate 114,658, forward strand.
TGGCAAAGATTGTGTGTACTTGATCCATGTGAATGAACAAGTTAGGTTATGTAGACTCCTTCTGAAACTTGACTTTCCCAAGCTTTTAAACTTCCTACTTGATTTGTGTAAAAACTTAATCTTTCTTTTTGCTTGTAATGTAGGTGGTTGTGTGTGTGTCAGCAGGCTACAGACACAGTGCTGCTGTTACAGAAGATGGAGAGCTGTACACATGGGGAGAAGGAGACTTTGGAAGATTAGGTAATTTGAAAATTTCTTGAGATGCTTTTGGGAAAGTTGCTGTGTCTAGTAATGACTTTATACATCTATTTGCCTTGTTCTCTGTCTCCTCTGTGTACACATACACACGTACTCAGGTGCGTGCCTACAGGTGACTAGTGCAGAGACTCTTAAAAGTTCTTAATGCAGTTAATTTTACACAGTTTTTTTTTTTAAGATTTTTAATTTCAAGGCAAGCTGCTTTTATTCATTCGTAAGACTATATGGTTGCTAATGCCACTGGAATGTAAACAGTAGGAATTTAAAATAAACTGTAATTCTAGATAAACCTCATCTAGTGTGATGATAGAATGATTCTTTGAACAGTCAGCATTAATTGGCTGGTAATATCAAGGGTATGATTCTAAAAGGGATACGTGATGTTAAGTTTGCCGGAATGGCTTAGTGTCCTTTTCCCTTAATACATCTAAAAAGTTAAATTTAACCAAAACAAGAAACCCTGTATTACTGTTTGCTTCAAGTTCACTTGTCTGTTTCACCATCTTTGCTGTACAGCTGCTATGCCTGGTATAAAACCACCCTTCTTGAGCAGGTTCAGTTGAACCAACAAGTTTTGCATAGAAAATTGTTTCAAGTTGGGGTTTAGTTCCCTTCTGTTTTCTTTTCTTTCTTTCTTTTCTTTTTTTTCTTGGTCATAATCACCAAGTATAGAGGGGTAAAAGCAAGCAAGTGGCAGGGGTGGAAGATGAGGACAATGTTTAACAGTCACAGCTTTCAGGGGAATCAGTAGAAGTTCTGAGTGTGTCCCTGTTGTTAAGAAAAGAACTCTGTGTTGGAGGTTTAACTGGAATTTTGGTGGGAATTGTGGAAACATTCTCCTTGAGGTTTAGATTAATATGAAGTTTTGATGGTTTTTGAGGATCTTGGAGTGTGCAATGGCAGGTTCCAGCACACAGCTAAAAAGTAACGTTTCATTAGGTTATAGGAAGTTGCTCATATTTAATCAGTTACGGATACCGGTGGTATTAATTTTCCTCTCTTCTCCATTTTTCTTTCATATCCCAGAACTTCTGTAGTTCAGTAGAAATAAAACTTTTTATAAAGTAGGTGATAGCTGTAATATATTTGGTTTCTGCAGAAAGGACCCGTTAGAACTGTGGCTGTTTAAAGGCAGCTGAGGGGCTGATCTGTTCTGCCTGTGCAGTATTGACAGGAGTGACAGAGCGCCCTTACTGCGGCTTCCTCGTGCTGTGCAGGATACCTCTGCCCAGTGTTGGGAAGTCTAGCTACCTGATCAGCTGGTGTTCAAGGCAGTTGTACTAGCAATTCTTTCTATTTCTTTTCAGCTAGGTAGAAAATATTCATAAGTTTTAGAGGCAGTGAGATATGAACAGGTGTTCTGGCGTATGTCATAAAGATTAAATGTTTAACTTTACCACAGATATCTTCCAAACCTTACTATGAATCTTTCCGAGAAGTGGGCAGAAATCATCATTTGTGGTGACTGCAATACGCGTGGAATTTGCAAAATCTTATGATTGCAAAACAGAAATAGAACTTAAATCTTCACAAAAAGAAAATACTTTTTTCTTTTTTCCTTAGGTCATGGTGACAGCAACAGCCGCAACATTCCAACTTTAGTAAAAGATATTAGCAATGTAGGAGAGGTTTCCTGTGGCAGTTCACACACAATAGCTCTGTCTAAAGATGGGAGAACAGTGTGGTCGTTTGGAGGAGGAGACAATGGTAGGTAAAACTAATGGTTTGGTAGTAATTTTCGTCTTTTTCCATCTGCCTCATAGTTGCAGTACTCCTTGCAGTTTGGTTCTGGTTTTTATTCATCGTTTGGTAGCTGTTCAAGGAAAGGATTCTTATAAAATCTAAATACAATATTTGAAGTTCACCTTCCAGATCATAGGGTTTAAAAAAGGATTTTCAGCAGGGGAGGGGTTTCACAGCACATAAAGGTCAGAGAATGGATGAACAATTCTGGAAAAAATGTTTTGCTGATGACTTTCAAATAAGCTCACTTGTGATATGACAGTAACTACATCCTACAAACTATTACCTTTAAACTGCCTGGGATTAGTATTTCAATTTTAAAATTGACTATAATAAATATATATTTCTTCAAGTCTGTAATTACTGTAATTGAAAGAGAATAGGTTTTATAAAATATGTCATATGTTTTATTTTTAAAAATCCACTCTTGACATTTTTGGTAATCCAAAAAGAATTCTTTTGGGGTACTTTTAATTATTGTCTATCCATTGAAAATACCTTCCAGTTGTGTTTCCTCCTTTTGCAGGCAAACTTGGTCATGGTGACACAAATAGAGTATATAAACCTAAAGTTATAGAAGCCTTGCAAGGAATGTTTATTCGAAAAGTTTGTGCTGGAAGCCAGTCTTCACTTGCCTTGACATCAACAGGGCAGGTAGGCAGAACCAAGTTTTTACTCAAATTATGAGAGTTGGTGAGGAGGGTGTGGGTTCATATTACCTCAGCATTTATTATTTTGACCGTTGGGAAAATGTTCAACTAGTACTTAAGTAGAAGTGAAGTTCTTGATTAGAGATTGAAGTACCTAATGCACAAGAGTAATTCAAAATGTGCTAAGAGTCATCTAAAACACACTTTACAAGAGTCTTGCTTACTTACAGAAAATGTGGTATTTTTAGGTTAATAAATATAACCATCGTAAAATCAAATTGGATTCAAGAAACAAACAGCAGTGAAATGCTTGTAATTTTTAACACAGTGTAACCAACTCAGGTGATTAGGTGATTGAATAGGTTTTTAAAATATATGTGTATATTGGAATATAGATGTTAACTAAAAGTTTTATTTGTAATCTGAAAAATCTCAGGAGCACTTGGAGATAAATGTTGAGGTGGTAAAGGAGGGCCCTTCCTCGCATGATGGATACATGTAATCCGATAAACATTTCCACATGTGTAACCTAGCTGGCCTCCCCACCCTCAGCTCTGTGACTCAAAGGCAGTTCGTTTTCCAGGTGGAGATTTGAAATGCTGACATTCACTGTAGCAGTTTGTTTTCCTGCAGCAGCCTCTCCAGTGCTGTGCTCTGTGGCCGGTCACCTCAGTGGGTGGGGGAAGGAACACTGTATGAGATGTGTGTTCCAGTCAGGAAAGTCCTGTGCAAGTTGTGTTGAAAATGTAATTGCAGTTACTGTGCAGGTGGTTTGCTGGGGTGTTGTTTGTTGTGCTCACCAGTAACACAAGTCTGACCTGCAGCTGTTCTGTGGTTGGTTTGCTCCAGGTTTATGCGTGGGGCTGTGGGGCCTGCCTTGGCTGTGGCTCTTCGGAGGCGACCGCTCTCAGACCCAAGCTCATTGAAGAGCTGGCTGCTACCAGAATAGTTGACATTTCCATTGGGGACAGTCACTGTTTGGCACTTTCTCATGGTAAAGAGAATAAGATGTAAAAACACGTAATCCTCCTCTTGATCAAAAGCACTTGTATCTCAGCTTTTGTTTTCTGCTTTATTTATGTTTATAGATAATGAAGTTTATGCTTGGGGTAACAATTCAATGGGACAGTGTGGTCAGGGAAACTCTACTGGCCCCATTACTAAACCGAAGAAAGTAAGTGGTTTAGATGGAGTTGCAATTCAACAGATTTCAGCAGGAACATCCCATAGCCTTGCCTGGACAGCTCTTCCAAGGGACAGGTAACAATGACATTTGGCATAGATATAATTTTACTCTTTTATACAAGTCCACTTTGGGATATATTTAACTATTTTCTGAAGGTGTTCCCACATCATATGTGTCAAGCATTCTGGTTGTAATGTTTTGGTCTGGAAAGTCTTCTTCCTCCTCTCTGTCCTCCCTCGTCTTCTCTAATTGTTGCATGTTACAAGTGAAAATATATCGACACCAAAAATGTGGGTATTTTTTTGTATTGGAACATTTCTTTTGTGCAGTTAGGCAAAACCTACATCTGTTTACTAAAAATTGACAAGTTAGTGGGAGGTGAAACAACTCAGTATTTTTTATTTTTTGCTTCTGAGGGGATTTTTTTATGGCTTGGGAAATTTCTTTTAGTGTAATAAGGAGGACACTAATCAGGAGACTTTGGGAAAGGGGGAAGTTCAGACATATTACCAAGGTGCATTTAGAGGTCTTAAAAAATTTCTGTGTGGTTGCATGTTAAACTAAAAATAGGTACCTAAATAAATAGTTTGATTATTAATGTACAGTAACTCAAATAATACAGTTGCACCAAAGATGTTAGCAAGTGATTGAAGTGAACTAGTGAACTTTTATGTATGGATTAACACAAAGGAACAGTAAAACTTAGTATTTGGAAGATAATTCGAGAAGAATTTCAAATTACCTGTTTTCAAGGGAGCTATCAACTAAGGAAATGGTGAGACTCAGATAGGACTAAGTGGTACTTCCCCTTTTGAGTTCTTCCTTCATTTAATCAAACTCTCTAATCTGACATTTGTTCTAAAACCAGCTTTGTGAGTACTGGTCAGCCTTTGCACAAATCAGATTAAATGCATATGGCTTGAGATTTATGGCATTGAGGTGGTTTTGTCCATAGATGTGGAGTGTTTGATTGTAAAGCGTTTTACAGAAAAGAGAGTAGAAAATACCTTCCTGGGTCAGGAAGTTGGTCTGCCATAGTTGTACTAGTTTGCTCTAAGAAAGAAGCTGGTTTAGTTAAGTGTGTATTCAACCTGTTTAAATTATTATTTCATTAAAGCAGTTAAAGTGTTTCCAGAAGGTAATTTACTTTGATGTTTGATTCCAGGCAAGTTGTGGCATGGCACAGACCCTATTGTGTCGACCTTGAAGAAAGTACCTTTTCACATCTTCGTTCTTTTCTTGAGCACTACTGTGACAAAATTAACAGTGAAATTCCTCCTCTTCCTTTTCCTTCATCAAGGTACGTACAGCATATGCATGTTACAGATTTTTGTATTTGTTTTTTCTTTCCAGCAGTGGTGCATGGCTTAGTCCTGTTTAGTCTATTCTTTAACCAAGCATAAGTCTGGTTTACTTGCTCACTCAGGTGCCATTTGTTTTGAATTACTCGAGTGCCTTTGTATAATAGAGGAGCTTTACAGTGTCTCAAATGTAGCAAGATCTTTAGTCTGAAATTTATTTTCATTATGCAATGAGTTAAATGCTTTACTTCAGAGTCTTCCTTTGAAACACATTTTTCTATGTACCTGAAATGCGTTTACTGTTTCTGTGTTGGCAGTTATTACTCCTGTAACCAGTGTTTCAAATTTTTTTTAGGATTACTAGAAATGTATATCCTGACTCTTTGTTTTTAACCAGATTGTTGTACTCCTAAATCTTCTGAGAGAAGCTTACATTTATTACTTCTTAAAAGATTTTTTTTCCTCCGTGTATAGTATTATTATTTCTATGTGGGGATGGTTTTGTCTCATAATTGATGGGATTACTAATCTAAAGTGAATGCCTCTTGTAACCATTGTCCACAAATACACTTCTCTATTCTAGTTTCAGTTTTTGTTCTTTTAAGCTGATTGGCAGTAAGTTTCTCAGAGGAGTTTCCTTAAACTCCCAGCTGGAATTTACTTGCCTTTCTGGTATGAAAAATCAAAGGAGAGCTAAAAGTTTAGTGCACAAATAAGTGGAAGGGAGTAATGCTAATAATAGGAGAGGTTAATAGGGATGTATTTCTTTTATAGGGAACATCACAATTTCCTTAAATTGTGTTTGAAGCTGCTTTCTAATCACCTTGCACTTGCACTGGCTGGGGGTGTAGCCACCAGCATTCTTGGCCGGCAGGCTGGTCCTCTTCGAAATCTCTTGTTCAGACTGATGGACTCTTCCGTCCCTGATGAAATTCAGGAAGTAAGTAATGCCTTGTTGTTTACATGTGAAAATTGTACTGCTCTCTTCTCTTTTTTTTCTGACTGTGTAGTTAGATATTTATCTGATTTTTCTGAACTATTCTGACTTGCCAGTTTTACTCATTAAAGTTAAAAAATGTAGTCACTGTCACTGTTTTATGATCTGAAAGCAAAGAAGAATGTTTCCGTAAGAATTTCAAAAAGCTGCTTTATTTTGTAACTTCAAAATTATTCTTTCTTCTAATAATGAACCTAAAATGTCACTGTTGTGGATTGAGTAACTAACTTGGTTGAGTAATTCTCCTAAGATGCACTCTTTACAGGAAATAGCAGCTTTTGTTGATCTTATTTTGTTCCTTCAGTGTACTGCACATGTTTGCATCACAGCATAGAAGATTAGTGTGCTATTGTGTGGTAGAATTCTGATATTAGGTGAAATGAAGCAGATATTTGGGATATATCATTTGTGAGGAACTGTATTTTTTAAGGATACAGGTGAGTTGATTATTCCCCCTTTTCCACTGAAGAAGTGTTTTCTGCTGCTCCTGTTTTAGGTTGTAATTGAGACTCTGTCAGTTGGTGCAACTATGCTACTTCCTCCATTGCGAGAGAGAATGGAATTGCTACATTCTCTTCTACCCCAAGGTCCTGATAGATGGGAAAGCTTATCAAAAGGACAGGTAAGGTCAAGTAAAAATATGCCTGAGAGCAATTGTGGTTTGCTTTGGGTTTTTCTGTGAGAACATCTTGAGCTATGAGGTGAGTGAGCCTCATTTGTGGAGTGCCAGGCACGTTTCTGGGGAGATGCAGTGCAAACCCCAGCATAACAGAATCTGTAGGGTAGCCTGACTAAACCTGAATGGAGTGAGGCAGGGAGCACTGCTTTTTTTCTCAAGTGAAGGTCAACTACAGGAATTGCTGTGGTAGTGTAGCCAGACAAGTTTAAAGATCAGATATTTTTGAATACTAGATTGATTTACCAAGCCTTGGTAACAGAAAATTAACTGTTTTCTGGGATGACTACTTGTATAATGCTTTCCCTACGTGGATTTCACCCTAATTTGCAAAAATGACTGCAAGGTTCTTTTTTGTACCCTTTTTCCTATGTACAGTGTAGAAAAACTGTGTGTCCCCCACCTGTCCTCCTAAATAATCAGATAATCAGGACAGACTGGAGAAAGTGTTTGGTTCAGTATCTTAACCTCATTGCCCACCATGTGGACAATCTAGTTTCTGTCTCTCTTAATCTCAGATTTTTCCTAGGTATGGTCAATCTTAATTCAGTATATTTGTCCATTCTGTAATAGTACAAAACTTAGGAAAATCTGGAGTATTTTGGTAAAGCCCTTCACCTTATTTCGGTGTTCCATTAGAATATTTTTATTGGGTAACAATGTCTAATGCTTTTTTTCTTGGCTCATTATTTTATCTTTATTAACGAAGAGTGATTTTTGTGTCTAAACATTTTTCTTTAGAGAATGCAGTTGGATATCATTCTGACGAGCTTGCAAGATCACACCCATGTAGCTTCCCTGCTTGGCTATAGCTCCCCATCTGATACCACAGAAACTTCCTCATTGTGTATCAGCTATGGAAACCTCTCTGATCAAGCATATGCTGTCCAGAGCGGTCATCCAGATACTCATCTAGCTGAAATCCTAATGAAGACTCTTCTAAGAAACTTGGGATTTTATACAGTATGTATAGCCTTCATATTAATTTATTTTTAAAATTATAATTAATTTTTGATACTTGGAAGAGTTACTTCTTTTCTCCACATCTTAAGAAAATTATGCTCATTTTTTTAATCGAAAGTAGCTGTGCCGCATGTATTTGTCTTTAAGTGGACTAAAGTCATTTAAATGATCTCTAACATTATGGTCCTAATATTGCTGTAGTGGTATTTTTTGTTTAAGGTGACTTATGTAATTGCAGCTGGTTTCATCTCAGACTATTGTATTGCTCTTGCTTTGACTTCAGATTGTTTTGGAAGATAAAATGTAACACAAGAAGTAAATCGATTGTATGCACTGTTTGTCAGTATAATCTCAGCCACCAGGGAACAATAAGCAGACACCAGGAGCATGAATCTGTTAAATTAACTTCACTAGGGTGGTAACTACCTTGTAATAGAGCAGCAAGTACAGGTCAGCTGCCTTATTAAATACAGTGTGTCAGCCAGATTGGTGTTCTTAGAAAAAAGTGTAGGGGAGTGTGAGAGCAAATCACCGACTCAGCTTTTTATTCAGCCAGCCAGTTAAATACAACAGCAAGAAGAAATCAGAGCTTTGGACTTTGCTGGCATAGAGTGGAGCTCCTCAGGGCAGGGTGTCTGTGTTTCATTCTTCTCTCTAGACCTCCCCCAGTCAGGGAGGTGGATTTGTCTGCTTTGAACTGGCTGCTTGAAACTAACTCAGTTTTTCCAATGGATTCCAAAGGAAGTCAAGCAGCCATGTGCGTTCTCCTTATATTGCCATCCTAGATAATGCAAGGAAGGGTTCTAATGTGAGACATCTTATGCATTAGCCCACAACAGATCCTAAGGAATTACTACTTATTTTAACATGTTGTGCTTTGGGGGCTAGGTTAGGAAGTGAGTTTTTTAATCTAGTTATCCTTGGTGAGGAATAAAAGCACTGCTGCGTGTGAAAGAAACATTTTAAGAAATGTTCACCTGACAGCTACCACAGTGACTCCTGTGACATTATAAACAATTGTAATTTCAAGTTTGGTTATCCCGTGATCCACTTGACATTATCCAAGTTCTCCATTAATTACAGGTGTACATAGTAAAGATAAAAATGCTTCTTTTTAGGTGCTAGCAAAGTATTATAGCACTTGAAGCAGAGTTAATGGTTATCTTTTTCCCGCTTTCGTCTTAATAGGACCAAGCCTTCGGAGAACTGGAAAAAAACAGTGATAAATTTTTACTAGGTACATCGTCATCAGAAAACAGCCAACCTGCTCATCTGCATGAGCTTTTATGTTCTCTGCAGAAACAATTGCTGGCTTATTGCCACATCAACAGTGTTACTGAGGTGTGTGTCCTTATTTTTACCATTTAGAAGAAAAATAATTCAATATTCATAAGCACCAGAATGTTGTAAGGTTCCTTTTGAAAATCTTCAGAGTATTTGAAAGTGATTTAAGTAGTGAAACCCCTTTTATATGTATTTACAGAATTATTCTTATGTTTGTTTCCTTCTAGAATTCCAGCAGTGTGGCACTGCTTCACAAACACCTTCAGCTTTTACTGCCTCATGCTACAGATATCTATTCCCGTTCTGCAACTCTGCTTAAGGAAAGCTCTTGGAATGGTAGTGTTGGGGAAAAACTGAGAGGTAAATGTCCATGGAAAAATCCATGATGATGGCTCTGTAAGCTTAGGGCACTTTTTCTTTGCTTAGGTTCGAATTTAAAAATCCCTTACTTTTCCTATATCTGCGTAAAGTAGGCATCCTGAAATGAGGAGGTGAGGTGTCTACCCAGGAATGGCATCTGGTTTGTGGTTTTGATTGGACATTTTGTGTGCAGGAAAGGTACGGGTTGGAGAATGTGAATTCTCCATTCTCTTCACCTTCACTCCAGAATGTGAATGTGAACAGAATACAGAATGTGCATTATTGTTTCAGTTTCATTAGTTCTGTATTTCTCTTTTTCAAAGTACAATTCTTGTGATTACTGGAAAGTGTGTAACTAAAATAAGAGATTAATAATTATTAAACAAACCCATCGGTTCAACCTTTATTGATTAAAACGTTCTGAGATAGCTGAGGTGCAATTCTTTGACTTATTAAATTGTGCTTACATAATTCCATAACTATGGCTAATTCAGGTTTGGTTTTTTCTCTGCAGATGTGATTTATGTATCAGCTGCTGGCAGTATGCTCTCTCAGATTGTCAACTCACTGTTGCTGCTGCCAGTGTCAGTAGCCCGGCCTTTGCTGAGTTACCTGCTGGATCTGCTGCCACCTTTAGATCGTCTCAACAGACTCTTGCCTGCTGCAGCCCTTCTGGAAGATCAGGAATTACAGTGGCCTCTTCATGGTAAGTGTGATAACAAACATGCTCTTAATCTGAAAAATAAACAGTGGCACCTTTTGTAGTGGAATTTAAGATGGCTGTTTTTTAAACTATGTGTCTTGCTACATCTCCTTTCCAGTTTCCTTAAAGTATTAATACCCCTTGCTGTGAGATATTTTTTTCTGCTCTAATTGAGTGCAGTTTCCAGTTGTGTCATTTATCTATACACGTTTATTAGAACACAAAGAAGTGTGTATTAGACAAAGCAGGTTCTTGGGCAGAGTTTAAAAGAGCCTTTACTTCACGAACAGCTGCGCCATGAATGGTGGTGGCCTCTGCTGCTGCTGTAGTTCCAATGTTCAGCGATCTGTTTGTCCTAGCTGCTGTTTCTTCAGTTGGAAGATTGCTGATTGAGGGGCAAATCTGCTATTAACTGGGAAATATTAGCAGGATCTGCCATTAATTTTGGAATTTTGGAATTGTTTGTAACAGCTGGGCACCAGTGACTAACCTGGCAGTGAATACTTACAGGTGGCCCTGAGCTGATCGATCCTGCGGGAGTGCCCCTGCCGCAGCCTGCCCAGTCGTGGGTGTGGCTGGTGGACCTGGAGAGGACGGTGGCCCTGCTCATCGGGCGCTGCCTGGGAGGGATGCTGCAGGGCCCTCCAGTGTCCCCCGAGGAGCAGGACACGGCCTACTGGCTCAAAACCCCGCTGTTCAGCGATGGAGTGGAGATGGATATTCCTCATTTAGGTGAGCTGTTCAGTGCAAGTGGCTCATGGTCGGTGTAAATATTTGTGTTCAGGTGTGCAGTTTCTGATGATGTTTGAATAAGTCTCTGTACTTAAGGTTTGTCTTTCATCGTTCCAAAACGGTATTAAAGTATAGGATGTAGTTTATTAAGGGTCTTGGAAATGCACACAGGAGAAAAAAATCGCAATTTCTCAGTGAAAGACTACAGACTTCAGAGAGTTAATTGGAAATGTTTTAGTCTTAGATGCTCAGCATTTAATAGATGCTCCAGAGACTCAATTTTTCATATTAATTATTGAAAAATCTCTTACATTTTATTCTACTTGCAAAATGCATTTATTAATTAGAAACAATGCTATTAATAGCAAACTTCAGTCTTTATGATCTACCAGAATTGTTAACGACTCGCAGTGGTGTTCCAGTCATCCCTTCCTATCTGAATGGAGCACTTGCTTGTGCTTCTTTATGCTCTGTTGTTCTTAGTTCACATCTCCTCTTCCCTCTGGTTCTGGGTAGGTTACTTCAAGACTTACTTACAAGACAGAGTGTTTTGAAATGGGTCCAGGCAGTAGTTGCAAGTGTGTAGGTGTGCAGTTCAGGTAGAATTAATAATGCAGATTTATACTATTGAAGAAGAGTTGTATAATGCATCTAAATCTCCATAGGTTTTATGTAGATTGTATTTTAGGTCACTTGCCTATGTAAGGTAAATTTGTGAGAGGACAAGGACATGTCTTGATTTTTTTTTTTTTTTTTTTTTTTTTAACTAAGAGGAAGTGAAAGCTGGTTTAAATGCTTTTAGATAGCTGTGTGTAATCTTCAGGATTTGTAGAGTTTAATTTCTTTGGTATTTCCCTTCCGTTAGACAAATGCATGAGCTCCTTGTTAGAAGTGGCCCTGTCTGGAAATGAGGAACAGAAGCCCTTTGATTATAAGCTGAGACCAGAGATCACAGTCTATGTTGATTTGGCCTTGGGTTGTACAAAAGAGCCAGCGAGGAGCCTCTGGATCAGTATGCAGGACTATGCTGTCAGTAAAGGTAAGGTGTTGAAAATACCTGTGTATGTTGAAAGCAAGTTAAATGATCCAGCTACACTCCTAGCACAATCCTGTATTTTCTTTGGCAACGATTTTTAATTCTACAACATGATAAGCTTAATTTATTATGTTCCATGATCTTTCTTTTGCTTTTTCTGTTACTTACTTTTGACACTGATTTCAGTGCTTGGCAAACATGTAGCTCAGTGTTGTTTTTCCCTTTGAACTAGTGAGAAGAAACTCTTGTTTGCTTACTCAGTTGTTGTTTTTTCTATTTTCTGAGTAGAGCAGGGTGAAACTTGCAATTAGAAAGAAAAATTAAAGGGGAGGAGATGGGGGAAGGCAAAGTAACTTGCAAAATATGTTAGGAATGGAGTGAAGGGGTAAGTCATCTTTTGTTTTTCAAGTCTCTGGGAGGCCGGTCTTACAGTAGTAATAGTTTTCCATGCTTATTGCCTGAAATCTGGGTTTCCTGCTCAAACTTTCCAGGTTCCTTTTAATGAGATCCACTGAGCATTGTAGTTGTACTGTAACTGCTGTATCCAGAGATAATTTTCTGTAGCTCTGGCCAAGCTGAGCTGGATGAAGAAAAGACCAAGTGGTATTGTGTGCCTGTTGAGAGCAACACAGGGAATTCTGTTACAGAATTCCACAGAAGTGGGAATTCCAGTAAAAAAAGTGCTGGTTATCTGTTTGTAAAATCTGTGTCAAATGGGCTAATATGTATAACTTAGGCTATGGAACTGGGTTCCTTAGAAGTTGATCTGGGTCTGCTCTGTTCAGCTGACTCAAGTTGTATGGTCACATTAGCCTAGCATGACATGCAAAGTCATGGAACTTGCTGTGGAGCAGGTGTGTTGGACTAGACTTATGTATGGCCACGTAAGTTTTGTCATTTCTACAGCAGTTTACAAGAATTTATAGATAATATTTAACCGAAAATAATGTTATAAGTGTGTTTGTAAAGAAGGGGGACAGTAATTTTTTATTTCCCAGTGGAAAATTATGATGCTTTGTGAAGGTTTGCTTGGAAGTTCAGTTATTTTATATTAGAGCAATTTTATTTTCGTAATGGTTCTTTTTAAAGTGGGGAAAAGTTATTTTGAAATTAAAAAGTCATTTCCTTAAAAAAAGGGATTTAAATGGATCAAGATCTTGAAAACAATATTGAAGAAACAAATAGTTTTGATTTTTGGAATTTGATGAATCCTTTCTATTTTCAGATTGGGATACTGCAACTTTAAGTAATGAATCACTCCTAGACACTGTGTCCAGATTTGTCCTTGCAGCTCTTCTGAAACATACGAGTTTACTTAGTCAAGCTTGTGGTGAGAGCAGGCAAGTAACTTAAAGTTGCTTCTAAAAGTTCGGCTTGACTTTTTGAAAGGAAGTTTGTGTGATTTTTTTCTGTCTTGTGTGTGATTTTCTGTAGGTACCAGCCTGGCAAGGCCTTGGCAGAAGTTTACCGCTGTGTGTATAAAGTTCGGAGTCGCTTGCTTGCCTGCAAGAACATGGAGCTTATTCAGACCAGATCATCCTCCAGAGACAGATGGGTAAGGCTGTACATCTCTTTTCCGTTCTTCTGGCTTTACTGGCTATTACGAAAATATTACATAATGTTAGTTTCATATATATATATATATTGCCAGTATTTTTTTCTATCCTGTTGAAAAACCTTCATGAGTTTTCAAATGAAAACAGGCAGGGTATAATTAGGAGTCCATTTGTCTGGAGTATGTGATACTAAATTAAAGCAAATGGTTGGTTGGCATCATTTGACTCAAGCACAGCCTTGAGCCTGGTTTTCCCTGTTCCCATCTCTAGAATGCTGGGCCATAGAAGCCCTACAGCTTAGCTGGAGATGGCTCAGCTGTGTTGAGCAGGCCACAACTTTGTCTGGCTGCCATTCCTGAATCCAACTGTGTTATCTGGGCCTCTGATCTCTGAACCTCTCTCTTCCTCTTCCTTGCCTACCCCTTCTTCCTTCCTGCATGGCCACATTATCTTCTTAGTCCTAGCATTACTTTAAGGCAACTTGTCCTTGTTAGCCCTAGGTGAACATTTGATGTGAGAACACTGGGCCTGAAACTGGCAATTTCTGAATCCCTTTATTAAGCCAGGTCAGCAGTGATGATGGAAGTTGTTCAATGAATTACAGGGTTGGGGCCTATTTGGCAATACAAAGTAGTCCTTAAAGCAGGTTTCTCTGATAGGATTTTTAATTGTGGTTTACAATCTATAAGGAAGATATTTTTAATCAACAAAATTCTCATGTAACATCAGAATTAAGAGGCTTTTTAGCTGTGTTGTAAAGCACCTAGTGGTGCTCTTTAGAATAGTGTAGGTATGTCTCCTACTTTTGATTAACATTACAGGGATGTGTTTGTCTTGCCCCCTTCCTTTCTCAGGGTAGGGGTCTAACAGCTGCAAGAGACTTGGCACTTCTGAAAGCATTGGGTGTGCGTGCAGTAAGTTCTGTTACTTCCAGAAATCCTCAAACTTACAGGTGCAATACAGCAAATCTGATACATGCAGTAGATCTGTTGCTTCGGATTTAATACCTCTGGGAAAAAGTACCTGGTTTGCTTTTGCACAGCATACCCTGGCTCATGGTTTCTAAAGGCTTTGGTGCTGAAGTATCAGAGTTTGACTGTGGTGTCTAAATAAGCATTACAAGGAGACATTTTTCTGCAAATAATCTGAGTCATGCTTACAAAAGGAAAATTAAGTTTTCCAACTTAAGTATTTAAAACCTTGAATGTAAACAACTGTCTTTGTTGTTTATTTCACACAATATCAAAAGTATTTTTTGATAGGAAAAAACTCTTACTCAATGCCTGTGTCCTTGTACATTTATCTTTCATTTTGGTGAGAATTAATTTCACTTCATGTGTGTATTTTTTTAAATCAAGATGCTAGATAACCAAGAATCTGCTGATGTTGATACTCAAGAACATTCTTTTACTCGTACAATTGATGAAGAAGCAGAAATGGAGGAGCAGGCAGAACGTGACAGGGAGGAAGGACACCCAGAACAGGAAGATGAAGAGGAGGAAAGAGAACATGAAGTTATGACAGCTGGTAGTAAGTACTGGTTATCTGCGTCAATAATGCCATGTCCTTTGGAAGGACAGTGTCTTTTTCTCTCTGAGGTAAAATTGAGAAGTTATTTAAAAGATTATGAAGGATTTGCCTGCTTAAACATTTTCAGAGGTTTATACAATGGTGTAGTGCTTTTTATTGGTTCAGGAAAGTTTTTAGATATAAAGGAATGTGAATACTAAGCAAGTTCACTGCAATTCAAGGCATCTGACATACACCAGCACTTCTGTATGCACTGTCTACAAGACTAATTGGTTTCATCTTTTTTTCTCTAAAGTTCTTGTCATTAGATCTCTGAGTTTTCACCACAGTATTTATATATAGAATTTTAGCTGTGTTTGTGTGTGTTGATATTTTATGTAGTAAGCTTTGAAGGGTAATGTTATTCTGAAGTTCGGAAACAAAACTGTTGATAATAGTGGACCGACTATTGGAATTCACTGCTGTCTTAGAATATCTCTGCTCTTAAAAATGTGGAGGTTTTAGTTAGAGTTTGGTGTTTTTAACACTATTTGCCATATTTTCTCCTGGGCTTTCTAAACATCTTGTTTAATTCTTCAGAAGTGAAAAAGGTGAATTTCACAAACTGTTGTTGCACTGATTGGGGCTTGTAGTCCGGCTTGATGGGGTAGTTAATCCTTAATTTTTGCAGTTTCAGTAAAGCAACAGAGAGTCACACGAGGTTGGTTTTTCTGTGTTGTGAACTGAGTGTTCTCCAAGACAGCATTTGTGTTAGCCTTGGAAAATTTCTGTAGAATACACATAGCTTAAAAAATGGAATTGGCTGACTTGAAATATTTTCCATAGCCGCACAATTTTTTTTTTTCTTTTCCAAATGTTGTTCCTCTGGATGCTGTTAGAATGTTTATCTTTTTCCAGCCTCTGCCATCCTCACCTGTTTTGCTGATAGTTTCCCATTAGGACTTCCACATTTCTATTTGGGACCTTATTGACCAAAATGTGTGGGACATCTTTAGTTTTATAGGATGTGTCATTACATAGACAGTGCAGTGGGCTTTCCTGCAAGTGTGCAACGGAGCTGAAGTGCACATTCATGAGATGATTTGTGGTTCTGGAAGATTTACACATCACCTGCTCAGTACATGCAGTATGTTTTGCTGCTTGATTTGCAATTATTCTGGGTAAATGCTCAGAGTTCTCAAATTCCACCTGGTCAGGGCTTCTGGGTACAATAAAGGAAATGTATGTAGAAGGATGCAGACAGACGATAGTGTTACATGCACAGATAAGTAGGAAGATGATGACTCTTCCACTTGTGTTCCTAAGGGATGCTGAACCTGATGTGCAGAGTTCTATTCATATATCAGTGAAGGAGGCATTTAGTTTTACCTTTGCTTTTCCAAAGGGGAACTGAATCTTCAAAATTAAAATGATTAAATCAAGAGAACTGTAGTTCTTTCGACATAGATGAGGTCTCTCACATACTCTGTAGAACAATCTGGCCCTTTAGACTGTAGCAGAATTAAGTGAAGTCAAGGCTAAGAATTTTGATAGGATCTTCATTGTACTGCCCAAAGCTAATAAAAGCCTGAAACTGTTCCAGTATCAAATTGGAGATATTCTAGTGTCTGGAATACGGATTTACAGAAGCGTTATTTTATATGCATCTGCTAAAAGGCAAATATGAAATAATCTCTTTCTCTTTGATGCTATCCAAACAGGAGTTGGGTTGCAGTAAGACGCTGAAAGAGTGTTTGGTGTTCTGTCAAAGTGCATTGTCCTTCATTTTAAAATTAACGTTGTGTAAATACTTCATTTAACTTGTTTGCATGACTTCTTTTATGGCACTGTATTATTATTGTATTCTTTTACTGTTAGAGAAATATTAGTTGTTCTTTATAGTGGGGCAGTTTTTGGCCCAAGATGTAGATGAATATTTTATTCTCTGTAGTTTTGTCTAGAAGTTAAGACTTTTTTTTTGTGTTGCATGTTACAGAAATATTTCAATGTTTCCTATCAGCCCGTGAAGTAGCTCGCAGTCGGGATCGAGATAGGATGAGCACGGGGACGGGGACTAGACTTGATGATCCACCTCCTCAGTCCCAGCAGGAACGAAGGATCAGCACTGATCTGACAGAAGGGCAGGATGTGTACACTGCTGCCTGCAACTCTGTGATCCACAGATGTGCCTTGTTGATCTTGGGAGTGAGCCCTGTCATTGAGGAGCTCCAGAAGCGAAGGGAGGATGGGCAGCTCCAGCAGCCTCCCTCTGCTGCTCCGGAGGGCATCGGGCTCATGACAAGGTGGGCTTTGCTGACTCTACAGAATGCTTAACTCTTCTCTGCTCCCTTTAGAATTGATTAAATAACCCCAGTTTTCCTCTGAGGATTATTGCAGTTTTTTTAGAAGAAAATTTCTGCTGAGAGCGGTGTTAATGCTTCTGTTGAGAACAGTGATTTTTCTTCATTTTTCTTGGCCATGCTAACTAAACCTGAAGAGTTTTATTCTGTGTGGACCCTATTTAAGTTTCAAAGTTGGGCTTAGTGGTAAATAATTCAGATCATCAGGTATACAGACAGCATGAGGTACTTGGAATAATTACTTTTCCTGTAATTTGTGTTTGGATTTTTTTTTCCGTATTTGTGGTTTTTTTGAACTGTACCAATGTCCTATATGGTACTGTTAAAGAAAATTATATATGTTTAAAAGAAAAGTTTAAAAGCCTGTTATGAAAAAAGTGTCATTCATGATTGATTTTTATAAATATTCCTAACATAGCCATGGGTAAGACTTGTTGTTAGGTGTAGGAGAAGAAAAAGATAAAGCCAAGACAGCTCATTGAATGGGAGAAGTGTTTAATTTAAATAGTATAAGTACTACATAATGCATTTTAATTTTCATAACCTGGGATATTCTTAAGTAAAACAGATGTATTCTAAACTTGATCTCCTTAAATTTTTATTCTAGAGAACTTTGAGTTTTAAGTAGAGTATAACACAGGAATTGTGATGCTACTAGTCTGAGTCTACTTAAGCTTGTACAGTGTACAGAACCTGTTTTGATATTTTAAATAAAGATATTGATGGGGAAGATAGTAAGATATTAGAGAGGAAGATTACATACATTCAGTACCTTTTTATTCTTTTTGCCTCTTTTTGGAAATCCAGTCCCTAAAGCATGGGTGGCTGCCTCTGTCATTGTCAAAGTGGCTTTCATCTCCAGCATACCAACCTTAGGATGCATTTTATGGGTGGGTTTTTAATAAGTTCAGTGCTTTTTTACCCACTTATTCTGTCTCTGTTTCTTGTCCTCTCAGCTCAGAGTGTTTCTGTTTACTCTGTGTAATACTTACCAAGGCTCTAGAGCAATCACTTGTTTGAGGTTGCCATTTGTTCAGTTGACCAGTAAGGCTGTTAAAAAGTAACAAAAGTTTACTAATACCCTGTATAAGCATAATTGAAGCCATCAGACCACTCTTTTCCTCTTTAATGTGGTCTTGTTCTGTGATAGTCTGCTCCCAAACCAAATTGTGGTACCTGCTACATTTGGCTATAAACTCTTACCTTTGTGTAATATCAGTATTTTTTTTTTTCTCTGTGTATGTGTCCACCTGAAGCAGGAGTGAAAGTCTTACAGCAGAAAGTCGCTCAATCCATGCAAACTCAAGCTACAGACTGATGAAGTCAAGAAGTGAATCTGATTTGTCTCAGCCGGAATCAGATGAGGAAGGTTATTCACTGGTGAGTAAAGCAGCATGATGTATTTGGGGATTGTCAGTAGGATATTTAGATGGGAAGTACATCTGAAACATTTGTTTAGCGCTGTGTTTTTGGTACATTAATTCATCATTGTTAGGAGAAAGCTCTAATGGTAGAAACAATTTGAAATAATTACAGCTCTGTTAACTGTCTCACTTTTATGGGTGAGGGATGAAATTTAAATACTCTAATATTATGCACCACATATGATCACCTGAGGAAATGAGGCTTTTATTAATCTTTTAATCTAGAGTGGAAGACGAAATGTTGATTTGGATTTGGCAGCATCACACAGAAAGAGGGGTAAGTTCTATTGTTTACCTAGTGAATACTAACCTGATAAAAGTTAATGTTTCTTAAGCTAAACTATGTCTGCAGTTCCATACAGTTTACAGTTACATAACAGGTCTTAAAACTGACCATTTAAAAATAGCATTTGAAATAATTGTTACCTACTGTGTGTTGTCTGATGTTCTGTTGCTTTGTGGCTTGGTTATAATACTTCCTTGGTTATAACTCTTGATTCTTGTTTCTAGAATTGTAATGCTCTTTTGAAACAAGTGAGGTTTTCTGTTAAGTCAATTAGAAACACTCATTCTGTTTTCGCTCATGTGACTTCAGGAATAAAAAATAGTGAGAGAAGTTGATGTGGAATGTTCTATTCTTGTGCTAACAACAAACTTCTACCATAAAATGTGCTTGAACCTGGAGAACTTGTATTCAGTAAACACTGCTTTACTTTGCATCCTTTGAATACCAGCCCACCTACAGAACCAAGCAACCACATTTTCTATTGCTCTTTGTTGCTGCTTCATTCTGGGGAATCTCAGTGAGCTCCTTGATAGAAGGTGGCGGAGGGACCAAAAAATCCCACTTTCCTCTGGATGATGCAGAATCTCTCTGAGAATCACAACTCCGGTCTGCTGTATCTGTAAAAAACACGAGAATATGCAAACAGGAATTAGGTAGAGTTATGATATGCCTCGGTAACAGAAACCTTGATACTGTTGGGTAAGGTAAGAGTTCTAGTTTAAAAGGCTTCATCATTAAGCAGAGTACTCAGACGTTTCCCACCTTTTAAAGTCTTTTGGAATTTTAGAGGATGCTATCAGTGGCAGCACCCATTAGATTTCAATATTTAAGTAATGTGGAAAGTAGTGCCTTGTCCATGCATAATCAATTGAAACAGTTGAACAAATAAAGAAATGCACTAGAGCTACTGTTACTGTGACAGCAGATGTATCGTGGCATTCTCGGTGTTAGAAGATCTATCAGGAAGCCTCTGTCATCCTGATCTAAAAGACATTCTTTGAAGTCAGTATTTTTAGCTTTGCCATTAATCTGACACAGAACTCTGTACTTGATATTCTCTGTGTCCTAAAAGTAACCTAGGAAATGATCTTGGATTAGATCTCAGGTACAATGTCTCATGGATTATGGTTCCTGGGCTGTTGCTTAGGCCAATGTTGCTTTGGTCACAAGCCTCAGGAAGGGAGGAATAGTACAAGAGTGGACTTCATCAAAACTTTTATTACAGCAAGAAGATTCTGTACCAGGTCTGTAACACTGAGGAGAAACGGATAAATACAGCGAATCTGCCCAGAACCTTAAAAAGAAGCTCAAATAACTCGTTTGCAAACTGAACACTGTGACAGCATGTACAGATGCCTCTGTTTTGGTACTGGGAGACTTCCTTGAGAGTTAGTCAGCACACAGTAATGCAAGCTTGTCTGCTTGTGCTGGATGATACACACTCCAGTTTTGGTTGATAACCAATGACAGAGTCAGTGAATGCAGGGTGCACCTACAGGGGAACATTCCTCGTACGTCTGTCAAGGTCAGGAAAAGGTCTATAAATATTTGTGTGATAAATGGATGAACTGTTCAGCTCAGTGCTTTTTATGGTCTTTCGTCTCTTGTGACATGTCTGTTTTGTGAATCTCAGTTATCTCCTAGAACTGAAGCATGTCCCAGTGTTTGGTGAGGGTGTAATTTGCAGCCTTTTTGGATTGTCCATCCCTTGTCACGTGGCCAGCACAGTGCAGTGCCAGCTATGGATGTTTGGTGAATCCCCTTCAGTTTTATCTTTATTCTTGTGATGTGCTGTGACTAATACAGGGGATAATACTGCGAGTTCCAATGGTCTTGCAGATGGCTGTGGAAGGAAAAGCATTCTCTGTTAACTTAATTAACATCTTAGCTACTCAGTCCAGTCTTTATTCTGGTTGCCTTCTTAATTTATTCTGTCTAATCAGAAAGAGAACTGGGCCATTCCTACTTCAGCCTGAGGATCCTTTGAGTATCTTGTTCCTTGCTATTATTCATTTCTTTCTGAATTAGTAAACTTTTCCTTCCACCCCTACAGAAAAAGTCTTTTAAAGTAATTTTGCAGTAAGGGATGACGAGCAGCGCGTGTTGTTTTCCCCTTGTATCTAAGCCCTTTGTTTTTTCTGTTGCTTACATTAATTTTTTCAGTTCTGCAGATCCAGAGAGTATGCCTGCAGGTGTTGTGGCTGTTGTGTACAGTGCCTGTGAGATGCTGTACACCACGTTAGGTACACAGCAGTAAGGAAAGCACGGTCAGCAGTGCAGTCACAAACATAGCTACAGATGAGTGAGAGTCCTCCACTCTGGGCTTTTCATCACGTACATCTTAACTCAGTGAATCTCAGTGTGTTTGGGTGTACTGTTCTGCCTTACTAAGACAACTGGGCTACTCCAAAAAAAGCAGCAACTTAAATGAAATCCAAATGAAATTGGAATATTTTAGTGCACCTGCAGTAATGAATTCTGCCTTTGAAAACTGACAGATCGTGCTTGAGGAAGGGACTTGAACATCCAAGAATACACACGTGAATGCATACAGCAGTGCTAAAAGGGATTATTTCTTTTTTCTTTGAAGATGGAGAATTTAGGAAGACTGTTGTCTAGGCTGTACTAATTCGAAACAAGAGTAAATATTTTTTCCACGTACCCTTCTGCTGGTGTGTTGTATTGATTGAGATGAGACTGATTGTTTAAGTCAGAATAATATGAGGCAGAGATTTTATGAGTATGTTACCTTCTGTTTCAAATGTCTGCTTTTGTCTTCTGATTCTTGTGTGGTGTAGTGTATTTACTCCTTTTTGGCCAGTTGAGCCCCAGAAAAAAGAAGAGCTTCAAGCAAGTAACTGATGGCATGTTTATTTTTTGTCTCTATAGCTTCCCTACATATTTTTTGTTTTATGACGTGTGCATTGCAGCTGTGCCACATTCATTTAGACAACTCATTATTACAAGCTGGCTTATAAGGACAAGTAAACTTTTTTTTTACTGTAAGCTTCAGGTTTATTCGTCCGTGCAGCTCTGTTCATGTGATTGTAGAGGCTTCTGGAAGCGCTGTGCTGCAATCAGTTCTGTGTGATTGATGTTACACAGAATCAAGCTGAGCTCCAGCGTAGTCATACATTTGATTCTTCTACTGATATATAATATTTTCAAGAGAAAAAAAAAATAACTTTTAGGTCTCTGTGCCCTAATTGTTAAATGTTTTTAGTTCTGAAGTATGCTCTTTTGATTTCTGACATATTTGTGTTTAAACTCTATCCTTTCGATTAGAACTTCTATTGTTTTACATTTAATCTGTAACTCATAATCGTTGCACTTTTCTCCAAATTAGAAACAATTTTACATTGGTCTTACATTTGAACATTCTTGCATTTTGTACTAAAACAATTAGCTAAGACCTCATCATTTCTTCAAATACGAAATAATTTAGGGTTTTATTAATACTTGGTTGGTTTCTTTCTTATAAGATTTGTTGCCTATCAAAACTAAATTTTCTTCTGATGTTCTGTAAATCCGTGAAAGGTCTCCTTTAGCTTATGATTTAAGACACTAGAATTGGTTTTTGTTTCTTTACAAATGCTTTGATTCTGTGCTGTGGCATAGTGCAGTGTGGGGCAGGTGGAGGGGAGGAAGCTGAAGTCGCTGTGGGGTGCTTTGAGCTCTCCTGCCGTACAAAGGCTGGAGGGCTTATGGGGGTTTTTGAAAGAGCTGTTGCTGTGTAGGCAGCATTTTGTGGACTTGGAAATGATTTAGCTGGCTTCCTGTGGGTAATCTGAGGCTTCATTTATCCTCTCCCCTGGGCTCTGTTCAGCATGCACTTGCCAGGGAACTGCTTCCTACATGAAACTGAGTATTTTAGCACCTATTTATTTTGTTCTGTCTTATTTATGTTTCTCACCTGCCACTTCCCCATGTAACTTCAATTTTAAAGGAAAGCTTTAAAGTAACTATTTTAAGAATTAATGTTAAAATTAGAGTAAGGTGATCTGTCTTTACTTTTGTTTTAAATATAATTGCCAGGTATAAATTGTAAAATTGGGTAACAGAATTTCTTGAAATTTTTTCATAGTAAACATGACAAAATAAGTTGTTCTCTGTAAAGCATGCAGTCTTACTGTGTTACATAAAGCAGCAGAGATTAGGAAGTTAAATTGCACTTTGAAAAGTAGTGTTTGAACTTAAATCTTTGCATTATCCAAAATAAACTTGAGTTTGTATGACCTAAGTACTGTGATGGTTCTTTCTGAAGCCATAGCAGTCTGCTTAGTAGCAAGTGTAAGGAATACTATGCAAATGCATATTAACACTATTCACTGAAAACAAAATGGGATGTGAATAGGTTTTCATAGTTCATAGCCCTGACAATTAAATTTTTGGCAACTAAATGAAGGTAACCTGGTTTACGAAAGAAGCAAAATTTCACGATATTTTGAGTTTGTAAATTGCGTGAAGGTGCAAATTGTGACCTTCAGGTGCTGACTCGTTGGCAGAATAACGGCATTTTGCCTTTACTTCAGGAAAAAAGTTGTGTAGGTTGCTAGGAAAGCTAGCCCAAGTTCAAAACCTCTGTGTCTGTCTTTGCTTGTTCCTATGAGCAGCTGCTGTTGGTAGGCAGCGTTTAAAGGAGGCCCTGAAATTTGGATCCGGCTGTTACTATTGGAACTCAGCCTTACTGATGAAAGCAAGCTTTGGGCAGATGAATTCCTATGAATCTGTGTGACTTTTCCCTGATAATGGCTATGTTTAATAATGTTTGAGGCTGATACCCTGTGGAAACCTGTTTAAAACTGAAGTAATATAGATTTGTACGAGTACTGGGAGCAGGTTGTGATTCTCCAGAGGTAGATAAATACTTAAACATTTTTTGTACATTATGTAAATAATCCAGACTAAAATTTCAAAGTGAATTTAAACATAATTTAGGTTTCCACAAAGGTTTCCAGATACTGCTTCTCTGTACAGATGGGAAGTTCTTCTGAGCGGGGCGTGCCCTCTTGTAATACTTTGCATGGCTCCAAGTGGGCAAACAGCACTTAGAGAAGGAGGAAAATACTGACTGATGCCTATCAATTAATTGCTAATGAAGTTATGACTTGAGTGGCGTGACACTCATTTGTACCAGGGAGAGAGTTCTAGCAAAACTCTCTTGGAAATGAGATCAAACCTATGGTGATAAATTCCGGTGCTGCAGACTGATGACTGATGCTCACTGGAAGAAGTCCATTTATTAGTGCAGTAAAGTTTCAGGAAATGACATGCTGATGTTATAGGAAACACTTGAAAACAGACTTGTGAAACTGCCAGATGAGAGAGATCTAAGACTTACTCTAGATAGCGTTTAATATACATGTATCTATCTCGAGTCGAAGTAAATGTTCTCTGTTAGTCTAAAAAATTTTCTGTTCTCTTCTACAGTCATGAATTCTGTAAATATTTCATTCAAAATAACATTGTGCTTTTTCAAAGCTATGAAATACAGTGGCTTGATTAAAACCAAAACCACTCTTGCTTTATGTTTAAACCTCAAAGTAAATATCCAAGTGCACAGCTTGTGTTGGTAGAAAATCTTTTCTTTACTGTTCTGTCATTTAGCTGCAAAGCGTTTTTTATTCAGTGTTCTAGCTTTAAGCTGAGCAGTTTGAGTGGCTTCTTTTTGTTTTTTCACATGGCAGCGTGTTGCAATAGCGCTTAACATTTAAAAGAAATACAGCCTTTTCTTTAGGGAAATTGCTGTAAATTTAAATCAAGTGTTTTGCTCTAAGTTGCTTAATGCATGGTATAATTAAATATGAATATTCATTTTCCACCTGTATCAATAGCAGCAGCTCTGTCTTTACCTACAGCCAACATGCATTACCTGAATTGGAACTGATGAGACTTCCTTGTGTGTATCTTTAGGAGCAATACACAGTCAAATGGAATCTCTAAGTGACTCGTGGGTTCGACTGAAACACAGCAGAGATTGGTTATACACGTCCTCCTACTCATTTGTTGAGTCTGACTTTGATCTCTCAAGATCCCTTGGAGTTCATACTTTGATTGAAAATGCTGTCAGTTTTGTGAGTGGAGATGTGGGAAACTCTCCGGGATTTAAGGAACCAGAGGAAAGTATGTCCACCAGTCCACAAGCATCAATCATTGCAATGGAGCAGCAGCAGTTGAGGGCTGAGGTAAATTTCAGTTAAACAACTCTTCTTATTTTTCACACATTATGCTCATTATAGGTTTTTTTTTTTAATTCTATATATATATTTTTTTTAGTTCTATCTATTGAAGACATTTTTCTTTCTTTTCTGTTAAGTATCTAAGCTGGAGCTGGGAACTTTATGTAAATAAACTCTAAAACAAAACCGAAAGTATTCCCTTTTTAAAAGAATGTGTCAAGGAGCAAACAGTGACCCCATTCATCCTTGCTTACAGTTCAGTATGATCCAGTTTCAGTTTCTAAGGGTACTGGCTACTTTCTTAATATTGTCTTTTGCCTGCTTTTATTTTTAGCTTCGTCTGGAAGCACTTCATCAGATTTTAGTGCTCCTATCAGGGATGGAGGAAAAAGGCTGTGTGCCATTAATGGGAAGTCGCCAAGTACCAGGATTTCAGTCTTCTTCACTGCTTACCTCTGTTAGACTTCAGTTTCTTGCTGGCTGCTTTGGTCTGGGCACTGTAGGACATGCAGGGGCCAAAGGAGAGAGTGTAAGATTGCATCACTACCAGGTGTGTACTTCAGCAGTTTCTGTTGTTTCAATAATGCAGTGATAGAAATGTTTCACTTCTTATAATATTTACTTATTTGTCTGGCCCAGGATGGTATCAGAGCAGCCAAGAGGAGTATTCAAATTGAAATCCAAGTGGCTGTGCACAAAATTTACCAGCAATTATCTGCTACGTTAGAAAGAGCTCTGCAAGCTAATAAGCATCACATAGGTAAGTGAAAAGCAGATTTGCAAACCAGATGTTCTCTAATATACAGTACAGCAGCTCATATGTTTAACAAGGCAGACTTTGATATTAGTGACCAGAATTCACTGAATTACCTATCTGACTTCTTTTCCTAAAAGAGAGAAATCTGCATTTGTTGTTTTTTTGCTTTGAGAAACAGTGTGATGTACAAGTGAAAAATGAAATATTTTGCCCAGTTATCCTTACCTTAGAGAGAAGATTTTGGTTTGAGATTTAACCTCAGAACACTTATATCACAAACTAGATCTGTGTGCTACTCTTCCTCGGACAATTTTGACACAGAGTTACATTGAGTTCAGGTGTCTGACAAGACTCACTCTTTCTTTGATAATTTAATTAATTTAATTGTATTTTAAAAATAATCAGCTGTTCTTCTGTCTTACTGTTCTTACTGTGAACGTCTTATTAATTAAAAACAACTTTATTTTGCTCTTAGAAGCACAACAGCGTCTTCTGTTGGTGACAGTCTTTGCTCTCAGCGTCCACTATCAGCCCGTTGATGTCTCCTTGGCCATTTCCACTGGGCTGCTGAATGTGCTGTCCCAGCTGTGTGGCACAGACACCATGTTAGGACAGCCCCTGCAGCTGCTGCCCAAAACTGGGATTTCTCAGCTCAGCACAGCTTTGAAAGTAGCCAGCACGAGACTACTGCAGATCCTGGCTATCACCACAGGGTGAGTGTCCCTTGCTTTTGAGAAACTTCATCACTGAGCTTATCAGCACCCTTGCAGATTTTTGTGTGAGCTTTCATTAGGACAATAAATGTTGCTCAGAAGTACCTAAGTGAAAGGGGGGTGGGGGAAAGAGTAGTCACATTATTCATAGAAAAGCTGCATGTAAGACTAAGATATATTTTTCAGTTGTGTTTGGACCTGAATAGTCACAACTTTGTGGTCTGTAACCACTGTATTCTAGTAATCCCCACTTTGCTACTTCAGTTTTGTATGTGTGTTCAGTTGATGTGATGAGACTTTCTGTTGCTGTGTAAATGTCATTTGTGTAAGAGCAGTACTGGTAACGTGGAAGTTCCTCAGAGCAGGACATTGTGCTTCTTTCCAGAAAATGAAATAATTTGCTGAAGCATAGCGGTCTCTGCTAGACTGTGGCACAGCATGCAAAGTCCTAGCAATACTTAAGTATTTAGTCTTACTCAGTAAAGAAAACACCAGTGGAGAAGGTATTTTCTAATTGAAGTTTGATATACTGTACATGCATCTTCCTTTCAGTGTTTGTACAGCACATTGCATTTACCTGCCAGATCTATTATGCCCAGTAATCCTACACGAAACCCATAGAAACAGCACTCCATCTTTAGAAATTGTGTTGGAATTATGATTAATTACAAAGTTGTTCTTATTTCCTTAGAAAGTACTGAAAAGGTATCCTTTGACTCCAAAGGTTAGACAGTTTTAATATGTTTTAAAAGTAGGGTTAAAACAATAAGAATCTAAGCCTATAGTGGAGGATGGGGAAGAGTAACCTGCTGTGATTATTGTTCTTGGATCAGCTCTCAAGTACTCTTGCTTCTTCTTTCTGTGTGTGTACAGAACCTATGCTGATAAACTGAGCCCAAAAGTGGTGCAGTCTTTGCTGGATTTATTATGCAGCCAGCTGAAGAACTTGTTATCACAAGCTGGTGTGATGCTGATGGCTTCCTTTGGAGAAGGGGAAGGTGAGGAAGGTGAAGTGGAATCAAAAAAGGCAGATTCGAATGGGGATAATGAGAAGAGAGACTTCAGAGGTAATTATCTTGTGTAATTTCTGTTACAATTCTAAAATACCACAAAACATAATAGAAGAAACCACTGAATGCTGAGGTCCTCATCCACTCTATTGTGTATTGGTTTTTGTTGGGTTATTTTTAACTCTGTAAATTAGATAAAAGTCATCAAATGATTTTGTGCTCAGTTTAGAATTATATAGAATCAATGGACAAAGCTGCAAGGATAGGAACAGGCTGAGAATAAGAATTACTTTGTTGGGTTTGGACTTAGGAAGAGAATACAGTTTTCCTTGAAAAATGAGTTGTTGGTGGTAATGTTCTTCATAAATGTGGTCATAGGAATTTAAATATCTAAATTTCAAACCACAGATAAATACGGCTTTATTCAGGAAATTGTTGTATTTGCTTTGTATTATGCAGTTTTCCAGTCTGAGCGGATGGCATGAAGGTGACACTACTGTGTCTTATGAAAAAATCTGCAACAAAAGATTCTCTGAAATACTAGTATCCTCACATAGCTTACAGTCCCTTAACGAGCATTTTGAATTTCTGCGGAAATTGAGTTTGAAGAATTTTTAATTGTAGCTTGGTTTTAAGTGTACATATGTTTTTGTTTGTGCTTTTAAATGTCTTCACTTATAAATAATGCAATGGCTGATGAACTAATAAAATAATTAGGAATGAGAATATGAGGTCTTCCCACAGAGGTCTTCCTCACTTACCTTGACCCACAAAAGTTTAATGTTATTTTCTCTCTCTGTCCTGCTGAGGAGCAGGAGTGAGAGCGTAGCTTGGTGGGCACCTGCTAGCCAGCCAAGGCTAACAGCCAGCCACCATGTAATAACTGACCATTGTGCTTTTACCTGCAGAACAGGTTGTTGCCAGTAACCAGGACTGCTAGTCAAGTTGTAATATTAAGGTTGTAAATGAAAGCTTTTGGTTTAACTTCCTAGCTGCCCTCCGAAAGCAACATGCAGCAGAATTGCACCTGGGAGACTTTCTTGTTTTCCTGCGTAGAGTTGTGTCTTCAAAAGCAATTCAGTCCAAGATGGCATCTCCAAAGTGGACAGAAGTCCTTCTTAACATTGCTTCCCAGAAGTGTTGCTCAGGTATGATGATGTCAAAATGTGCTCCATGGTTACTTTGCAGTTCGGTAGTGCAGTTCCAAAAACTAAGCCCTGTTAGAGCGTGTATTACATAGTGAATGTTCATAGTGAACAGTTCAAACCAACTGCAGTACGTGTGTGCAGGGTTACCCTCTGGGGCACTGGGGGCATGGAGCCAGGGGCAGGCCTGAAGCAGAAGTAATTTTAAGATTATTGACACATTTTTCCGTCTTCAGGAGTTCCATTGGTTGGCAATCTGAGGACTAGACTGCTTGCACTTCATGTACTAGAAGCTGTGTTACCTGCTTGTGAATCCGGCGTTGAAGATGATCAAATGGCTCAGGTCTTTATAACCTTTTACACCTGTCTCTTCAAAAATTCTCTTAAACTTATAAATGTTTCATAGCATGTTTTTGAGTTCAAAAATGGTTTCCTCAAAATCCAAATCAAGTGAGGCTCAGTGTAGTTATGTTTTAGTCTAAGAGTACTAAATATCTTGGTGCTTATACCTACAAAGCAAAGTAAAACAATGTAATGTTACTGTTGTCCTCATGTTGGAGTTAAAATGATGTGAATTCTGTCCCAATGCCCCAGGTTGTTGAACGATTGTTCTCACTTCTGTCTGACTGCATGTGGGAGACTCCGATAGCCCAGGCCAAACATGCAATTCAAATAAAGGAGAAAGAACAAGAAATGAAGCTCCAGGTAACAATGCTTGTACTTTGTCTCGTGACTGAATGCAGCTGAATTACATTTACCACAAATGCTTTGTCCTATTTCTGGTAGAAGCAAGGAGAGTCTGAGGATGAAGATGAGAATCTTCCCATCCAGGAAGTGTCCTTTGATCCTGAGAAAGCTCAGTGCTGCATAGTGGAGAATGGGCAGATTCTAACTCATGGAAGTGGAGGCAAAGGATATGGTTTAGCATCCACTGGAGTTACTTCTGGGTGTTACCAGTGGAAGGTAGGTTGCATAAATGTGTATTTCTTACCTTCTCTCACATTGTTTTGGAAATGTGCTGTGATTTATTAACAGCAGCTGCCTGTGCTTCTTGCTTATGACGAGGTTCTTGAGTGAATGGCAATGTTACGTTTATGGTTGGACTCCATAATCTTAAGGATCTTCTCCAACTTAAATCATTCTGTGGTTTTCAATCCAAAGGGAAGAGTATGTGGCTGCTTTTGAGTGCTGGGATTTGAGTATTTCAACACACAGACTGGAGACTGAATGTGTGTTATGTATTTCTAGAGGTAATGGTACTTATCCCTAAGGTCCATAGTCAGCATGCATGTGCAGTTTTGCAAAACCTGCCTACTGAGTTATGTGGATTTAGGATTCTTTTTGTAGAAAAACATTTCACAAAGACACATCAGCCTAACTGACAAGAACAGTGTTTGATACATCATTTGGAGTATCATTTTTTAATGGTTATACCATATAAACTTAGTATTTTTCTTATTAAAAGCTTCCGTGAAAAATGGTTAAAAATAGACATACATATGTGTAAGGAAGATTTTCATTGCTTTGTTGTGTAAAAGTGTATATTCCTGACTTTTTTCCCCTGTGTGCGTATTTTGCCTGCTAGTTCTACATCGTGAAGGAGAACCGAGGCAATGAAGGCACTTGTGTGGGAGTGTCTCGCTGGCCAGTGCATGACTTCAACCATCGCACTACCTCAGATATGTGGCTCTACAGAGCCTACAGTGGCAACCTCTATCACAATGGAGAGCAGACTTTGACTCTGTCAAGCTTTACCCAAGGAGATTTCATCACATGTGTGTTAGATATGGAAGCAAGAACTATTTCCTTTGGTAAAAATGGAGAGGTATTTAACATCAATTGATTTTTTGGTGGGTTTTTTTGCAATGGTAGTATGGCATAGATAAGCATTAGAGTTAAAACATGTGGCAGTTTCAGTGCTTAGAAGATTTATAATACAGACATTCGTTTTTCATATTTTTGCTTGTTAAGGTGTTTTAAGATTGAGGGGGTTTGGTTTTGTTTCTTCCCTAGGAGCCAAAACTAGCTTTTGAAGATGTGGATGCAGCTGAGTTATACCCTTGTGTTATGTTCTATAGCAGTAACCCAGGAGAGAAGGTAACTTGAATGTTCATCTGTGCAGGTGTACTGGTTTTGGCTGGGATGAAGTCAGTGTTCATCATAGCAGCCTGTATGGTGCTGCTTTCGGTTACTGACCAAAACAGTGTTGATAATACACAGTGTTCTAACTACTGTAATCTATTGTAAATTTAAAATGTATTTTATTGTTTAGAATAAATTTAAAGACTTCATGTTCTACACAAAAAATTCTATTCCCCAGAAACCAGAATGTAGTATTAGTATTTCTAGATAGTCTCGTGTGAGAAACCATGAAATACATAATTTCAGCATCCTTGAATCTGAAGGATGGAGGTTTTGCTCAGTGTTAAGGTGGATTTCCTAGGGATTCCAAGGGGAAAAAAAGACAATGCTGGTAACTATTTCTATTCAGCAGGAGACTCCTGTATTTGTAAGAAGAGCTTATTCAGGTATGTCGAGAAGATAACTTGTAAACTGTTCTCTTCAAACACTTAGGTGAAGATCTGTGATATGCAGATGCGTGGGACACCAAGAGATTTGCTGCCTGGTGACCCCATCTGCAGTCCTGTTGCTGCAGTGCTGGCAGAAGCCACAATCCAGCTCATTCGAATCCTGCATCGCACAGACCGCTGGACACACTGCATCAATAAAAAAATGATGGAAAGACTGAATAAAATCAAAACATGTCTTAAGGAAGCAGGTCAAAAATTGAAGAAAAGTCGCTCTGTTCAAAGCCGAGAAGAGAACGAGGTGAGAGAGGAGAAAGAAAATAAAGAGGAGGAGAAAAGCAAGCACAGCCGGCATGGCCTGGCGGAGCTTTCCGAGCTGCAGCTGAAGATGCTCTGTGTGGAGGTGTGGCCTGTTCTAGCAGTCATTGGTGGAGTGGATGCTGGGCTCAGGGTTGGAGGTCGATGTGTCCACAAGCAAACAGGCCGGCATGCCACCCTGCTGGGAGTGGTGAAGGAGGGCAGTACCTCTGCCAAGGTCCAGTGGGATGAAGCAGAGATTACAATCAGGTATGCCCATTTTCTATGCTTTTCACAGTCTAGTAGTAGTGGTTTGTGGATGGAAATCTTCAGAAGTAGCATATACTTTATATTAGAATCATGCTGATCAGTAAGTTTAGACTTCAGCGGTATTGAAATTAATGCTCCCTTGAAGTAGTGTTCATTCATTCTCCAACCTGCCTTAGGGAGCTCAAGGCTAGAAGGAGATGCTCCTTTTTCTACCTGTCTTGCAGACATGCATTCGAAGGGACAGCACCTGGAAGGAAACTGAAATGAAGCTTCTCTGAGCTTCTTGGTGCTCTCATAGGAATTGCCTGTGGTTTTGCGTGGAAAATATTTGATTAACTTAATTTCTTGATCTCCTTCTGCCTATAGCTGAAGAAGTGTTTTAAAGAAGTGGAGCAGTATTTTTTTTCTTTTCCCTACCAGTTACAATTATGTTCTGAAATAGCCGAGGTCACTTCACTCTTACAGCTGTTGCAGCATTATTTCCGTTTTGTCTTTGCAAAGGCTATTGTCACTTTGACTAAATATACTGAAGTGCAATTGATTTAGTTCCAGATATAAATTCTATCAAGTATGCCCATGTGACAGTATAGCCTTAAAGTAAGAGTGCCCTTAAAACAATTCGAAGCTTTATTTGAGTGAAGAGGAACAGCACTTGAACATAGGCAAACTGTTGGTAAAGCATTTTATAGGTTAATCTTATACCTTCTTAATTAAAACCAGCCTAAAGCTTGCTTTCATTTTTAGGTAGAAGTTTACATTGTAAGATGTGTAAACTTTTTGGGATAATGAAAGGAAGATTTAAAAGTCATTTATCTGCTGGATGTATGGAAAATACAAGGTGTATGGAAATAGGGGCTGGTGAATTTTTGTCCAGCTTCATGTGAAAATTAGTCAAGTGTAACAGTCCTAAATAGTACCAGAAAATAGCACTGAATATAGACAGACAGATAGATAAATGTGTCTGTTAGATTTTCTGACCTGTGTTTTTCAAAGGTCACTGTCCTCGCCAGGTGATCTGTCCTGACACACCAGAGACAGAATTGTCCTGAGATGTCAGTAGTATGCTCCTGGTGATGAGTAACTGAGGTCAATCAGAGCTCTTCCTTAATGTTTAAAAAGTTTTCTTTATAAGCTTTTGTACCTGTTCAGATTCAGGTGTGATGATAATATTTACCTTAAGGTAGTTTTTCTTAATAAAAGTCTGTTACATATTTCTAATGAATAGTATGTCCAGAGCCTGTGTCTGCACAGAATGGATGGCTTCTGTGGGGCTTCTGGGTTTTAGTGCTTGTTGTTGAAAACCTGTGTATGCTTTGTTGCATTTGCTTTGAAACCATATCTCCCTGTTTTCTGATCATAACCTCATTTTCCCCTATTTGCATTTAATTTTTAGAATTGGTTTGTTTTATTAAATATATTTTACATCTTATTTGCCTACATTATTTCCTGTACTTTCCTCCTGTCTCTCCCTCACTTGCTTTTTCCTGTGTCATTCTGATCTTTATTAAAGCTTCCCAACTTTTTGGTCGCCTAGTGATACTCCATTGTATAATCTGGAGCCCTGTGAACCACTGCCTTTTGATGTTGCAAGATTTCGTGGGCTGACAGCTACTGTGTTGCTGGACCTTACCTATCTGACTGGCATTCATGAAGATACGGGAAAGCAGAGCACCAAGAGACATGAGAAAAAACACAGACATGAATCTGAAGATAAAGGGGAAATGGACCAGAAAATGGAGGGTGATGTTGGATCAGATACACGATTAGGCCAAAGTGCTGATGATAACAAAGGACACGGTGCTACAACCTCTAAGTCGGAAAATGAAATTGTTTCCTTTTCTTTAGAACCATCAACACTAGGTATGGAATCCCAACACCAACCCGCTGAAGGAAGAAAAAAGAATCACGAACACACCCCGAGAAGTCACGATATAGTGCAGTCAGAAATTCGAGCTGTACAGCTATCTTATCTTTATCTTGGTGCTATGAAGTCACTGAGTGTTCTTCTTAGTTGTAGTAAGTATGCTGAGCTGCTGTTAATACCCAAAGTGCTGGCAGAAAATGGTCACAACTCGGACTGTGCCAGTTCCCCGGTGGTTCACGAGGACGTGGAGATGCGAGCTGCGCTGCAGTTCCTGATGCGGCACATGGTGAAACGGGCGGTCATGCGCTCGCCCATCAAGAGAGCGCTGGGGCTGGCAGACCTGGAGCGGGCACAAGCCATGATCTACAAATTAGTGGTTCACGGGCTGCTGGAGGACCAGTTTGGTGGCAGACTTAAACAAGGTACATTTTCAAAATTAGTATAAAATTATTAGTAACGATGATAATACAATTAACATAGTCTTGTCATTTTGTAGTGGTTGTACTTCAGGGGAATCTCAATCGGACAGAAATTTTGCAAAGCTCTGTTTACTGTTTTATAGATATTATACTGACATTGTGCCTTTTTCCTAATTCCTTACTTTAATAAAAAATGAATGCAGTCAGAATCAATCTATTGCAATCAGCAATAAAAGTTTTTAGTATGTCTCTAATACTTTTAAAAATGAGCAGTATGGTATATACTTCTCAGGAGCATTTACACTTCTTCTAAACCAACAAACAACAGCCTTAAAAATGCTACTCAGCTGAGTTAAAAATGGCTTTACAGTTAATCAGACCTACTTCTGTATCTAAGACCTCTTCCCTTTTTGCCTGTTTTGAGAGTACCCTAGCTGTTACAACCATAAATCTATCATAAAGTCTGGCAAAGTCCGGCACAAACTATCATAAAGTCTGGCGTAAGTAAATGGATTGTTTGCTATTTACCTTGTATTTCTGTGAGAGCCGCAGGAGCTCCTGGTCTGATTTCTGTTCACAAGTCCACGAGTTAGTGGCAGAATCTGCACACCCCTTTCTTTCTCTGGGATGTATTCTAAATAATGATAGTCATTTTTGAAAGTTAAAAGATTAGCCATGGCTACTATTTTGATCTACACAATTATATGAATGTTGCTGTAAATGTCCTTTTTTCTGTTGCAGAAGTGGAGCAACAAGTAGAAGAAGGTGATCAGTCTCAGCAAGCCCAAACACCAGTTACAACCAGCCCTTCTGCTTCGAGCACAACATCTTTCATGAGCAGCTCTCTGGAGGATACCACCACTGCTACTACTCCAGTAACTGATACAGAAACAGTTCCAGCTTCAGAATCACCTGGTGTTATGCCTCTCAGTCTCCTGAGGTAAAATACCCTATCAGCATATATGATTCTGTGGGGGTAGGGAACCAGTTGTGTGATTTATATTGAATATATGTCTTTAGCTACCTAAGCCTTTGAAAATGCTGTCAAGAGCTGCTTCTGCAGAGGACACAGTTTAATGGTACTTTGCCTTGCAGGTTTTGTGGTTTTTATTAGAGAGCTGTTAAGCTTTTGCTATACACTGTATATAAATGTAATACCTGAATTCTTGAGGAGAAAATTCTCTCCTTAAGTTTTGCTTCAGTTCTTATGTTTATTTGGTACATGAGTTTAAATTATAAATCTCTGAGTTCAGAATTTAAATTACAAATCTCTGAAATTCTAGGTTTTTAATGAATGTTTGTTTGGTTCTCAAACTAGAATAGATCTTAGTTGGTAGGTAACATCCTGTAAGTTAAGATGTTGTTTCAGCTTACTTATATACTGAAATAGAAGATAAACTACTGAATTTGCAGAGGCAATTTTTTTTCTAAGTTTATTAACTCTTAGAGGTTTTGCAGATATAATTTGATAAAAGCCAAAACAATGTCCTCATACTAGAACAGTGAAAATCAGATGTTCACCTGATTTATTAGTCAGCCTGAGTTCTGAACAAACCATGGAAATGGGAAAACTGTTTCTTTATCTTTTATCTTGTAGGACAGCTCCTGGTCTGTGAGGGTTTTTTTTATGTGCATGCTTAGAACTTAACTGTATGGATAAAGTTGGTAGGAATGAGCTGTTGCCTCAATGTATGTGTTCTGTCTTACCCTTAAAAAACTCACATGCATAAAGTGGGATTTGCCAAGTGCACTCTAATTTGATGTATTTCTTGTGTCAGACCTTTTTCAGCATAGTTCTGTTTAATATAAATATATATTGTTCTTTTTTCAAGGCAAATGTTCTCCAGTTATCCTACTACAACTGTACTTCCAGCACGACGTGCTCAGACTCCTCCAATATCTTCTTTACCAACGTCTCCTTCAGATGAAGTCGGAAGGAGACAAAGTTTGACCTCTCCAGATTCCCAGTCTGCAAGGCCTGCCAATCGCACAGGTAAACTTGTCAGTGTGATAGAAATGGGAACGAGTTAGGAAAGTCACAGGAGTTATGGGGCCGTGTTTTAAGGGATGAAAACACAACACCATTTCTTTTTAAGGCAGGCTAAGATGCAAAGCATTGTTGAAAACCTTTAAGTCACTATCTTACGACAAAAGAATATGGATTATACAGCTGTAGGCTTTATCAAGCAAACAAAATGAGTTTTTAAAAGCTGTGGGTTGGATTACAAACTGCATGTATTAAATAATAATGAAGTGTAATCTGTAATTGCTTCAAAAAGTTCATCTGATTTGGGCTTGTTTCCTTGGTTGTGTGCTGCTGGTAAGTGCACTAACTTTCTAGCTTTTGTTAGATCACGTATCACACAGAAAAGAAGAATTGATGTATTTTATGGTACATGCACCAGTACTTTGTATTCTTGCCCTTACATCTGTGCTATTAGTTGGGGAGTTCAGTGGTTCATGTGTTGCATAGCAACTGCTCTGCTCAGTTTCATGTCTCATTTTTTTTTTTCCTGTTGATTTAATTATGAGATTACTTGCTTCTGGTCATGATAGTGTCTTTACAACAGTGTTTGTTTGATAGTACATGTTTGCCTTCACTGATCAGACATCACTTTTAAGGCAAGTCATAAAGAAACTGTGGGTTTGGGGCAGTAACTTGACCTCTTTAGAGTCCCTTGAATGACTCTCTGCACAGAAATACAGCCATCATCCACAAAGAGATTTATTCAGATATGTTCCCAGTTTAGCTGAGGTCTCTTTCCATACCTTAAGAGGAATATATAGTGATCGCACCATTTGGGAATCTCAATGATTTGGACAAGGATAACTTTATCTAGGCTACATAAATATAGATCAAATAGATAATTTAATACAATTCAAAATGAAAACAATAGAAATTGCTTAAATAGGTCTTTGCATATTATCAGTATCCTACTTGATCAAAGAGAGTCAGTCAACATAATCTGTGTTACAAAGAAGAATGAACACCGTCTGGTTTTGTTACAGAAAGTATCTTACCTTGTGGAAAGTAAATGAGAGAAAAGTTGAGAGCAATTATTTCCTTAGTTGAAGCTGATATGTCAAAGTAAGGTGTAATAAAGTAACACTAGAGAAAGATTTATGAGCTTTACATTTATCATTTTTTGTCTTTTAAGCTTTGTCTGATCCAAGCAGCCGACTTTCAACATCCCCTCCTCCTCCTGCCATTGCTGTTCCCTTGCTAGAGATGGGGTTCTCTCTCAGGCAGATTGCAAAAGCTATGGAAGCTACAGGTAATCTATAGGTATAATATCAGTTTAACTGAAAGATGAGGTACATATGAAGCACTTGTTTTCCAATACGGTACTTAATTTTTAAGTTCTATAACCATTTCTGTGGAAAAACAGATTGCTTTTTTTTGTAACCATAAGTGCTAAAATACGGTTCCAAAATGTGGTTTTCCTGCTTTCAGGTGCCAGAGGAGAAGCAGATGCACAGAATATCACAGTGCTGGCCATGTGGATGATCGAGCACCCTGGGAATGAAGATGATGAAGAGCCCCAGTCAGAGGGGACTGCAGAGTCACGGCATGGGACAATCGTCTCTGGAAGTGGTGGGAAATCTGGTGATCATTGCTATTTGCAGTCTCCAGGTGATATCCCTTCTGCTGATGCCACTGAAATGGAGGAAGGCTTTAGTGAGAGGTAAAATAATTTTCTTGTAATTGCTTGTAATCTGTTCCTAAACTGGAAATCTCACAAATTCATTGTTGCTGACAGAGTACTACTTTGTAGTGCAGCTTTAGAATTTTGTTACAGCATGAGTAGAAGGAAAGATGTAATTAAATTAGCTGTTCACGGTGCATTTGTTTTCTAGTACTGTTTGTGTGCAGAACTGGGGAAGAATGTAACTGTGCGTGTTTTCTTTACAACAAAAAAAGAAAAGAATAAAAAAATTGAGGGCTTATAGTTTCATTTTAACTAAAAGACGTAGTAATAAAGCAAAATTCCATTAAATTCATGTTTTGCCAAATTCTTACGTAAGGCCAAAGGCGAATTGACTCAGCCAGCAACAGCAGAGATGTTGATTTTTTTTTTTTCTTTGAAAGAGGAGAGTAAACTAGTTCTAGCTGAGTTAAGTTAGTATAAAATGAGTGCTCTCCCAAAATTTCTGCCATGCTTAGGCACTCTGGAAGATCAAATAGGTGTTGACAAGGCTGCGTCTAATTTGTTTGAGGTAAATCTCACAGTCAGAAAGACAGTATATATGTGCTCATTGAAACTGAAGATTCTTAAATTCCAAATTCCTTTTTTTCCCTTCCATTAAAGAAAGGAGAAAATGCTAATAAATGTGACTTAGTTACTGTATGTGGTTATTTAAAACTTGGTTTGATTTACCTGTAAATCACAAATTCCTGTAGCCCTGATAATATGGATCATGTGGACAATGCAGCTGCAGCAAGTGGACCTCCCTCTCGAAGTCGGTCGGCTGTCACACGGAGACACAAATTTGATTTAGCTGCTCGAACGTTGCTGGCACGTGCTGGTAAGGGACTGAAAGAATTCCAAGGGCTTTGCTAATCCAGGAAATAATAGGAGGGGGGCTGGGACTTAGCATGACATTTAGAAAACTCCTTCTCATATGTGTGCCAATGTATATTTAAGAGTTTTATATGGTGATAAGGAGATTGTTTAGCAGAAGAGTTGAAAACAAAAAGGAAATTGAAAGTACAGCCATCTTTCTGCTGTGGAAAATAAAAGTCCTGCTTTCCTGTTTCTCTCTTTTCCTTCCTTGAGCGGGATTGTACCGCTCAGTGCAGGCCCACAGGAACCAGAGCCGCAGGGAGGGGATCTCCTTGCAGCAAGATCCAGGGGCACTGTATGACTTCAACTTGGATGAGGAGTTGGAGATTGACCTTGATGATGAAGCAGTGGAAGCTATGTTTGGGCAAGACCTGGCTAGTGATAATGATATTCTGGGAATGTGGATCCCAGAGGTACTGGATTGGCCTACCTGGGTGTGTGTGACTGCAGCGGGGGCTGCTTTAACTTACTGCTTTTTGCATGCTTGTGTTTTTAAATTTAAAGTAACGTGTGCTTATAGCCTGTTTGAAAATATCTTACTAAGTGCTAGCAATGTTTAAAATCATCTTGTATTCTGTAGCATCACTTTAGATTAAGAATAGTGATTTCTTGTGTTTCTTGCTCTGCACTGCCACATGGATGTAGTTTTTCTTCTCCCTCCCCTGAAAGATGAGAACAGAAGTTGTGGAGTTGTTCTGATGATACCAATTAGAAATCTAGTAGGTGTCCTAGATGGCTTAGCTGTGTGAGATAACAAACACAGTTGTAAATGTTTCTTCTGCTGCTGCTACTAATAGTATCTGATCTGTAGCAATATAATTTGCACTGAAATCAGTTTTTCTTAATTTAATTGTGTTGTGTATTTCATTCTCTGGGAAGGATGTGGTGACAGTCCTCACTGAATTGCTGTGTAGAGCACTAAAAATCTATTGAGGTGGAAAACAAATATAATAACAGTGGTTTGTTAATCTTTGGATTATCCATGTCAAATTAGACAATCAACCCATAAGACTCAGTTTTTCATCTAATTGTGATGTTACCTAGCTTGGATATGGAAGCAAGTTTCAGGATGCATAATGAATTTTTCAGAGCGCTTGTTTCACTTAAACATCTCAATGAAATTATTGACTTAGGACAGAAATGTAGTTCTGAAAAATTAATTTCATATTGAGATAAAACCTTGATATTTATTGACACAAATGGCAATTATTGTTGCTCAGTAAATGTAAAGTTGGATTGTCTGAAACCAAAAAAAGGATTATTTTCCTTTGTTAGATCTGGTTTCAGGCAAGTTTTGAGGAGAACCAGGTAAAGACAGTGTTGCGTGTGACAGGGTTACAAATGAAAATTTATACTGTCAAGAATTTTGAGTCAATCTGAAATTAAATAGGAAATTATCTCCTCTGAAACTTTACTTCCAAGTGGTTGTCCTGTTCTGAGATGGTCTTCATTATGTCATAAATTGTATGTTTCTGCTTTGCTTTTGTACAAGTCAACCATATAAATATCACTCAGTGACAGAAATGTGCAGGGATACCCACCTAAGAATATTGGCATGTTTTATATCTAAGGTGCAGACACTTATTCTGTACAAATAACATGTGAAAATCTTACCGTGCAGCACGTTTGTGAATCTGAGGACAGAGAAGAAGTAGTGGTTTGTGAGCTGTGTGAATCCAGCGTGGTCAGCTTCAACCAGCACATGAAGAGGAACCACCCTGGCTGCGGCCGCAGCGCCAATCGCCAGGGCTACCGCAGCAACGGCTCCTACGTGGACGGCTGGTTCGGGGGGGAGTGTGGCAGTGGAAATCCCTACTACTTACTGTGTGGCATCTGCAGAGAGAAGTACCTCGCCCTCAAGAGTAAATCCAAAGCATCAACCTCGGAAAGGTACAGAAATATAAGACAGCGGAGAAAGAAACAAAACTAAATATGTTTACGAGCCATCAGCATTTTAAGAATTTGATTTAAAAGATAAGAATTCCTAGCAGGATTTTCCGATACTTAAAATCATTCTCTGTATTCAGCAAATGCATATTTAGGAAAAAAAGGTTGACTTGATATTTCTGGGTTTTAAGTTAAGAACAAGGAGTAATTTCTTGGGATGTTGCCTACTTCTAAGTGACTTTGGAAAACTCTTTATCAATTTTGTTTGACAGTTCCAGTATTTTCGTATGGACCTTTTACACATTAGTACTGCGAAGTGCTTGCCCGTCCACTCACACTTTCAGAAGCCATCTTATCTGTTTCTCTGTTACTAGGCAGTTCTGGAACCATTCATAAATACATGTAGACCTAACAGTAAAGTTGGACTAAATAGGGAACCAATTTAAAATTACGTATATTTATAAAATATTAGAGCCACTCAGTAATTTTCTTTATTTTTTCATACAGGTACAAAGGCCAGGCTCCTGATCTAATAGGTAAACAAGACAGTGTCTATGAAGGTATGTTTTTAAGTTGCACGGGGTTTTGTTTTTTCTAAAAGGTACTTTCATGCAAATAAACCTGAGGGTGTATTTTAAAATCTCTTCCAGTTACATACAGTATTTTAGTTCTGGGGATTTTTTTAGTTCAAATCAGAAAAAAAAACCCCAGTGATATCTTTCCCCTGTCTTTCATGTAAGCAGCTGAAATGGCAAATTCCTAACTTGGGGTGATAAGGTATTGTGAGGAGATGTTACATCCAGAACTGCTCATACAAAATCTTACATTCAAATAGCTTTCTTCAGCTGCCTTTGTGGGAGAAATTAATTAGTGTAAGTCAGTGTCCCAAAAGTCTGCCATTAGTCTTGTTCTTAATTTTTCTCCCTTTGTCCAAGCTGGGTATGTCCTGAGGGTGGCTTTCACTTTAAACAGTTTATTTCTGGTGTCTGTAGAAAACCTTTCCCAGGTGGTTCTTTGATTCTGGTCCTTTCTGTAGCTGCTGTGATCACAATTGTGTGATTTACCACATTTGTCTATTTGAGACTAAATGAGTGCTCCAGTACTTAGGGCAAGTCTGCTGTAGATCAAAGGTGTTCTGATTCTACTGTGTGTGGAGTGAGACAGAGTAGGAGAGATCAGTAAATATAAGCTGACTTGTGTGTAAATGGTTGGCAAGTGAAGGAAGTGCCTCACTGAATTGCAGTTAAAGTGGTTTTTCCTTGTTGTTTGGGGTTTTTTTATTCCCTGGGAAGGAAAAGCAAAAGCCTGGGTGTTCAGTTATAACCCATGAACTAATGCATGCTTTTTTGATAAATATGAAGACCAGAAATTTCTAACATCTGTCTTT
This sequence comes from Falcunculus frontatus, assembly GCA_013398115.1. Lineage (NCBI taxonomy): Eukaryota > Metazoa > Chordata > Aves > Passeriformes > Falcunculus > Falcunculus frontatus. The sequence continues at coordinate 156,703 of VZRV01005199.1, forward strand.
ACTATTCAGTCCTTTGGAATACGCACTTGTATGTCTGCGCTTTTCACTGTATTCCAGGTTTTGGAGGTGTCTTGTGCTGTCTGTGATGACCTCTGATGTCTGTGTTTTTAAAGAACAGCTAGTTTGATGCTTCAGAGAATCTTCCATAAAACTTCTGTGTAGTGTAAAGATCCAGTTGAATAGAGAGGGGCAAGAACAGGATTTTGTTTTTCTGATTTACTTTGTTGTGTCGATGTCAACATCAGAAGATGGATTTTTAATCTACTGTGCTGCAGATTACAGTACACCTTCCTTACCTTGTACTGTTTTTAAAATTAATTGAAATTATTTAATATTTGAGCTTTTGTAACCAAGTCTAATTCTATTTCTCCAATTCTAGAAGACTGGGACATGTTAGATGTGGACGAAGATGAAAAGCTGACAGGAGAGGAGGAGTTTGAGTTACTGGCTGGGCCTCTCGGGTTAAATGATCGCCGCATTGTACCCGAACCCGTTCAGTTCCCTGACAGTGACCCTCTGGGTGCTTCAGTTGCAATGGTGACAGCCACCAACAGTATGGAAGAAACATTGATGCAAATAGGTACGTTTAAAATGCATTTCATTTAAAGAAATAATGATAATAACAGCAGCAGCAATAACAACAATAATGATACAACTATCACCACCTCCTCTCCTTTGGTGTGGTTTTTCTAGGGGCAAGCCAGGAACATTGTGACAGTACTTCCTGCTTGCCACCATGAGGAAGTGAAGACTGGCTCTAAATTGTCCTTTTGTTATAGGAAAATTAGAGAGAGGAGTGTGAGGCATTATGAATTGACAGAAGGCTTGAATTTTGCTAATAAAATTTGTGACCACAATCAAACAATAGATGCCAGTAACATGTTTTGCAGAACTCAGCAAATGGATTTTTTTAAGTTGGGACTTAAAAGTAGTCCCCTCTGATGGAAAAGGGAATCAGAGGAATTAAGATGAACTTGAGTATGTCAGGTTGTGTTCATGTCTCTTTGAAAATAAGGAATAATTAAGTTATGGAGTGTATTTCAGGAGCGTATTTTCTTCTTGGTCATTATCACTGTAGTTCTGTATGTATGAAATACTGAAAAATGAATGAGTAACTTAGGCCAGCTTTGCTTCTGTGCTTATTACTGTATGATAATGTTTTATTTTTCCTTAAACACTAATGCAAATCATCATTATTTCCAAGGCTGTCACGGCTCAATAGAAAAAAGTTCTTCTGGCAGGATAACCTTAGGAGAACAAGCAGCTGCCCTGGTAAATCCGCACGACCGTGTCATGGCTCTTAGAAGAGTGACAGCTGCTGCCCAAGTGCTCCTGGCAAGAACAATGGTTATGAGAGCGCTCTCCCTTCTGTCTGTCAGGTTTGTGGCATCCTTGGCAACGCTTGCACCTTTCCTTTTGTAACCAGTTACCCAGTCCTGTTTGTTAAGGACGCAATTTTAAACTAATTAGGGAAGCGATTCTCATTTCTGTACTTGCATAATGCTGCTAAGAGAAAAAATTCCGTTGATTTTGTTCGTTTGAACCAAGAGCTTTTATATCCATTTCCACAGTGGTTCCAGTTGTAGCCTGGCAGCTGGCCTGGAATCCTTGGGATTAACAGACATCCGCACGCTGGTTCGTTTGATGTGCCTGGCGGCAGCGGGGAGAGCAGGCCTGTCCACGAGCCCATCCACAGTGTCCAGCTCGACAGAGAGATCCAGGGGCATCCACAGCAAAACCAGCAAGCCCATCTCTTGCCTTGCCTACCTGAGCACTGCGGTTGGCTGCTTGGCATCAAACACTCCCAGTGCTGCAAAGCTGCTGGTGCAGTTATGTACACAGGTAGGACTTCAGTACTTACTTGAGACTACTTTGATTATTTGTGCTTTTACCTTCTCAGCTGGGGTGAGACTGCCCACAGTTTGAGGATCTCCTTGGAGTCCTTGTTTATGGCTTTGCACCAGGGGTATGTTTGATCGTTGGTAAAAATCAAGTAACTCTATGTGTCTTTGCTGAGTACTCTTTTCAAGCGGGGAAGATGGATGTGCTTGTTGTGTTCATAGGGTTTTTCTTTTAAGTTTTGGTTTTTTAATTGAGTCAATTCTATGTAGAGCACAGGAAAAAAACAGAAAATCTGTAACACTATGCATGATTTATGAAACTGAAAATGTTTCTGAATTTGATGGTTCTGTTTGTTCTGATTATTTATCATCAATTATTTCTTTTTAGAATTTGATTTCTGCAGCAACTGGTGTGAACTTGACAACAGTTGATGATCCAATTCAGAGAAAATTTTTGCCAAGTTTTTTAAGAGGAATTGCAGAAGAAAACAAACTTGTCACATCTCCAAATTTTGTTGTTACTCAAGCACTTGTAGCCTTGTTGGCAGACAAAGGGGCCAAACTGAGGCCAAACTATGATAAAGCTGAAATTGAAAAGAAAGGTATGATACAGCTTTGTTTTAAAATATTAATCATTAGATCTTCAGTTCCTCATTTATATGTAAGGAAGAGACTTGATGGAATAATGTACAAATAGATGCACTCTTAAAAATGTATGAAACTTGCATTTATCAAAGGAATGTTAGGGTTTATGACACATTTTACTTAAAAATACGGTCTTATTTCGTAATTGCGTCTTGCACCACTTTAAAATATAGTCAGAACGTGTGTGCATTCTAAGCCATAGAGCTGAGACATTGAACCTGGTTGTGCCTCCTGATGAAATTAAGGGTATTAACAGCTGATTGCTGCTACCCAAGTGCTGTCCTGTGTCTGAGGCAGAAATGTGTGCTGCCTCTGCCTGCAGAGGTCAGGGAGCCACAAAGCAACAGCTGTGCCTCCCCCCAGGCTATTGCTGTGATGGAGAGGGAAGGACACAGCAGTGACAGTGGCAGGTCTCTGTCATAGGAGGCTTTTCCTGTTCAGAAAGCGCTCACTCTTTGACCAACCATTTTCCATATGGTGGGAATAAGGCTGATTATAATTTTATTCTTAAGGTTCTTTTTGTGAAAATTGAACTGGGGTTATTTTGCTCTTAGTATCAGAAGGGCGTTTTTACAATAGGTCACATGATTTCAATGTTCTGCTAAGATGCTCGATAATCTTTCTGGAAATGCTGGCTATTGCTGTGTTCCTGTGTGTAACTCTGTGTGGTACTCATCTAGGCATCATCTCACTGTTTTGTCTAAGCAGGTTTAATTGCCCATTTGTATGCCCATCCTTCCTATGATCCCTCTGCTGTAGGCCCTCTGGAGCTGGCTAACGCGCTGGCCGCGTGCTGCCTGTCGTCGCGCCTGTCGTCGCAGCACCGGCAGTGGGCGGCGCAGCAGCTCGTGCGCACGCTGGCCGCGCACGACCGCGACAACCAGAGCGTGCCGCAGACCCTCGCCGACATGGGCGGAGACCTGCGCAAGTGCTCCTTCATCAAGCTCGAGGCTCACCAGAACAGGGTAAGCACCAGCTCCCCGGGGCTGCACCCACTGCGATGCTCTCCTTGGCAGAGGAAAATAATACTGTTTTACAAATACGCTGGCTGAAATGATTTCCCACAGGAAGTAATTTTTTGGCGATTAAGTTACTGCTTGATGAAAGTTATTGCATCTCTGATGGACAAAAATGTTTAGCTTCTTTGAGGCTTCAGTTAAAGGGGTCAGGAAAGTGTTCTTATGTTATATAAAGTCAGCAGAATCCCTCTGAATAATTCCTTAGGTCTTAATTTGCATTAATTTTTCTGTCATAGTAGTTAACATCTTTGTGCAGTATTCTGTGCAATAGCAGCCTGTGGAGCATGGGGCTGTATGAAGTGTGGCATCCTTATTAAGCCTGCTTAATTGCAGTAAATAATGCTGGAAAAGTAGAAAAAAGAAATCTAGTTTGGTTGTTACAGTGTATTTCAATACCTGTCTCATTGGTTAGTCTTTGCTTAATATTAGTGAGCAAACATACCCAAGTTTTAAATTCCAGATTTTTCATTGTTATTTTGGTATTTGTAGGTCATGACATGTGTTTGGTGCAATAAAAAGGGACTTTTGGCAACAAGTGGAAATGATGGCACCATCAGGGTGTGGAATGTGACAAAGAAGCAATATTCATTGCAACAGACCTGTGTGCTCAACAAGCTGTAAGTTGATTCTTTACAGCAGCCAGATATTTAGTTTAAGCCGTAATTGTGCGAGATACTGCAGGGTTGGCTGTTCTCGTTATCTCCTGCACTTAAAATCTCTCATTTGTTTTCTCTTGCTGTGTTTATGGCATGCAAAATAAATTAAATAGCTTAAAACTGAAAACAGAACTTAAATATCAGCCTGGTAAGAGTCTCTATAAAGAGATCATATCAATACTGCTTAGAAACATCCTTAATTAGTTGATGTAAGACATGGGTAAAATAAAACAGTATGGGACTGTCATGCAGCAGAAAGGGGAATGTCCCTTCAGTGGGTTCCAGTGGACAGCTCCAACATAGAACGTGATGATTGCAAGTGTGGTCACTTGAGTCAAGTGTGAAAAAGGAATTTTGACTTCTGAGATACAGGAATTAAATGTAATTCTTCATGAGTGTCTTGGAAGTACTTTTTTGTCATATGGGTGTGTCCAAAAAAGAAGAAAGCAAAAGGAAAGATTAAAATCTAATTCTTTAGTGTAGCATAAATGAGTTGGACTTGGAAGAATGAAGCAATAGTGAACTACAAGGTTGTTTTGTGACAATTTCTTAGTGGTTGGCTTAGTTCTCGTTTGCTTGCTGCTGTTAGGTGTGACCTTAAAGGGAATAACCAGTATGATATAACAGTGTTATAGCTTTCATTGTTCTGGTACTAAAAGCAGTAAAAAATGTGGCTGTTGTGTATGATCTTAAGGGCAATTAAAGCTGTCTGTGGCCCTGTTACAGTTAGACAAAACAGACTTCAAAATGGAATGTTAAAACAGTGTAACAACATTGTGTAACAGGAGGAAGAGTTTAAAGTAGAGTTGATAGCAAGATGTGCCTTTTTTATTTCTTGTCCAAGCTGTTGTTTCATTTCATGACTTCCCAGAATAGTTTGCCTTTGCTGAAGATGTTAAATTTGAGAAATAGGTAGGTAAAGGTAAAGAGTTTCTATATGAAACCTAATTTGAAATTTCTTGGAAATAAGTAGTATGTCGTTCTGTAATTTGAAGTGGTTTTAGAGGGAATGTAGTTCTATGAGCAGAAAAATGTATTGTGTGAATCTGCTGCGATGGCAGGACTCCAGGTTCTATCTCAGCTGTTTTATGAGTTCTGGGTTTTCCTGTCTGCTTAAAGGAAATGCCCTCTTAATTTCATTATTTTATTCTGTTACAGTGAAGGCGATTCCGAAGAAAGTCTGGGGTCACCCAGTGACCTTAGTTTATCTCTTGTCTGTTGGAGCATCAGTGGCAAGTACCTGGCTGGGGCTACAGAAAAGATGGTGAACATCTGGCAAGTCAATGGTACGTTCTGAAGTGCCTGTGGGCACTCCTGGTACAGCGCATTTCTAGGGGAGCTGCAGAGTCACTGCATGTTTGTTTACCCCAGTGTTTAACTGTCCAGTTTAAATCTCCCACAGTGTCTTGTGAACCTGTTTAGGTAGAGAAAGGCACTAACCCCAAGTGGATGTGTGATATACATCTTTGAGAGGAAGACTCGTAATTTGTAATCTTGGAAGCTTCATTGTGTTACTTTGCACTTACAAAAGTTACCCTGCCTATGGTTATAGTCCCCAAGAAAAGTATAAATTTACTGGGTACTGAAGAATTCAGCTTCCTTCCATAACAAAACTAACTTGAATGAGAATTGAGATTTGTTACCTAGATTGTGTGTCTGCATAGGTTAGTGAACCATTGATTTGTATTCTTGTAACTTAGGTGAATTTGTAGTATGTCCTAAGTCTGAGTAAGATCTCTTGATTTTTTTGGTTTTTTTCCCCATGGAAAGTATTCTTGTTTTCTTTACTTTATGAAGATGAAGTAGTTTCAAAAGACTTTTTGATCTCCTAGGAGGAAAAGGCTTATTAGATCTCCAGCCTCACTGGGTATCTGCTCTAGCCTGGCCAGAAGAAGGGCCAGCTGCAGCATGGACAGGAGATGCTCCAGAATTATTGTTAATTGGGCGCATGGATGGATCTCTGGCTCTCATTGAAGTTGTGGATATTTCAGCCATGCACCGGCTGGAACTGGAACACTGCTACAGAAAGGATGGTAAGAGACTGGATCAGTATTTGAAATTAAAATTGTGAACACACTTGCACTTCTTATTAAGGAAGTATATAATAATTTTTGGTTATTGTTCGTGGGATATGATTTCTGGTTCACGGGAGGAGAAAAGTCTGTGGGATCTCCATCTGCACCCTGATTCCCTCACAGCAGAGGCAAACAGTTTGTAGTAACCTGGTAAAATCCTGCCATTCCTTGCCATTGAGGGCAATCATTAGAGCTCCCCTGCAGTGTCTGCTCTGTCTGTAGATAGCAGGGACTCAATGTCATTTGAATTCCTGAATGATTGCCATTTTTCCTTTATAGTTCCAGTCCCAGAGGACATCGAGTAGCACATCTTTGGTGGTATTTGTGTGGATATTGCTTCTTCAGGAAGCCTGCAGATTTTTTTTTTTTGGCAGAATCAAGTGAAGCAATAACTACTTGCTAAGGAAGGCAAGTTGTTTTCAGAGCATTTTTTAGAAGCCTATCTCAGATACATGTATAGGATTCAGTCTGTCTTTTATCTTTGCCCTGGTATAGTTCTTTTCACTGTGCCAGGAATAAAAACTCAATTATTTTAATAAAAAGAAGAATGAGAAAACTAGTACAAAATAATCTCAACAGCTGTCATTGCAGTGACACTCAGTTTTATTTTTACCATATAAATTCAAGAAAATTTTCAGACCAAAAGTATGTTAAGTGACCTTGGTGGTGGGGGACATTGTTACGCACTTCATAGTTTAGACAACTGCACTGCAAAAACCTCTTCGGTAGGAGCAAAGTTCAGTTTAATGAATGTTTGTGTTGTCTGTTCACGCAGTGTCTGTCACATGCCTGGCCTGGTTCAGTGAAGACAGACCATTTGCTGTTGGCTATTCAGATGGAAAATTACTCATAGGAGCAAAGGAGCCGACTGAGAAAGGAGGAGTCGTTCTCATCGATGCACATAAGGTAGAGCTGGTCTTTTTAAAACAAATGTAGAATTTTTGTAGGTAGAATCTGTTTAAGCCGTTCTCTCTATTTGAAAACTGTTTATAAAGACAAGTGCAGATTACTTTAAAAACTCACACCTATTGCTGATACACATATTAACATAATGTATTGTAAAGGAACAGTCTACCAAATGTAAAAAAAAGGAAAGATAAACCTGATACCCTGTTTGCTATCAGAGGGTGTGTATGTACATACAGTGACAGAAGTGAATTATGGACACAGCTGTGCATTGACTGCATTTAAAAGACTGTTTTACTTGGTAAAAGTGCTCATAATCTTAATTTTGATCATGTCGCATGTTTTTGTTTAACTTCCTGTGCAAAGCAAAAGGTGTTTTTTTAAATACACAGTTGTAAAGGTTTAGAATCTCCGCTTGGCCATTATGTACTAATGAGTCATTAATGGTCCATGAATTATTTGTTAGGCTATGAGGAGAATACCTCAAATGTAGGTGTAGTAAGAGCATCTTAAGTGCTTCCAAGAGCTGCTCTGGGTGTGTGAAGCAGGGCAGTCCCAGAAGGGAGCACACTGTGGCAATAAATGTATACTGGCCTTCTTACTGTGGGCTGACCTCCTTTCCTACCTCAGACTCAAAGCTACATCTGGGGAAAAATAATCAAGAAAGATTTGCGGTGAAAAGAAAACATCTTTTTCTGTGCTTTCCATTTAGTTTTTTTCAGCAAACTTTTAAAAATCTTATTAATATGATAGTTCTGAAATTTATCACTATGATTTTATTATTGCAACTCGCTGTCTGTAATTTATATGAGAATAAAATATTTTTATTAGTAGTAATCAAAAGTTACATTAGCTCTGAGAGTTACTTTCTTCCTCCTTACTGTGTTACTTCATACCAACTCTGCATTTTTTTAAATCTGACAGGATATGGTTGTTAGTATGAAGTGGGATCCAACTGGTAAGATTCTCCTGACCTGTGCCAAAGAGGAAACAGTGAAGCTCTGGGGCTGTCTGGGAGGGTGCTGGAGGCGCCTGCATTCGCTGTCCCACCCAGCTCTGGTGAATGGCATTGCCTGGTGTGCTCTGCCAGGGAAGGGACCCAAGGCCCAGCTTTTGTTAGCTACGTAAGTCCTTTTTTTGTTGTTATTTCTGTAGTTCTTTTGCAGGTCTTTTCTACCAGAGTGTAGTGTCCAGAGCAAAGAAAAGGTTTGGTTTGTTTTAAATAACATTCCTTCAGTAAGTCAGTTGCCATGAGATTTGTGAAGTTGCGGAATTCAAATAAAAAGCATGAACCTGGTTGTGTTACCAGCTGCTTTCTCCATGACCTGCGGGTGCTGGTCCTGTTTGAGATTTTTTTGCTTCATCCAAATATTTTTTCTGAGAATATGTTGTTAGTAGAAATGGAAAAGCTACAGGGTGTGAGGAATAGGAAAAAAATGCATTTACCCATTGGGAACAGGCCTTTCTACTTTAGATCAATTGATGCAATATAGTTTTATAGGAAGGTGCTGACGACTACTGATATTAGAAGTTAATACCAGACCACTGATATTTTGTTAGTTAATATCTTTATTTTGTTTTTCTAATTTCTCCTGACTTGCTTTAGGGGATGCCACAATGGCTTGGTGTGTGTCTGGACTGTTCCCCAGGACATAGTAGTCACACTGCAGTCCAGCTCAGCTTGCTCAGAAGGATGGTGGGAGCAAGAAACAAGTGCCAAGGTAAAAGGAGGAAACTTGGTGTGTAAGAAATTCTCTTTGCTTATTGTGAAGTTGAGAGAGGAGAAGAATGTAAGCAAATTACTTGATTCTCAACATCTCCTGAGAGAATAAATTCGCTTTAAAAAGTTTACATTGCGTTTGTGTATGCGTAGGCATTTTCGGAACAGGAACTTGAAAATTTTATTTGGCTAAAGATTATATTTTAATCTGTTTTATTTCTTTCAAAAAAGTTGATCAATTTATCCTAAAATTTAGTAAGAGTTCAAGGTTTTTTGTAGATTAAGAGTCAAGATTAACTTCACCTACATAAATTGTAATGTGGTCTTTGATGTTGATGGCATTTTGTAAGGCGAGGAAAGCTGATAATGTGATCAAAATATCTATAAAATATTGTCATAGTACTGGGGGTTCTTAATTATTTAGTGGAACTTCGCCATCTCTGTGGAGGATCAGTATTTATTGCAGAATGCAGATGCTGTCTTGCTACTCCACGTCCTGAAAGTAGTCCAGTGTTCCATAAGTGTGCACTTGTTTGCAGGACGGATACAGGAAAGCAGTGGAAGTGAAGTGTGTGTTCCAGCTGAGAGGACACATCACTCCTGTCCGCACTGTTGCTTTCAGTCCTGATGGGCTGGCATTGGTGTCTGGGGGACTTGGTGGCCTCATGAATATCTGGTCTTTACGGGTAAGATCACCTTTGGTGTGGCTTGATTTCCCTTCGTAGTAAGAGTATCTGAAATGGTCGTGGTATCAGACCAGCTTCCACCCCACCACATGTTAGATACAGAAGAGAAAGGTGTAAAATAATGTTATAACATTGTAAATAATAAAATATAAATTAAAATGGTACTTGACATTGAAGTACTTCATAGTTATGGTTCAGTACTGATTGATTCTGCAGGTTTGGTCATGTTAGTTAGGCTTTGAAGAACCGGCCACTTTCTTTATAGTTAGGAACAATAGTCTCTTATGTTGAGGACTCTTTAAAGAGTCACATAATATGGATTATTAAACACTTCTAAATCCTTAGTTATGTTTTCTCCTTAATGTGATAAAAATGGGTTTTTCTGCTTTTAGGTTAAGCAGTTCAGTTTTTAAACAGTTTTTGAAAGCTTGTGAGAGTATCATCCCTTAGGGATGTGTTTGTATGCACTTGAACAGAGCTGTAGCTGTGTCTGCACCTGACTCAAACCCCTTCTCTCCTTAGGATGGTTCGGTATTGCAGAGTGTTGTGATAGGGTCTGGAGCTATCCAGACTGCAGTGTGGATCCCTGAGGTTGGAGTAGCTGCCTGCTCTAACAGATCAAAGGTGAGACAGAAATGTTTGAACATGAGTGTTTTCTGGCCCCTCTGGAAACCAAGATGCTTGGTGATAAATCAGTGGAGCTGAATGATCCTGCTTTGTGACTTTTTAATTTCTAATGTGTCACGTGACTGTTAAACAGGACGTGTTGGTGGTGAACTGCACCTCAGAGTGGATCTCTTCCAATCACGTGCTGGCGACGTGTCGGACTGCACTGAAGCAGCAGGGAGTTCTGGGCTTGAACATGGCTCCGTGCATGCGAGCGTTCCTGGAGCGCCTGCCGATAATGCTGCAGGAGCAGTATGCTTATGAAAAGGTAGGAGTAATGCAAATGTTTAACATGCATGTCTGACATGAGGTCACTGTTCAGATCTCAGCTGGTTTCAGTCTTTCACCACGGAACTCAGAAGACTTTCCTACATTCTGCTTGCAAATATCTTTCACTATTCTCAAAACTAGTAGTCTCCTAATTTGAAAATACTTTAAATACTAGAAAAGCTTTGATTAAGCAGGGAGGAAGGTATTGTTCTACAGGACTAGCTTCGAAGGACTTACATTTTAAATTGATTGATGTGTTTTTCTAACTCTCCCTTTCTCTTCCTGCTGCCCTCCAGCCGCACGTGGTGTGTGGGGACCAGCTGGTTCACAGCCCCTACATGCAGTGCTTGGCATCCCTGGCTGTGGGGCTGCACCTGGACCAGCTGCTCTGCAACCCCCCTGTGCCCCCTCACCACCAGAGCTGCCTCCCCGACCCCTCTGCCTGGAACCCCACGGAATGGGCCTGGCTCGAGTGCTTCTCCACTACCATAAAAGCTGCCGAAGCCCTGGCCAAGGGAGCTCAGTTCCCAGAGTCCTTCACCGTTCCAGACCTGGAGCCTGTTCCAGAGGATGAGCTAACTCTCCTGATGGTAAAAGTTGATGTATTGTCTCAACAGCCGAGTGCGTTGTCACTAAGCACGTGGTATGAAGCACTTAACATCTCTGAACTGTAAAGATTTGTATTTAGTAACATAAACACCAGCAAGAAGTGTGAGTTTATTTTTTAATTAACAGGTTAGAATACACTGTTAAGATTGCTCTGTATGTGTGTGTGTGTAATGAGTGCAAGTCAGTTGCGTATTAAAATACAAAACAGCCCAAAACTGTGACAGTAATTTTCATATGTGATAGAAGCAAGAAATGTAGAGCTTTGTAGTGTTATTTTAAGAGTAGCATTTTGTCACATTCCTACACCAAATTATTTTGCTAGTGTCAATTTTCTTCATGACTTGTTACGTAAACCAAACCAGAAATTTTTGATTAAGAAATTTTTATAAACAAGCTTGTAACTTGGCTTGTTTTAAGCCAGTGTTTGCAATTGAAACTTTAAAAAGCCCTAAGCATCAGTAAGTAGAAAAAGATTTCTTCATCATGAATTACGTTTTTCTTTCTTTGATTTGGATTGCAAGTCATGGATAACAGTGTCATTGCTAATCTGCACACATTTGTTCTTATTGTTAAATTGTTTAGAGTAATTTAAATATTGTTCTTAGGAAAATATTTATTATATAACAGAAAAATAATGTGCATCTCTTGAGCTGAATGTGGTAACTATGGCTTCTGCTGTGTAGGATAACAGTAAATGGATCAATGGCATGGATGAACAGATCATGTCTTGGGCAACATCAAGGCCAGAGGTCAGTAAAATTGATGGTTTGGAGGGTTTGGGGTGTTTTGGAGGGTTTTTTATTCTTTTGAAACATGGCAAGCTGTTGAAAGTACTCTTGTTCTAAAGCCTCCTTTGACACTCTCGCCTAGGACTGGCACTTGGGAGGCAAATGTGACGTGTACCTGTGGGGAGCAGGACGGCATGGGCAGCTGGCAGAGGCTGGCAGAAATGTCATGATCCCAGTGGCAGCACCTTCGTTCTCCCAGGCTCAGCAGGTGATCGCTTCAAACCAGTCATGATTTCATCATTTGCCATCTATAATTTGTACAGCTTGTCAAAATCCCTCACTAAATGTCTTTTCACAACTTGTTTGAATTTACTGCAAGTATCCGAAAACATAGGTTTCGCTAGAAAGGAAATCTTAAATTATTTGACAAATTGAAACCAAGAAGCCACTGAAATCTGACAACACGGAATTATTTTATATGAGCGTGATTTGAAAACAGTTGCACAGCTTTCACATAATATATGTGGCAGTTTGGCTTTCTGAAATAACACTGACTTGATAGAATATTGCCTTGATCGAATTACAAAGAAAACAAATTAAAAGGAAATGATGCACTGTAATGCAGGTATTACAGCATTGCTGCATTTAGCATAGAATTCATTAAAATTCCTTTGTGACTTTCTCACCTAGGTGGTTTGTGGTCAGAATTGTACTTTTGTCATTCAAGCCAATGGCACAGTTTTGGCTTGCGGTGAAGGGAGCTACGGGCGACTGGGACAAGGAAATTCCGATGATCTTCATGTCTTAACTGTCATTTCAGCACTGCAAGGTAAAGCTGTTGGGTCTCAAAGGAATCCGGTGAAGGAGCACAAATAACCATTTTGGTAGTATAATTATTTGTGCTGATGCTCTTCTTGCAGATTTAGACATGAAAATATTGTAGTTTTTAGTTTAAAATTTGAACAAAAAAGATCTTCGTATTTCCTGAAGATTTCAGTAGTAATATGTTAAAATTCCTTGATGTTAAGAAAGCTTCAGGGAAAAGTGTTGGCTCAGATTAGGAACATTTAATTCCAGAACTAATGGCAGGACAGAGGTCTGAGTTCTCCATGAGAAAACAAAGATTTTGTTCAAAATAGAAGTCAATTAATTGCTATAAAAAGAAACCTTATTGTGGTTTGTTCCTTTCCCCAGATTTAACTGGCTGCCACAAGGCACACTTGGATAAATGTATGTAAGAGTCTATTATAAGTTACGCTAAGCTTTGTTTTCTCACTTGTCTTTGACAGGCTTTGTTGTAACACAGCTGGTGACCTCCTGTGGATCTGATGGACATTCCATGGCTTTAACAGAAAGTGGGGAAGTCTTCAGCTGGGGAGATGGGGACTATGGCAAGCTGGGCCACGGGAACAGCGACAGACAGCGCAGGCCCAGGCAGATCGAGGCTCTCCAAGGAGAAGAAGTCGTGCAGGTTGCAAAATATTTTTGTCTCCTTGAAGCTGCAGCCCTGGGAACCCAGAGCTGTATAACTGCATGAAAACAGGCAACTTCTTACTTCTCTGGGCTTTGTGAACCAAGGTGGCAATTTCCAGTTAAAGGTTGTTAATACCACAGAGATATTAATTGACAGTTGGTACTGGAAAGGACTAAAAATAGAGTATGGAAGAAAGGGGTGATTTAAAGATGATCAAAATGCAGACATGATTTATAAGCTTCCCTTCGTCCTTGTCGGGTGACTTTGACCTACTAAACTGGTCACCAAGACCTCCTCCTAAGTTCTAACAATGCACAAAACCATATTTGGTTTTGACTGGAGGTTTCTTTATAAAAAACTTAGATAATCACACATGGAATTCTTCATGCAAATATCCTCTGTCTTCCTGCATAACATTACCATTGAAAAGGATAAGAGATGAGTTGCTGGAGAAATCATTAATACTAAAATGTCTGTGTTTTTTAACTCTTTAGAAAGGAATATAGTTTAGGGTCAAAAAAGGTATTACATATATACATGTAATAGTCAATATAAACTTCCACCCAAATCTAAAATGTGTGTAAAAATAATGCTTTCTTTGCTTCCAGATGTCGTGTGGCTTCAAACACTCAGCTGTGGTGACAGCAGATGGCAAACTTTTTACATTTGGAAATGGTGATTATGGTCGACTGGGGCTTGGAAATACTTCCAATAAGAAACTTCCAGAAAGAGTGACGGCGCTGGAAGGTTACCAGATTGGCCAGGCATGGTTTATCTCAAATTAGCAATGTATCTTAGTTTAAAGCTCATGTTTCTAACATATTTAAGTGTTCAGTTGTGGTTTTTAACCTTGGCATTTATTTTGATTATGATGGCAGAATTTGACTATGCATAATTTTTAAAATAATTACTTCCCTGCCTCCCTTGATTTTCTTTCTACAAAATTAGGCGTGATTTCAACATTTCAAGATTTAGGTATTGGTAAGCACGAATTAATGAGATTTTCTGTGTTTTTAAGCAGGGAACGTGTGACATAATACTATCCTTTGGTTCTATGAGCTGAGAGGAAGCAAGTGTTGAAAAAGATACTACTGTGGTCCTAAGTGTCTTTAAAATATTCTAATAAGCAATGGAAGTTTAGTGGTTTTACAGGGATAGTTATTTTTAAAACACAGTATTTCTTCTTAAATGTAGTTGGTATGTTTGAGTTAGTAAGTCAGCAAAAGCAGTGGTAATAACATCATTTCTCTCCCCCAGGTGGCCTGTGGCCTCAATCACACCGTGGCTGTGTCAACAGATGGCTCAATGGTTTGGGCATTTGGAGATGGAGATTATGGTAAACTTGGTTTGGGAAATTCCACTGCAAAGTCCTCACCACAGGTTAGATTCCTGGGGAAGTGATTCTTTGCATGAACTTTCAGTGCTGTTAAAGGTGTTGCACAGTGTTGAGAGTGTGATTTCCACAAGTTAAGTTACTTATTCCGTGCTGTTGTTACACAACCTGGCACAAATAATTGTGATGACATCTTATGCTGAGCCTGGTACTCTCAAGAATTTAATGTAGATCATGATGACTGTGTCTCAGTAGCAGTACAAATAGTGAAAATCTGAGGTTTATCTTAGAGAAGAGAAATTTCTTCTTTTGGAAACTGGGGAGAAGGTTGTTTACACACCCATCTACTTCTTCCTGTGCCACTCCCCGTCACGCCCAGAAAAAAAAAAAGGTATTTTGAATCATTGTACATAGAAGAAGGCGTTAATTCCATTGAAAAAAAATCTGTTTCTCTTCCCTGTATTAATTTCCAAGCGTTAATTTAAATAATCCTACAATATGTGTGCTGCACAGTGGGAATAAAAAAATTTCTTTTTTGGAAGCAGGAGTTTCAGATTAAATTCGTGTTTGCTATCTGTTTATGTCCTTGTAATACTATAGCTGGTTTTCCTTTCACTTTACCCCATAGAAAGTGGATATTCTTTGTGGAATTGGAATAAAAAAAGTTGCCTGTGGAACTCAATTCTCTGTTGCACTGACAAAAGATGGTCATGTGTATACTTTTGGCCAAGGTAAGACAACCTGCTTTTTCCATCTATAGGCTTGTGTACATTGCAAGTGAAAAGGAGGAATATTAAGGTATATTTTTAAGACTGACCTAATGCTACTTTTTAGACACGTGCTGATCTAATCTAAATTTTGAAACTCAACAACATAATTTTAGCATACACCTAAAATCCAGGTTTGTAGCTCTGTCTAGCTTGATCTCAGAACAACCTTTCATGTTACTACTTTACTTTTTGAAGAGCATTTTCCTAAAACTTCATTGAATTTCACACATCTAAAAACATCCAAAAGCTTCCAAGTTTACATTGTCTAATTAAGCACGTACCTATACACGTTTAACAGTCTGGGTGGGAGGATTTCTACGTGCACTGAACGAAACATGCGGAAACTTCTCAAGTCGGTGAATTCGTGGTTGTTACAAACCGATACTTTTAGATCTAGAGGTCGTGGTTTAGTAGAATTTGGTCTTGTTTCAGACTGAACACGGACACGACAGCTTTAGCAGTATAAATGAGCACTGCAGGCAGCACTGCTTTGCAGGAAATACCCACGTCCTTTCTCCCTAAAGGGTTACCTTGTGTCCCAGTCCCAGGACTGTACAGAATTGCTTTCTGCCCCTCCCCTACTTGTGCCTGTAGTGAAATTCCCCCTGAGCATTGCTTGCCCCTGGAGCCTCGTGCTTGCCTTTGCAGATCGCCTGATCGGTCTGCCCGAGGGCCGTGCCCGCAACCACAACCGGCCGCAGCAGGTGCCGGTGCTGGCCGGGATCTTCATCGAGGACATCGCCGTGGGAGCCGAGCACACACTGGCCCTGTCCTCCACGGGGGATGTGTACGCCTGGGGCAGCAATTCCGAAGGCCAGGTACGTCCTGTTCCCTCTGCTCCTGACCTCCAGGAGCCTCTCGTTGTACTTCACAGGTGGGCCTGGCATAGCTTCCTTCTGGGGGAAAAGAAAGCTTTGATTTTCATGCTCCTCCTTCACCCTTCAGCATGATCCTGTTTTAGGCAATTTCCATTATTTTCTTGTTTACTCTCTGTGTCTTACGTGGTAGCAGTTTGGGAAAGCACTCAAAACATGCTACCCAGATTACTCTAATCCAAGCTTTTTGAAAAAATTGCAGATTTTCTCCTAATTCTTGAGCTGTCTTCAATTTTTTCAACATAAAAAAACTTATGGTTGGTGTCAGTCAGATCTGTGAACTCTTTAGGTTCTTTTCGTAATGAAAATATAAACGAACCTTTTGAAAGGAGTGATTTTTTTAAAGTCAGTATATGCTAGAACAAAAATGGTGTTTAAGTAGCACAGAGGAGATGTAGGAGCTTGGTTGTCTGTGTATGAGACTGCAATACAGGACTTAGCAGCATGGATCTGTTCCTCAGTCTGGGAAGGATTTTTCCAGAAGTCTCCAGCTGTTTTCAGGTCTCTGACACCTGGATCTGTTAATCCCGTTGGGTGCAGGCGCAGTATTTTGTCAAAAATAAAAGCTGAAAAAAAAAAAAATATATGGTAAATATTCTTTATCACAATGTATGCTGTAAACAAATACGATTTTTTACCATCTGCTCTCAGTTTTTGCTTGGAGAGTTTTAGAAATACCATTTGAACAATCATTGTTGATTGTTCTCTTTTGTCAGCTGGGGCTGGGCCACACCAACCACGTCCGAGAGCCCACGCTGGTGACGGTGCTGCAGGGGAAGAACGTGCGGCAGATCTCAGCTGGCCGCTGCCACAGCGCTGCCTGGACAGCTCCCCCTGTCCCACCTCGAGCTCCAGGTGAGCAACTGAGATTTTGGGTGGCCTTTTCTTTAGTCTTGGTGTCTCCTGGGGTGTGAGTGCGACAAGAATTTCTGAACATTTGGGACAAAGTTGGTTTTGGTTTATATACATACCTTGTTTTGTTTGATATCCAAATTATCGTACTCTCAGTTTGGCTTCTGTCGTGATTTAACCCCAGTAGGCAGCTGAGCACTGTGGAAGCTACTGTGAGGAAAATCAGCTTCATCCCAGCCAAAGCAATACAGATCCCCTTTCTCAAACAGTGCTTTGTTTCTCTTTCTGTGGCAGGTGTTTCGGTGCCTTTGCAGCTTGGTTTACCTGATGCCATTCCACCCCAGTATGGGGCACTGAAAGAAGTGAGCATTCATACAGTGAGAGCAAGGCTGAGACTGCTGTACCATTTTTCTGACCTCATGTACTCTTCATGGAGATTACTTAACCTCAGTCCCAATAACCAGGTAAAATTCCATTTGAAAAAACTGACTTGGCTGTGTTTTTCTACTAGAGAGTTTCTGACCAGATCTATATGGACCTTAGTAATAGGCTCTATAATTTTTTTGTTAAAAAAACTTTAAATTAAATAATTCTGGAATAAAGCAAACTTCGTGAAGGTATTGCTTTACATTTTCACTTATGCTGTCACTGACGTGTCAATGTTCTGGTTGCCAAAAGCTTTCTAGCCTCAAAACTAAAAGCAAAAAGTGCTGACCTGTTTCCTGAAACATTGAAGTGCCAGTCATTGCTATGAAGGGTTTTATTCTGTAAAGAGTGGAATTAATATCCTTTATTGATACGTTTATTCTCATTCTTGCTTTATTGCAGAACAGTACATCTCATTACAATGCTGGAACGTGGGGAATAGTGCAGGGACAGCTGAGGCCCTTGCTGGCACCGCGGGTGTACACCCTGCCCATGGTGCGCTCCATAGGCAAAACCATGGTGCAGGGCAAGAACTATGGGCCCCAGATCACTGTGAAAAGGATATCCACCAGGTCAGTACTGCTTTCACAGGCCTTGGATTACACCTCATGTGAATACTGATATTTATGCATTTCCTTCTCTTTTGTTTTTCTCTGTACATCTTTGTTAATCAAGTTAACAATAATCAGTAGCCTTTACATGATTATGAGTTACATTTATGGCTGTGTCCCTTTC
The DNA here is from genome assembly GCA_013398115.1 of Falcunculus frontatus. NCBI lineage: Eukaryota > Metazoa > Chordata > Aves > Passeriformes > Falcunculus > Falcunculus frontatus. The sequence goes on from VZRV01005199.1 coordinate 174,989, forward strand.
TCCTAAAGGGGTCGGAAGTGCAAGCCCATTTTTGTACAGATAGCAAGGCAAGTGGTAAAGCTGAATGCATCAGACCTTCGCTTACCCTCCCGTGCCTGGAAAGTGAAACTGGTTGGAGAAGGAGCTGATGATGCAGGTGGAGTGTTTGATGACACCATTACAGAAATGTGTCAGGTACGTCCGTGAGGATTTTGGAAACATGTAACAGGAGTGTATCACAGTCCAGTTGCAGGAAAAAAAACATGATAGTCTGACATAAAGTCAGGTCTTGAAATAAATGTCTTTATTACTTAAAATCATCCTGCCACGTTTACTTTCTCTCAGTGTTTCATATTAATTTGTAAGGAGTCATCATCACTGTAGTGAAATACTCTGTCTTGTAATGCTATAATGTCTTGATAGTTCTGTCGTAGGTTTGCTTTCCCTCTTTCTAAGATGGCTTTTTTATTGTTGATTTTTAAGGAATTGGAAACTGGAATAGTAGACCTGCTTATTCCTTCCCCAAATGCTACAGCTGAAGTAGGCTACAATAGGGATAGGTAAGTTGTCCAGGACTTGCTTTTATTGCAGATGGTAGTGGGTGAAAATCAAAATTTGTTGTTGACTGTTTTGTACTGAATGATGAGACTTCATGATTGCTTCTAGTATATTTTTTCCTTCAGGTTGTGATGTTACTTTATTGTGGAGGGAGGGCATGGTTTTAACATGGGCTTGCTGGGTTGGTGATGGCAGAATTCAGAGTAACATCGAGATGCCAGGCTTTGTGCTCAGGAATTCTGCTTTCCTCAGCCTCCAGTGTTTTAACAGCTAAAGATAGCAATAATCTTATTTGGACAGCCCTTGCTGATAAGTTTGCTGGCAGTTACTGTGCTGTGCTTAGAAGTGTTTGCTCTTTTAATTCTAATGAAGTAGCATAGAACTAATACTCCTTTCACTGCTTCTTTGTCCTTTCAGGTTTCTCTTTAACCCTTCAGCATGTTTAGATGAACATCTGATGCAGTTTAAGTTCTTGGGCATTCTCATGGGTGTAGCTATTCGTACGAAAAAGCCATTAGATCTTCATTTGGCTCCAATGGTCTGGAAGCAACTTTGTTGTATCCCACTCATCTTGGAGGATTTGGAGGAGGTAGATCTGCTCTATGTGCAGACCCTCAACAGCATTCTTCACATTGAAGACAGTGGGATTACTGAAGAAAATTTCCATGAGGTAAGATAGGAAAGTCTGTGCTTTTAGGTTTTTTCTGAAAGTAGTTACTTCATCAGATTGACCTTCACATTATAATTTCAATCTCTGTTCTTGGGATCACAAGCACTTTGTGTGCATTTAGAATAGTTTGTGATCTTACTGTATGTAGTTTAAAGTGACTTACAGTAAAATGCTAACTTGGATCACTGGAGTGACTTGTGCTTTTTCTGTTTTGCATAACAGATGATTCCTTTAGATTCTTTTGTTGGCCAAAGTGCTGATGGTAAAATGGTTCCCATAATCCCTGGAGGGAACAGTATCCCACTTACCTTTTCAAACAGGAAAGAGTATGTGGAGAGGGCAATTGAGTACAGACTCCATGAAATGGACCGGCAGGTAAGAACCTCGTTGTGACCCAGCCCCTCTGTTAGTTGGGAACAGGGGGTGATTTGTGCCTATTTCCATTACAGTTTATTCAGTGATAAGAAGAGCTTGGATTTCTGCATCTTTCTGGGTCTCCATGTCTTTTCTTCACCCACAAACTGTTTTGGCTCTTTTTTCAAATTTAGTGCTGTTTTTTCTCACTAATTGCTCAGTTGGCAAAAAAGCATTAGTAATCAGAGCTGCTCTTCCATTTGAGTAGCCCCACTTCAGAAAAAAAACCTGCAAATTTGCATGCTGGGTACTGTAACTGGACATGTGAACAACACAGAGACTGGCTGAAGTAAATCTTATTGACAAACATTTGTTTAACCTGAAACTCTTTCTCTTTTGTTATAACACAAATCCTGCAAATATTTCATGGTATGGTGTGGGAAGTGCTCATTACCTACTTGCGTAGTTCTGTGTATTTTGTCATTTGAATAGTGACCCTTGTGAAAGCAGTATTCTAATACTTTTACACGGTAAAGATGCCTGCGTGATTTTATCTGTATTAGAAAACAGCTTCCTCATCAGAGGTACCAAATCCCAAGTCTTGCAGAACAAGCACAGCATTCTCACCATACATCTGAGCTGGAACAAAGCCTTTTTTGTATTTACACGTATTTTTGTATTATTTCTTGGTTTAGCCACCATTATTTGTGCTGCCAACTTGTAACTTTTTAAGTAGTTCTGTTTTGGATCAGAACATGTTCTTCAGTGTTCAATTACAATTAAAAAGATCTGTAATATTCCCCAGGATTTTGAGAAAAAATAAAGCCCTTGCAAGGGCTGTGTGTGGGGGAAGCTGTATTTGGCAGCTGTTGGTAATTCTGTCTCTCGATGCCATCTTTCAGCTGAGAAGTTACTTTTGTGTTTGCATGGTCCAGGAAGTGGCAGAGATCAGACAATTGTACTTCAAACGTCTCTCCTGTTTTTGGCCAATAGGTGGCTGCTGTCAGGGAAGGAATGTCTTGGATCGTTCCCGTTCCTTTGCTGTCCCTTCTGACTGCCAAGCAGTTGGAGCAAATGGTCTGTGGAATGCCAGAGATATCAGTTGAGGTTCTGAAGAAGGTTGTGCGATACAGAGAAGTTGATGAACAGCATCAGCTGGTACAGTGGTTCTGGCACACCCTGGAAGAATTTTCAAACGAGGAGAGAGTCCTTTTCATGAGGTTTGTGTCGGGAAGATCTCGATTGCCAGCCAACACAGCTGATATCTCTCAGCGATTCCAAATAATGAAGGTTGATAGGGTAAGCCACTTTTTTTATTATTATTATTTTTTCCTCTGTAGTATAGTCTGTGCTTTGGCACTAGGAGACGATTTCCATAATTGTAAATTTGCAGAAAAAGTATGGGATGGGATATGCTCTGAATTAATAAACTCAAACATTTTGGTTGTGTAGAAGGACATAGGCTGCATGAATTGCATCTTAATTTCATTGGTGCAATTGGTGATTAGAGATCAAATCAAGAAACAGACCTTTGTCTAATGCAACTGTTCCAATATCTTTTCATTAGTAATTTTCATTCTGTTTTTAAGTTTTGATTTCATGTAAGTGGCACCATATGACCACTAGCAAACTCTTAAAGCCACTGCAATGAGTTTACAGTGTATTGTTTTACATACAGGCTGCATTCATTTGGAATTACTTTGGGGTTTTGTGCAGTGAAAGCACATTCTCTGTCAACAGAACGAACCGAAAACTTGACAAAATCTCAGCTAACAGTGGTTTGTCTGTCATCTTATAGTTAGGTGTCTCTCAGACTGCCTTATGTTAAGGCACACTATGGTATGTAATTTGAACATTGTTTGGTATCTTGCAGTGGGCTGCTAAACAGCAGCGTGATCAACTTTTCAAAAGGCTGAATTTCAGTAGTGGGTTGAGTTATTTACAGAGAGGTGATACAGTAGCTTTGGACATACTTAAGGATGAAACATGCTGTAAACAAGGGAGGTTAGTCTGCTGCTTAAAAGGAATTTGAGACAGAGTATGCAAATGATAAAGGCAAGGGAGGGAAGGAGCAATGAAATGTGGATATGTTGCATTTTTAACTTCATTCACAACTTACCACTGTCCCACCTTTTATCCATTTCCACAGCCTTACGACAGCTTGCCTACCTCACAGACTTGTTTCTTTCAACTGAGGCTCCCACCTTACTCCAGTCAACTAATCATGGCAGAGCGTTTGCGCTATGCAATCAATAATTGCAGGTCTATAGACATGGACAATTACATGCTCTCCCGGAATGTGGACAATGCAGAGGGCTCAGACACAGATTATTAACATTCTGTGAACAAAATCATCTTCCTTTTACTACAAATAGTGCCCTAAGTCCAATTCATCGTTGACATAATTTTACAGTAACCATAGATGTTTTAGGAGCATAAAACCAGATGTTAATAGATGGTGGCCACATTTTAGTTACTCTAAATGTAACAAAAAATTAGATGTTTTTATTTTTTTGTGATTGTAAAAAAGAAAAAAGAAAAACAAAAGAAAAAAGTATGATCGGTAAGTTTTTTCTCCTTTTTTGGTCACTTTTGATAAGTTTGCATGGAGACATTTTGGTGCATTTTTGTTGGGAATAGTACATTTGTAAGCCCTCCCAGTGAACATGAAGAGTTGTACATTGTGTATAATTGTTCATTAGCCAGGACAGTTTTACATGAATATTCACATATTTATTTTGTTTTAATTTGAATTGCCTGTGCAGGGTTCCTTATGCAGAGAAAAATAAAGCAAATTCAAGAATCGGTTGCTTGTATGCATTTGTGAACTGTGGTTGGTTTACTCAGTCTTCATACTTCTATATTTTGTCTCAGGAAATTCCAGTCTTACAGTGTTTAGACAGGGTGTGACATTTGCAGCATCTTAAAATGTTTATCCTGCCGGATTCTGCTGTGTAGCCCCGTGCTCTGCATCCTCCTGGCCTGAGGCCCTGCCTTGTTTGGGTGTACTGCTGTTCATTCCTGTGCTGCAATACAAGTTCATGTGGTGCTTGGTTCCTTCTTGCTTTTCATTTAAACATTTTGCTCCCCCAGAGTTGTTGTTGACAGTAACAACACGCTGCCACCTTGATTCAGAAAACTTTAAATCTTTTGAGCAAAATAATAGTAATTTTTAATAGACACGTTGATGTCGTTGATTTCTGCTCAGAGTATGAAAAAATTAAAATGGAAGTGACAGGGTAGTAGTTAAGGCTGTGGATTTTATTCACTTTTTTAGCTCTGCCTTTGGTCTCATTTTGTTGCAGTAACTATTATGATCAGCATGGTTTGGCTTACACTGTGATTGATGTTCCTCTTGGCAAGGCACTGCACAAAGAAATCCCTGCTCTGTGCCTTAGGAAAGTGCTGGGCAATAGATAATTGCCCATTGTCTCTGTAAAAGGCATCACTGATGTCAAGCTCCAAGTGGTGCTTGGTGTTCAGAGCAGGACTGACCCGGGTGGAGGAAAAGGGGAGAGTCTATCCCCAGGTGAGTCAGAGCTGCTCTGCCCCCATTGTCCTCCAGCCTCTTCCTCCCTGAACTCTTTGGGAGGATGCTATGGGGACTGAGGGCTGCTGAAAATGTTTGTTAGTGTCATCTCATGTGGGGCAAGACTGGTCCATCTGAGTCTGGAGTGATAGAAATTCCTGTTGCTTTCTCTCATGTGTTTGTTGTATGTTAGCAGGGATTGACAAGGAAATTTTCTGGTTGTCCAAGACTGAGCTGCTGTATTGCTGCCAGCTGACAGTGCTTAAAGGGAGGGCTGGATAAGCTGTAAAAATGTGCATATTTGGGTTTTATCTGGTCAAGTTCTCTCAATTAGGACTAGTTGTTGGCTCCTGAAAAAAGGCTAAAGATTTTTAGCTATGATCAAAGACCACACTGCAATGTGAGACATTTGAGGGGGATCAGCAGTTTGGGAGGAAGGAGGGTCTCCAGGCTCTGAAATCATGCAGACTTGGTTTTCTGCCTCATTGTGTATTAGGTTCCAAACTGGACTGAGATTTCGGTGTCCCATCACTGTGTTCTAGGGATGTGTATTCGCATCTTGGCCTAAATTTATAGGTGTAATAGGTAAAAAATACGGTATGTAAATAAATGGGGAAACGGCTGTATTCAGTCTTGGGTTATTGCCTTCTCCACCTCATTGATGTGTCTGGCTTAGTGGCACTGATTTGTCAGCCTGTTTCAGTCAGCACAGAAAGTAACAGAACTGTGCCTAAAAATGGCAGTTTTATATGGACTGTGCAGTTGGCTTCCTGGATAATGAAGATCTTTTTAGAGGCATTTTACAGTGAAATGAGGGAGGATGTTGATTAAAGGATTGTGCTTGATGGAACTTTAATGGCTTGGAACTAAAACCATAGACGTGTTTCCATCCTTCCACAATACTCTAAGTATGGTATTATTATCAATATAATACCTAAGTAAAATGTAATCATTTTCTATACTGAAACTTCAAATTGGATTGCGAAGCAAGAACATAAGTTATTGATGCTGAGAAAATACATCAACACAATCATGTTCAGACTTTACCATGTCATGAACAAATGTCCCCATTCAAGGAGGAGAAGAGTGAAGTAATAATGAGTTAGAGTATTTGTATACAAATGGGCAAAGAAACCAAGTAGAGAGTGTTTCAAGACCCTTTTTAGCTTTATAAAAGAAAATTTAAAACCAAAACAGACCACAAACCCTACAAAATACCCTGCCCCCCCACAGTCCTTGTAGAAAACTGGCAAAAAGGCTTTTTAAGTAATATGTAGACAGATGCAAATGTGCTTTTATATCTTGTAGTTACTTGAAAATCTGTTCCCGTTACACCTACAGAGATGTGTTTTTCACCACAGAGTCCTGGGAGAGCTGGTGGCACAAGGAGGACTTTGCTTACTGCTGTGACTGTATAAATTCCTACCTTGTTTTGGCTTGTCAGCAGTGTGTGGAACTGGTGTTGTGTATCCACGGTACGAGTTGTGTCAGCTTCCCAATTTCCACATCACAGTAAGTTTGTTCAGCTCAGCAATGTCCTTTCCAAGCTGTCAGTGCTGACTGAGGATTGCCGTTTGTCCTTGTCCACGCTTCCAGTTTTCTTCCTTATTTTGTGGTGCATAAGGGCCCTACTTAAACTTTAGGAATGAGTTAATGAAATATCAGTTTTACGGTGTCATGCTGTAAAATATCTCTAAGTAATGAAGGTGCAATAATTTATTTTCCTCACTGGTTTTCTGGGTGACTGTTTCTTACAGATGCTCATACTGATCAAGTATTTCTCTAGAATTGCAGCATTGTTTGACTACGTTGCTGTAGTGCTGTGATTTATTTCTTAGCTCAGCCAAATTAGAGAGTGCCAAGGATATCTGTGGATCAATTAACCAGGATGGGAAGGAAAAGTAAGTATATTCAGTTATGTTGAGAGCTGTAAAGTCCTCTTTGGTGTCAAATTTTGTAGATGATGGCATAGCATCAAAAGCATGTCAAAAAAAGTTTCACTTCCAGGTAGCAGTGCAGTGTGCAGCAAAGGGACAGCCTCGTGCTTTGGGATGAAGATAGCTATTGGTTTTGTACTTTGCAGTGAGAAGTGGATGTTTATAGAGAGCTGGCCTGTAGTGTGTTCCTAATTTAGCATTTAAGGCTACAGGCTGTTAGTCACTGTCTTTTCTTGTGGGTTAGTTCTCTGAACTAGCATTTGTTCATATTGCACTTCCTTTAATGTCAGCTTTAAAAAATAACTTGGTGTGTCTTATATTATGTAAGTACATCATGCAGAGGGTCAAACTGTGTTTTGTGTGCCTTGAATCCATGCTTCCCTTATTTAATAAAAAAGCCTGGTAAATTTGCTACCTCTTAATCACTGAAGAAGTGCTGGTGGTCAGTACTGTGCTTTTGCTAGAAAGACCTTTCAGGGAGTGGTTATCCCCCTTGGTGGATGGAACAACTGTCTGGATATAGGCCTTAACAGATGTTTGTTAGTCACTCTTGCCCTGAGATTTGTGAAAATCCTACAGTGACCCAGACTCTCTCTGCTGTGGCTTTATGCCCTTGCCCATTACATAAGGAGTCTCAAAAATGCAGGGTCCAGTCTGAACCTCGTGACTCAGTGGGAGGCTCTTCCTTAATGTTTGTGTTCTCAGGTCCTTGTGTGACTCACTGTGCTTCAGTTCACTCTGTGTGTGTGTTTCTTCCATGCAGTCAGATGAACCTTGCCATCAAACTTACCACACCTTGTCAAACTACTGGAAAACTTTTTAAGAAAATCCATAAAATTTATTGAACTCGTCAAATTATTTGGCCTCAGTGAACACACTGCTGCTTCCCTCTTCTGAGTGAGGTGCATCTGCAACAGGAGGGTACCAGAACTGCAGTTTTCAGCAGGTCTGGCATTCTGTGACAGCAATGCAGGGTTTTCCAGTTTCAAGGAATAACAGAGAGCAAATGTTTTTTTCCTTTATCCTGTCCAGGAGGAGATGCATGCCTTTTCCCAGTACACCCTTTACGAAACAGCCATTTGTTTGGACTTGACCAGAACCCACAGTTCATTGCTACCAGAGTGAGGTGAAATACCCACACTGATTATTTTGCTGCACTTAAAGCTGAACCAATTTTCTCGATGCTTTTTCAAGCATCAGCTTTTTTTCTGGCTTACTGTCTGGGATCATGTTAGCACTTCTCTCTGCTCTCAGCATTACTGAAGGACACTTTTGCCTGACTCTCTCTAGCCCAGCTTGTGTTATGTTGCGGCAGAAATCCACGTGGAGCGTTCGCAGTGATCCCCCGTGGAGGGTCACTGCCTCCAGTGTGTGGTCAGTGATCCGCACACAGTTCTCCAGTTTGAGGCTCTTCAGGTTTGGGCAGTTCTTGAGAACCTGCAAAATGCAGTCATCTGTAACGTGGCCACATCCAGAGAGGGTCAGAGACAGCAGATTTGGACATCTGAAAGCAGGATGGTGACAGGTAAGGTGGGAGAAATAAATCACAGAGCTGGAGAACCAAAGAGCATCAAGAATAAATATGAAGGCTGGAAAAATGCCTCCTCTTCATCAGGAGGGACAAGAAGGCACAAGTAGGTGAGAGCGTATGTAGCTCTTAATGTTCACCTTTACTAAAGGCAAAGCTTACCTCCTTTGCTTTTTCTGTTGGTAGCAACACGTCCAGCTCAGCTGGCAGAGTGCACAGGAGGATGTGGAGGCCTGTTTAAGCTGCGGCTGCAGGAGTTGGATGGTGCTGTGCTTCTCCAGGCACAGCCAGTGAGACTCAGTAGAGAGGAGATTGATTTCAGGATGAAGTGGAGGACAGTTGAGAGAAGAGACTGCTATGCAGGCATGCTGAGCATGACCAAGTAAGGCACTCCCACTCTTCATTTTCAGGAACTATGGATATAGTCTCCTTGGATTTACTGAATAGGTGCTAGCTGCTTCCTAAAGTGTTGATGTTTGAACCCCACATAGCTCTTAAACTTTCCTTTGAGTCACTGAAACTGGTAACTATTGTTAGAAACAATGATGCAGCAAATGAAAGAAGCTTTTTCTTGCTGCTTGGGTAGCCCTGGGGAGGTACAGGAAAGGCCTGTCCCCAGTGGGGTGTTGATATTGTCCAGGAGCTGTCCTGGAGCAGCTGCTGTGCTGAGCAGGGCCCTGTGCAGCAGCCTGCAAACCTGTGCCGTTTGGCTCCCCCTCTCCAGGCAGTGGCACTTCAGCATCCACCTGTTCAGCTAAATAGAGCATCTGTGGTAACATTGCTCTTGTAAGACCTCTAGGCAGAATTTTTTTTCTTTTAACTCTTTCCTGTTACGAGCAGTTGGAGAAAAAAGCTGGCAGGGGTCAAGAAGGGCTCTAACAGAATAAAACTACTTCAAACTCAGAGAGAAAAGCTGGATATTTAATTTGCATTTTTCCTTGTACACAATGCTAGGAATTTTGTTTGACTGGGAATGCTTTCAATGGGTTGCAGCAAAAAGGGGCAGGACCTTGTATTATCCTTTGTAGCCACAGGTGTGCTGATCCCTTCTGAATCAGGTTTTTATCAATTGTTCTAGAACAGTTGAGAAATTTGGTACTTGCAATTTAATCCCTGTTTAGAAGCTGCCTTTCAGTCCTTGTTTTGAGATTGCACTGCTGCTGGCTCTCACCAAGACGCTCTCTCCTGTCAGTATCCCATAATTTGTTGGCTTTTTTCAGTTGTTCCAAAGCTGAGGGCTGGCTGTGGCACAGATGCCCCGTGTCAGGGGAGGCACTGCCCTGGCCCTTGGGCTGTGCTCTGGGAGCAGGGCCAGCCCTGGTGTTACCCACACGTAGAGGGGACTGGCTCTGCCCCCGGGAGCCTGCTCCTGTAACTGCTCTGCTCTCCCTCAGAGCTGCCTTGCAGCAGCAGAGCTGTTACAAGAAAAGCTGTGCACCCAGAGCTGCTTTTCCATGGTGGCATTTCTCTTCCCTTAATGTAGTTTAGAAGCAGCTAAGAGTTTAAACGTTAGTATAACAGCAATATTTATTTCTTAGACTGAACTAAAGCTGACATTAACATGTTTAATGAAATTGGTTGGTAGGAGCTGTGTTCACTGTTTGAAATCAGGGCTCTGCTCCAGGCACCCCCCCAGACACTGCCAGAATGGTGCAGTTCAGCTGAGCAGCAATGTGGGAGGCAGGAGTGCACTTTGCCATATTAATTACCAATTCTTAGGAAAAAAGAAGGAAAAAGTAGGCTTAAGGAAAATCTGTATGAAGTATACACTATTGCCACTGTAAAATGAATGCAACATGACACTAAAATTGTTAAGGTAAAGCACTCATGAACTTCATGCTCCATTTCAGACAAGTGCTATGGAGTATTTGAAATAACTCTCACTTCACTCAAGGCAGTTACTGCACACTCACACCCACAGAACGTACCTGTTGCAAACGTCTAGTAAAAAATCACTGACAGTGTTCTCATGCCTGTTACAGAGGTCTTTCTGGAAACTGTTTTTCATCCAGTCCTCAATGTTACACACCTTGACTCTCTCTGAATACCAGCAGATGGATAAGTATTTTAAAGCAGGTCCCAGGAGAAAATTATCCTTCTTTAGTTCCATTGGAGAATGAAAGTTCAACAACGACCACAGTAAAGGATCCTGAAACACTTCTAGTAACTTGTGACATGTTTTTGCTAAATTTTTCCTACTGTTTTTGTCCAGAAAGGAAAAGAGATGCAAAAGGCATTCCCGGTTGAGCTGGGTTATGTGCATAGCCCGGCAGCAGTGGCAGAGTCTCTTGGCCTTGTGGAGTAACAGCAGTGCTGGAGGGGGCTTGCACTCACCAGGAGGCTGTTGCACATATATGGTTGTGGAATGGGGTTTATTTTTGGCTAACTGGTGCAGAAGCTCAGAACAGGGAAAGGAAAAGAACCATGTATGCATCTTGTGTTCCCTTTGTCCAAGGGAATGCAGTGGGCATGTACAACTTGACTGTCGTGAAATGCTTCCTTAAAAGGGATTTTTTTTTCTCGTGTAGACTCTCCCGTAGTTTACTGAAGTTCTTGTGCTGAGCTACTGGAGTGGGGCTGTAGCTACAGCTGCCAGGCCTATCTTTGTCAGTGTTTCCCATGCGGGAGATTTGGCTTTCTGAGCAGCAGTTTGGTTTTGCAGACTACAACACATTTAGTCTCTATTTGTTCATTGATTTTTCTGAGTTTGCACATTTAGTTCATGTTCAAGGATTGTTACATGGATCATGGAACTTTCACGAACAGTTTTTTAAAAGGAGCTGAAACATTCCGTGGGTGCCTTGAAGCACACACACAGTCTGCAGTTCAGTTTACAAGCCTCAGAGGTAGGGGCAGTTTCCTGCCTGCTGTTATTTGAGGCTGAGCTGTGATTCTATAAACAAAGCTGGCTGTGTCCCCATCTTCTGCAGGAGGGAAGCAATGACACAGAGGCAGCCACGCATGGAAACAGCGAGGCTATGTTTAGTTCCTTGTGGGCTTGTGCTTTTGATAGAGGTCGTCTATTGGCTTGAATTTTACAAGTTGGGCTGTTCTGGTTTTGTAGGTTTAGTTCTGTTACCATAGAAACCTTTTTTCCACCCGTTGGTGGAAAAAGGAGATATGAAAGTGGCTTTCAGGATAAAAGTATGTGTTGTACAGTAACGGGAGAAAGTGTAGCAGAAACTTGCTCCTAGAAGAAAAATAAAGCTACAGTAAGGGCAGGTTGGAATTAAAAGCAATAAGAATCCCTTTTAACGTTCCTGCTTGTGAATCAAAAATGCTTGAGATGAAGGTATTTTATAGTCACCTTCAGCCTGGTGACTACTTCTGCCTACAAGAGAATAAACAGATTGAACAAATTCATAGAAAGTAACAGCAACCAGCACTGGGGGGAGTTTTGCAAGTGGCCTGTACACAGATAGTAGCTGGGAGACTTTATGTACCTATGGCATTTTAATTAGGAGTGCTTTAATACAGGACAAGGTTGAGTGGGACCCAATTTTACCTTTTCCTTCTTACCCTGAGAATGCAGTTTAAAATTCAGCTCTGAAAAACAAGATGTGAAATTTATTTGTAGTCTGCAACAACTGTAGCTTCACAGCTTGAGGAAGTGCTTGACTAATGTGTGTGTCTGAACACAGCTGGCATACACACAGAAATGGCAATTCTTTCTGCTTCATTCTTTAGTTAGAAACTTTCTGCTATACACAGTAAGCTGTGTTTAACATTTGCCAGTCTTTTTGGTTCATATCCTTTGTCATTTAATCTTTTCCTTGAAATGATAAGGAGATTGCTGCTCCCCTGCCCCCCCCCCGCCAGAAACAGGCTCTGGACAGTGCCACGAGTACTTTATGAAGCCACAAAAGGGACAAGAAGATTTCACATTAACAGGTGAGGCAGTCACAGGAAAACAGCATGCCTGAAGTGTTGTTCGTCATTCTCATATTAACATTTTCAACTCTCAAGAACTTACCTTCGTTTGTGAGCAGGTTAAAACAGTTGAGACTTCTCAGATTTACACATACAGGAATACTATTTTTAAAAATATTATTTAAAAAATCCAAATAACACATCAATCCAGCAAAGTTGAATGACAAGTGTGTTAGGATGGACTCTTGCCAGAATGAGGGGACACACCACAAGCTGACAAAAACTAACAGCAATTGGATGACAAGGCCCTTGAAAATGGAATGGCAGGTCCTCTTTGGGGTTAGATGCTAAGTGTGGTAGAGGTGTTACAGAGTTAGGAACACTGCAATTGCTTTATTTTGTTTTTCCCAGAACAAGGTACAATACTCTGCCATTTGTGTTCAGAGGACTTACACCAATGTTGTTCTGGAAGCCTGTAGAAGGACAAGAGAAATTTAATTTTCTAAGGAAAGGAGACACTTTAATGGCACATTTTCCATAAACACACTGTGTGATGAGATATAATTCACATTCATCCTGGAAATGCTCCAGAAACACACAAGATGAGCACAGTCAGTAATCCTCACTGAAAATTACACACAAGATTTTAATGGTAAACAATTACAACTATGGCACTACAGTACTTGAGAATATCCTAAAGCACGTTGGAATCAGTTGTCAAGGTGCCCATTACCTCATCAGTAAGACACAGACACATCGGTAATGAAACATTGCTGGGGGGACTTCTGAACACCACGTCTTACACTTCCCATTGATTTAGTAAAATCTCCATAAATGGCCTCCTGCTTTTGATACAAGTCCACTGTCCCTGCCTGTCTCAAAGTTTTGAACTCTCCTCTCTTGCTGACATTTGGGAACCGGACGTTTTGCAGTTTTGATTGACATATATCTTGGCTCCAGTTGTATACGTGGCTAAACAATTACTAACAAAAGGACAACCTTTGATTGGACACATTTTGGTGAAAAATATGCAAGTCTTTGAACTGTAGAGAGCAGTTGCTGCTTGCAGAGCAGTCTCAAGCAAGAAAAAAAGTTCTTGCCAGCTAGTGTGTACTATGATCAGCAGTAAGTAGAAAAGAAACATTTGGCTTAAATGAAAGAGATATCCCCCCCACAAGCTAGTAGATAAATATAGGATATACAAGCTAGGTTAAAAATGTAATACTAGGCCAGGTGCAGTACATGTTACTGGTTCAGTGCTCAGTTACTTTTTTTCTTTTGACACCACACTGAATAGAATACAGTGGATAAGCAAAGTTCTCCACCAGGAAGAGAAATACTTGTGTTGCCACAACAAACTGTTCATACTGTCCATCTGGGTTTGCAGTGGGAGAAAGTTAAATTAGGAAAGGATTTACACTGTACTTGTTCCAGCAAAGCATATGGCTGAGTCCTGATCAGCACCTGCTGCAAGGACAGCCCACTGTGATTGCATCGTGTTCCCAGGCTGGCCCCACACAGCCGTGCTGGAGACACCACTGCCCAGGAGCTGCGTGGGACAGAGCAAATAGGACAAAGAAAATGCTCAAATGAGAACGTAACTCTGACCCAAACAATTACTGACAAGTAGAAGCTGATTAAAATAAGTGAATGTTGCTGAAGATTACAAATTTAAATTTCTTAAAATACAGAAAGGCACATTTACATCAGTTTTGCAAGAACACTGCATACACCTGACTATTTTAAGTTAAACTGCTGCTGGCCCAGAGCTAGTTGTGTATTTTAAGCTTGGCATTCTCAAAGGTAAATTCTAAAGGAACCCAGTCCAAGCAGCATGCAGAGAAAACACAGCTATTCGTGAGCAGCTCCCTGTGAGCAGCAGGAAGGGCAGGAATGTGGTACGATGCTTTACCTGCCTGCGTAAGTATCAGCAACCTCTTCTCATTGATTAGAAGAAAGGCTCTGCCTGTAAGGAATGGAAGGTGACAAACTACCTACAGCTTAAAGCAATGACAAGTTCTATCTGTTGTTCAACTTAATAGAAGACATCCTTATATATGTCACTGTATCAAATAGTAATAACTTGATAATCTTAACCTGTGTACACATTCATACCCCATTAGCTATGCTGAATGATTTCTGCAGTTTTAGATTAAGCCAATTTCTCCCTTTCTTGGTTTAAGATGCTGTGACAAAGCTCTCAAGAATGGCACTGTACCAAGCAGGTGACTGTGATTTGTCCTTACCCTGTACAGCCAGCAGGGCAAGGCACTGCTGTGCACTCCCTGGGCCCCAGGCTGCTCTGGGCTCCACTCCAGCCCCTGCCCCCCCCCCGCCGTGTCCTTCAGAGGCATTAACTAAAATGGGACTCACATGTGGAGTTCCTGTGTGTGTCTTTCTGTTAACCCAACTAAAAGCTGCTGTTTGGTGGTGGGATGCTCCATGAACTGTATTCTCCTCTTACTGAGCTTTCAGGAGTGTCCAACTCCTTGCTTGGCACAAGGGAGCCAGCTAGAAAGGGTGGACTGGGGGAACAGATCTGAAATGAAACATTGGTCAAATTTCACATTTTCTGTCAGATTCCTTGCTTTTGCAGTAGCAGTTTTTCTGCCTGCCTTTTCCATCATATTAGCTGACTTCCACTCTTCAGCAGTAGAACTAAAACTGGTTGGGTTTTTTTTTTTTTAAGCATGGTCTTTCTCCAGTCCATAGCAAGGTTTTGGAACCTGCACCATGCCTCCAGTGTTCAGCTGGAGACTGAACAACCACTCTGGGCCAGTGTGTAAATGCCAGAGGAGCTCCCTGAGCTGCTCCAGTCACAAGCGCACTTGGCTCAGCTCCTCCCCTCTGAGGGCTCTGCTGTGAGAGACTGAGCATCCTCCCTTTTGATTTGAACTGAAGGAACAATTCCATGCAAAGCACCTGGAACACCATCTGCCTGCTCCTGCTTCCAAGTGAACTGCAGGCATGGAGCAGAGCTGCATTTAGACCTAAGCCTGTTCTCACAACCCCCAGCCCTTGGAGCTGTACTTCCAATTCCCACCAGAAATGAAAGGGTTCTACTTGGGATTCTGCTGCCAAGAAGTCTCCCAAATTTTCAAGCAAGTAAGTGTTCCTGAAATACGCTCATGATGACAGTCTAAATCGAGAGATGGCTAATGCAATTCAGGTTCAGTTAAAAAAACATACATCTCACCATAATTCAGGCAGGTAATTTTAAGATAATTGTTTTAAATTTGAAGGAGGTGGGGGGCAGAGCATATCTGAGCAATACTTGAATTAAATTGCAGTATTGATACAGTTGAACCAACTGTTTATTTACAATGATTCCTGAAAGTCAGCAGCCTGAATACACACCAATATAGCAGCAATTACCTGGTCTAGTTAATGATGCCACATCGCCTCTCTTCTGCAAAGAATGATTGGTCAGAGGTCACTGTTTAAGTTTCTTGCACGAGGGAAAATAGTACGTGCAAACAATTCCTTGATTTAAAGAGATTAAATCATATCTACATAACAGCACTGAGAACAGCACAAAGTTGTATTGCTCTTCATGACCAGAAGCACATTTATCTTGCTTGTAAGGAGGACAGAAAGTTTCTTTGATGTAAATGTGCCTTTAGAAAGTGAGAACTGAAAACATTAATATAAAAAAGTCAAATAACTATTTCATGAAACTATACATATAAAAATTGAGTTATCACAACTAAAGCAGCAAATCAAAATCTGCTGAGGTTTTCTGGTATAACTAAAAAAAAAAAGTTAGTTTGTGTCCAAGTTCAGTAAGTCAAATGCTACCATTGACACAACAAAACTAAAACCCACAAGAGGAAATTGAAAAGTGCACAATGAAATTAATAAGTCTTGGATCAAGTATTTATGGAAAAATGGAAATGTTTGTCCGGTGGACTTGATAAGTAAGAATGCAAAGGAGGTATTAAAGTTTCTCTGCTCCAGGCTTGGCTTGCCGCTCCACGTAGAAGAGGATGTAGGCCTTGGCCTTGCCCACGGTCTCCTCGTCGGTCAGGGTTACAGTACTGTCGTTGAAGTGGAACCAGCGGCCCTCGTGCGCCGCGTACGCCGTGTAATGGCCTGAGCCAACGCTGTGGGGGCAGGGAGAGGGACAAGTCAGGGACACACACACCTCACTGAGGCACCTGCTCTTGGGGCTCAGGGACTGCCAGCAGCCTGAGGAAGGAAGGTACTCACAGCCCTCCACAGCAGATGCTTTCCTTTTTGAGCTGTGGGGCTCAAAGTTCTCCAAATTAAAGTTTTACAAGAACACACTGTCTTGTCCCTACTACTGTTACTCAACAGATCTGTGCAGGGCTGGGAAAAGTTAAAAGACTCCCAGTAACTTTACTTCAAAATATGCCCATTGGCCAGCCCTGAGGCATGCCTGTCAGCCTTCATTGCTAGCAAGTAGCAGGAAAAGTCATGGTGATCATCTCTTTCACCATGCCCATCTTTGGGCTGCAGTTGTTCAAGCATACACAGGCACTTCTTTAGCATAAATGCAAAATGTACCTTCCAACATGAATAAAAGAGGAAAAAATATTCCTGGTTTGTAGTAAGCATTTCAAAATGAGGCATTAATTTCTGGAAGGCCCCCTGATGACTCTGCTTGGTTTAGAGTTTTTCATTTGTAGAGGCACTAGACTATTTTCATTTCATCTCACACATGCAGTCATTAACCCCAAAGGCTGCCACGGGCCATTCACAGGACTGACTATTGGATCTATCTAAATTAATTCAGCTTAGCTCCCTGCCAGTTTATAAACTACAGCTTATTTCCCCCAGTCAAAATACATTCCCTAGGGACAGAAAGCCCTTCATTAACTCTGCATGTACCTCCGTGGGAGAAGGTGTGTGCCAGGAGGACAGGCTGGCTCCATGTACTCACCCTGAGCCGTGATGCACAACCACAGCCACGAGGTCATAGAGGCAGCTCTCTGGGCCACTGTTTTCAGGCTGTGGTAGGAAAAACCAGAAATCTCTCTTCAAATCTCTATAGCACCCACTGTAACTTGCAATAAAGACATATGGAACAAATTCCTGCAGGAAGGGTCAGTAAGTCTTCTTACCTCTAACAAGTAGCATTTCATGTCTAGGCCTCGCAAGGGAAACTCAACATAGGTATCAACCTTGTTTCTCAGATATGCTGTCCAGTGAAAGCGTTTCAAGTGTAAGCATAGCACCTACAGGGGGACAATTACAAAAGGTGTGTTAGAGGAGGGGGCTGAACTCAGTGCTGGACACTGCAAGAGTCCTGGGGAAGGGGAGGTCTTGGTTGAGCCATTATTTCCTTTGACATTTTGTCACACTGTTACTTCTCATGCTTATACAAACCTTTGGTAGTTTCTGAATCCAGAATTTTTTGGTGGACTTCTGTTTCTTTTTACATTTGTGACACATGTACAGCTCTGTCTCGTCAAGTTCTTCCAGGTCTGTAAAACTGCGAAGACAATCTAAAAAAAGCAGATACATCAAGTGAGTTTTGTAACATGAAATACAACAAATACAGCAACATAGGTGTGCTCATCTGCTGCAGTCATTCTAGTTATATCCATCTGAGCAGCCAAAAAGCTGTGTATTAATGTTTTAATACAATAACATATTATAACATGCAACCTTCCCTGTTCCTGAAAGCAGCTAGAAGTAGTTTGAAAGAATAAAACAGGCATTCACAAAATCTCCATCTTTCAAACAAGATTCCATCCAACATTCAGCTTTCAAACAAAGATAAATTACTTTTTAACATAGAATATGCAACTTTTAAAGCTTGTTTGGCTTTAGACACAAAGTGAACGGACACAACAGGGTTTTGTCAAATATTTCATTATTTTCAGCAAGTATATTCACAAATCTGTAAAAATCAACATCCTGTAAAAACCAAAATCAGTAACAGCACTGCTGCCCAACTTGTTGGACTACACTGATGTGGTTTAAATGCAGAACCCCCAAGAGCCACCCTCACTGTGGGCACAGGCACATGCTTCCAAGGACACAGCCCCAGCAAACACCCATAGGCAACACTGCAGCTCAGTGGTTGTGAAGAGTGAAATACATTAGAAATACTCTTGACTAGAAAGAAAATCCTCTTAGGCCTGGGATGATTTCATTAGCCAAGCTCTCTTACCTCGTAGCGTGCACATTGGTCCACTCTCCTGGTTTTTAGTACGTTTATTTCTGAACTGACTTGGAATATCTAGCGAAAGGTCTAGAAAAGCAAAGATTTAAAAAACAAAATTAGGGCTGAACAGAACAATGCTTGGTCTTTTCAGGTTGAAACTCTGGGTCTGTCATGTGACATCTAAATATATCAAGCTTCAGATTATTTTTCTGCTCTAAGTCACATGATATTTGTAACACTAGAGGTACCTTACCTAGGAATGGGTCAAACTTTCTAGATTCAGTCCCACATATTAGGCAGTTGACTTCATTTTGAAGAATGCCTCCAAAAATGGCAGTGACAACAGTAGACGCTCCATTTCTAGACAAACCACATCAGAGAAGTACAGTTAGCCAAAAAGCCTCAGCTCAATTCCCAACACCTGTCCCAGCTTTGGTGCTCACACCTCCCGCTTCTGGGCAGAGCTGATGGACCAGGGACTGGGTGCCCCAGGCAGAACTGCCCACTGCCCACTGCAGCTGCCCAGGGGCACATCACATGTGTGTGGTGGCTACACTGCTTTATCTTGGACCTAAAGAAAGGGGTGCTCAAACTGCCAGTGTTGTGGTGCAGTTGGGTTCATTTCTATAGTGGAGCTGTACCTGACACTCACACTGGTCCAGGATTTTAACCCTGTAATTAAGGCTTTATCTGAAACAAAAATTCTCTCTTAGGTAGGTCAAGCATATTTTTAACTCCGCCCTTTCTTACATGTGCTTTTGATTTCTTTGAGCACATTTTTGCACTTCACTGCCAACGACAGCTTAAGTTGCGTTAAGACATGATAAACAATGTGCAATATCAGCATTGTTCTCTAAGCTTTCATTACTCTCCTACTTAATTTTTTTAGCAGGTTATGTAATGGGCCTGCTTCTCATAGTCCAATTTAAAAAACACACAAAGCAAATTTTAAGCTATGTTATTATACAACTTCTGACCTTGTACTTTGTGCTCACAGACCTGACACTAAGGCTTGCAGAAACCTGTGTTCCTTACCTGAACTCCACCTACACCTTTACAGCTCATCTGAACGCTTCCCGAGCAGGAGGAAATAGCTCCTCAAATAGACTGGTGCACAAGAAGAGACCATTCACAGCCTATTTATTACTTTACTGGAGGCATTAAAGTGCACGTGACCTCACCAGAAGGGCAGCTTACCCCACCTCACTGTGCATTTGAACAGCCCTTCTCAAGACAAATTTACAGTAGATAGGTGAACAGAGGTTAAATTTTCCTTGGATTTTGACATTCAAAATGCTGACAAAACAAAACGAGTTTAGATTTCAAATACATGTCAATTCTACAAACATTTTAAGAATTCTCTCGGGGATTTTGAAGCATCGGCAACAGAACATAAATGCAGTAAAGAGCACAGTCTGAACTCTAGGCTTTCCCTAACAAAGCATCTATAAAACCCTGCATCTCAGACCTGCTTACTCTGTCCTAATCAGTATAAAAGGGAAAACTTGAACTCAAGTTTTTTGTAGGGAATTAAGGACTTAGGGACCAAATGTGCAGGCTGATCTGACAACTTTCCTTCCTGAACCAAATAAAAGGTTTTCTCTCTGTGAGATACTCAATCTGAGAAAACACAGCTGGGACAGAGTTCAGAAAAAACAGTATTTTGAGAAGTACAGAAAGAGGAGTGAAACACAGAAATTACACCTGTTTCAAGGTACAGAGTAGCATGAAAATCAAAATTATGCAGAAAAAAAAGCACCAAGTGTAATTGTCAAGTGATACACAAATTATAACAAGATCATCTGCAAGAAAACTGACTTCAAGCTCTAACTGCACTGCTCAGTCATTAATCCAGGAGGTCTGCTGACAATTTAAATACCAAAATCCTTGGCCATCGTTTTTCTCCTGCAGCAATCAGGCTCTCCATCACCCTAAGACAATGATACTGTCTGGGGAGGAGAAAGAATTCTATTGGGTATAGAAAATTCAGGGTTTTTTTATTTCTGAAAGATTAATGAATTAAAATGTCTTTACAACTTAGCCTGTATGCTCACTCAGGCCTAGGAAAAGTGCTGATCTAAGACACTTCCTTTTGAAAGGACACAGATCCTACAGAATGCTCATCTTTATAACCTGCACCTTTGCACTGCCCAAAGTTAGAGGCACTAAAGAAAACTTAAAACAAGGAACACTGAATCTGAAATTTCAGAGCCACCACATGCAAAGGCACAAAGGCTTTGAAGAAATTAAAAACCACTTCTTACATGCAACATTTGTTACTTGCAGACAGGTTAGAATTTTCTTGCAAGATTACTGAACGTGAAACACCGTTGAAGCCACCCTGGAGTTCCAGGTGTAGATGGTCCAAAAGGTAACGCATGAACTCGTGGGCATCCTGTTGCTGGTATCCCCTTAAGAGAAAAGGAAACAACAACAAAATTGCTTTAGAGGCAACACACAGCAGCAAGCACCAGGCTCACAGGAAAAAAACCTTTGCTTGTTTAATCATACTGAGCAGACTTTCCATATGGTGCTTGGTACCAAGAAAG
Source organism: Falcunculus frontatus (assembly GCA_013398115.1). Lineage (NCBI taxonomy): Eukaryota > Metazoa > Chordata > Aves > Passeriformes > Falcunculus > Falcunculus frontatus. Next base: position 196,096 of record VZRV01005199.1, read on the forward strand.
TTTTCCAAGTAGCCTCTGGAAAAGCACGGCAATGTCCTGACAAATTAAGCGATTTTGGTCCTTTGCAGCTCGCGCTCTCTGCACGCCTCTTCTTGAGAGTGGAGAAACTTTCAAGAATATACAGTTTAGATAGGAAGAGAAAACACCAGGGAGCAGCAGACACCTGCCATGTGCTCACACGCTGAGCTAACAGAGCTGCCACGTTGTGAACTGGCCTCGCCAGCCCCACCTGTGCCAGGGGCACCCCAGGACTGTGCCCCTGTTAACTCAAATACTCAATGGATGGTAGCAGTGGCTTCTCCTCTGCCTCCTTTGGTACTGACTATGTTTGATTTGGACGTCAGCAGAACTGCTTTGAATCTGCCACAGATTAGGGTCAATATATTGTAATCTAAAAGCTGGTAAGATTCAAAAGAGACACCACAAAATGTATTGTTCATGTGGGATGCAGAGTCGGTATTTCTGAGTGGTTCTCATTTGCTTGTCTGTTTGTTCCCCTCCTCACCAAAGGCAGGAATTCAGTCTCTAAGTTTGTTTTCCACATGCACCTTTCAGCACCAATATGAAGCCTGAAATAATTAGGATGAGAGCACCGTTTCTAGGATGAGATCTACAGCCATGCTCAGAGTTGCACACCTCCACTGCATAACTCACACACCATTTTCTGGGAGAGGGAGGTAATGGTGGGGTATTCAGAGCATCTCTGGAGCATGTGGATTTGGTAGCACAGGGCTCCAGTGTCACATGTGCTGTGCCATCAGCAGCTGCTCAATCACCATTATTACTTCACCACTAACAAACCTTACCGAAAAGAACAGAAGCCATCATGATAAAAAGTGCCTTTTAAGTTATTTAAGCTAAATCGTGCATCAAATTCAACAAACAACTGCTGTTCACTTGCCATTAAGCTGCACACTGAGACAAAGCAGGAAAGGATACATAGTGAAACACTGAAAGCTTTGTGCAACACTGACACATAAGTACGTTCAGGTCGTTGTAGGCCGAGCTACAGAAATCCCTACACAGCAAGAGCTGGCTTCCCCTTTTCCTCCTATCCATTCTTTCAAGCTGTTTTATCAGGCCTCCCCCTTTTCCACCTCACTACCCCACCTAAGTGCTGGCAATAACTGTCAGGTAGGAATGTCTGGGAAAAACAAATGCGTTTTTAATGCAAGTGCTCAGGGGAGGAAAAATCCCGCGAGACTCGTGGCAGAGTACCCAGAGGAGGAGAGAAATGAGAACGAACTCGGTGCAACAGAAATACGCAATGGGAGGCTGATGTGCTTAGTGAGGAACACAGATACATCCTATGAAAGTACTGCTAGGAGATAACAGAGTAAAAATAAATATTTTCACCTTGCAGGATTACAGTAATGCTTTCTTTCACACCAACAGCTTTAAAATAAATGAAGGAGTCTGTATATAGGCACATTGGCAGCACTGCCTACCTTTTACAACAGAAAACCCAGCATACAGAAACACTGCTGTGCTTCAACAGGTCACAGTCCTGTACAGCCAAAAACAGGACTTAGTGTCCCAAAGTTGCAAAATAATTATACATTTATTAAAACAAAGTAGTAAAACCAAACTCTGCTTCAAAGCTGGATGTTAATTGTGCATAACTTTGAAGTTGCTGAGGTAACACAGGATTTGCTTAGTTTACTGAATACAGATTTCTTCAATAACCATATAAGCAATCACATTAAACAGATGAAGATTAAATTTATGGAAAATCTTCGCTTTAGACACTTTTTCGACATGAAATTCCTCATAAAAGAGCTTGGCACTTGCTCTGCAGCAAATAAACCTTTGGAATCGTTCCACATTGTTGGCTGTGCTCCTGGTGCATGTATTTATACTTGCATATAAGTATGCTAATTATGGCAAATTCTTTGGATTTGTTAAAAAGCATAATTATAGATACAGATCTTTAAAAGGACATGATGATATGGACAATGCTCTGTTTAAAATAAATTATGATGTTAAAGCCCTTCAGCAAAAAGCACAGTTACTCTGATAGTCTGCTTGTGTAACAAAACTGATGTCCATCCACCTGAAGCAATTACATTTAAGCCCACCCCCAACACTCTTTTTCCCAGTGGCAAGAGGATAGGATATAAACAGGACCAGTTACCAGGAAAATAGAGCACACTATTTATACAGCAGTAAATCAGCAAAATGCACATCTTGTAACTCAGCATGAGGCTGCAGAACTGCCCTGGCATGCAGCACAACAGCAGTGAGGGAGCAGGACCTGCACAGCAGCAGGAGAGCCCAGAGGCCCTGCAGTTGTGCCTGTAGTAACTATGGATGGTATTCTCTACTCCCTGCTGCAGTGTGAGGCACAGGGGCATGGAGGGCAGCAGCAGCAGCAGTTTTTTCTATAACCCTCCTCAGGAAGAGCAGCACTCACATCCCTTCACTTTAACAACCACAATCTCGTTGGACTAAAACAACTGAACCCATTTCCAGCTGCTCCTCCCCTGCCCCACCACTTCAGGCTCCATAAGCACACCCCAAAGTGGCAGCTGTGCTGCTAGCAGGCTGCTGGCTCCATCTTTCTTCCACACGTCCATCCATTCGCCTGCTCCTCCCCATCTCACATGGAGCAGACAAGACAGAACTGGAATTTCAGCATCATTAGCTTTTACAAGGTTCAATTAAGCACTGTACAAATTCAAATTTTCTCCCTGGATCATGTGGGAGTGGGGACTTGTTAAAAGCAGCTGACACTATTCTCCATTTGATTTTATGAGTTCCCTTATTCATTAACTGTGGACATGCTCCCAGAAAACTGGGAATAAAAAGGGAAGAGGGAGAAGCCAAACAAACAGCACTTTTTCTTTTAAAAGCTGTGATAGAATCCACAGTGCTGAAAATTTGCTTGAGGAACTTCAGTGAACAGGTTCCTCACTTGGTCTAACAAGAATTACAGAGAAGACTGTAATAGGGAAACTGGTCACAGACATTAGGGATGATGGTTGTTTGCCTGGAATGTTTTGGTCACTGCTTGCAACTACTGGTGTTAAACTTCCTTGATTCTCATAAGGCAAGTGAAACATAACTGGCAGTGTGAAGAACAGAATAAACAGATTTGTGCTTTTGGGTTACTCATTGAGCAGATGTGTTCACAGCATCTTTTCAGCACTGCTGGAGATGTAACAGATAAGAGAACATCTTTACTATCTGAGAACATGGAGCAACTTACCTTAATCACAATATTTCCTAACAGGTTTCAGTGCTCCTTTGAAAGAGGTTCGGGGGCCAGGACAGGGAGACCTTGGAGAGGAACGATACTTGGGTTTACTTGGGTAACCTTTTTTCCTTTCTTTTATCATCTGTTTGGTCAGTATGGGCACAAAATGCTTATTATGCACAAGATTTTACTCTTATAGCCCTTATTTCATGTCCAGTTGGTGGCGAGACAGAGAATCAAGGAAGTTTCAGCCAGTGTGTGTGCATTTAGGCCTGCAGGTGCTGTATCTTTTTTAATCTGACTACATCACTTTCTTATTGCAGCCAAGCCTGGGTTCTGTCAACACCCTACACTTGGCACTTACCTAGCAGTCAATAGCTTGATTCTTTGGGAGCACTGGCTCAAAGGTACAACTACCACTGCTTCTCATTTGAGATCTCTGTCCTCTCTGACACTGCTACATGTGGTAGAAGGGCAGAAGGAAAAAGCGAGCAGTACTGATGAACACAAAACTGTTGAGCAAAGCAAAGGTCCTTTTCAAAGCACATTTGTAGGCATATGGAAAGCTGCATAGAGTGCATCCTGTGGATGCAGCCCATTTTAGAATAGGACACCAGCAATATGTGGTTGCAATCAAGAATATTGCTATTTTTTTAAAAAACTTACCTAAAATTTGGCATTATTTTCCAAACAACGTAAAATAAAGACTCTGGACTAAATGCAGTTTGGCTTCCTTGCCATAAAGCACAGAGTGTCTTTCTGAATTCTTCCACAAGGGAACTGTAAAGAAAGTAAAAGCTGGTGTTTAATGTGGGTTTGTGTTATGACCTTTAGAGGTTTACTTGTTCAATGGTACAAGTATCAGAAATTAGCTGGCTTAAGACTGTAACGGCTGGGTAAACATCCTTTCCAGTACCTTCAAAGATTTTATGTCCAAAATCCAACCATAATGTTGAAGAGACACAGCTTAGGAAAATTACATTTCAGATGTTCAGGACTCACACGAACATCTATGTTTGCCATCTTAGTGCAGACTCTGCTAACATTATCCCTTTAACACTCGCTCAAACAACCTACAGATCATGAATCACTTACTCCTGAATTTTTTTGCAGCAGTAGCAGTATGTTGACTTGCAGTCACATCCCCATGGCCCTATTTTAGCTGGAATTCAGTAGCATAATGTCTGCAGCACATATAAATAGGACTTCTTAACATGATTTAACATGTTACACTCCAGCACTACCCGATGTATCTGACTGCCTCTGCCTGCAGCACCAGACCTGTAACAGCAAGCTGCAAGGGATACAAGTTTCTTTCTTTGTAGACAACTGTTCTTCTGTGACTCTGTCCCCTGTGAACTGTACAATATCAAAAGGGTACAGTGGCCCCAGCAGCCCACATCTGCTGTTTCCTGCACAGCTCAGAGCTCACAAGGCACACACAGCTTACACATTGTTATCCCCCTGGCTCCTGGTGTGGTAAGTTCGCCGCCCTGCCGTCTTCCCATTCCTCAGCTCCACCGCAGGCAACTCTTTGAAGTAACAGCAAAACTGCTGAATGTTACTAGGAAAAAGGAAGTAAGAATGAAATCCTTAAAGGGCAGAGAAAAAAGGAGAATATTATGTGTTCTGGAGCTTGTTCTTTTAAATGCATAAACACCATTTCATGCAGTGATAGAGGATGGCAATCACAAACAGTTCACGAGACGAGAAACACCGTAGCAAATGCTCATCCCCTGTAATTAACTGAGCAGATCTGAAAATATCACTGTCATCCCAACTTTCTAATGTAATTACATTTTGGCTCAGCTTTGACTAAGGGATACCCTGCCAGACTGAGCTATCATTTCCTAACAACCCAGACTACATCTGCTGAGGAAGTTAATGCATTTCACCGGCCTGGGCAGTGAAGGGGCAGTCTCCTGTTCTGCCCAGGACACGGCAGTTTTCCTCTGGAATGCTGCACCACAGGATGTGCCTTGCACCATGAAACAACTTCATCAAGCCACACACATCCACTCCTGCAAATCCAGGCACACTTCTGTCCGGGGGGAACCTGCCAAATTCACCTGCCCAATGCCCCAGAACAGAAGCCCCCTGAGAGGGGTGGGAGAGCTGTGGAAGGTACCTGAGCGACTGAAGGATTGCGTTCATGAAACAAGTGTTCCCCAGGTTCCGAAGGCCTGTGGCACAAAGGGCAGTGGTGCTTCCCTGGAATGAGAACAGTTAGGTTAAACCAAGATTTATCATTGCTCCACCACTTCCCTCCCTCCAGAGTCATCACTATTGGATCAGCACAGATTTAAAGAATAGCCAACTACACTGAGTGCAGCTGCAAAGCCAAAGCAAGCACCTCAGCAGCTCAATCTGCCTTGAAGCTCCATCTTGACATGAAAACTGTTTCTTACTCATTCCTGTCAACAGAAAACTATACTACATCTTTTCCTGTGCACATAAATCTAGAATAGGACAACACAGAGTCAATCACAGGCTCTTATTGCCAAGGATCTGTGTGTATATATGTTAAATATTCACATTCCAGTAGTGTTCAGTGAGAACTGGACAGCAATTTCCCTACAGTGCCTTTGAAAAATGAAAGTACCAATCCTCACCCATCTTTTCCCATGTCTAATAAGCACAGTGTGGCCACCTCCAGGTTGTTTTTAAGTCACCAGCACTAGTCTGAGTCTCAGTGGGGTTTTGTGGTGGCCAGAAGGGTTTTTGAAAGACAAGACAACAGCATTTATCTGGGAAATAAACAGTCAAGTTAGACTGTGCAAAGAAAAGGCAAAGTGTTGAAAAAAGAGAAGCAAAATATACACCATTTACAGCCTAGAACAATGAGCCCACAGATGAGCTTGCTTTTTGCCAAATTATCTCCAGGGTGGGTAGGGAGGAAAGGGAAGAGAAATGTGGACAATGTTGCATTTATGATTCTAGAATCTGCAACACTTGGACACATTCCACTGTCTAGGAAATACCCCACTCGAAGTTCATCAAATTTCTGGGCATTCTTTATTGTTGTAACAGAATTTAAAAGCTGGGCTATCTTTTAGTATCTCAAAGTGCAAACACCACAGTGTCCTGAGCATATTCTTTTCTCACTCTTACCCCAAGTGCCACAGCACAGCACAAATGCACACAGCAGTGCCCCTGCAGTTCTAAATAAGGATTCAATATGCCAACAATAAAAAGATAATCTGTTCTTAGAGGCAATATTGAAGTATTAATAAAACTGACAAAACAGCACAGAGTAAGAAGAATAAAAACAGTATTTAGTCCATGCTTTCTGTCTTTTCCTTATCTAAATGTTGCCTGGAGTTTTCCTTCTGGTTTTTACTGGCTCTGAGTTTTCCAGACAGTGATGCTGTGTACTGCCATAGCAAGAAAGCCCCACTATTTCTCCCAGGCTTCTTTAATCTCTGCAAGACTGGCACAGTACAGGAAGCATAAACAGCACATTCAGACAACCCTAAACTGATTGTAGTAGTGCATTTTTTAAAGCAACTAAACCCCTCCAGACCTTGCCAAACAGCAGGTGACTGCTTTGCACCACCCCAGGCTCTTACTCCCATTCACATCCCCTTGGGCAGTTGTTCCTATGGCTGAAGGAGCTGCTGCTCCAGCTCCTCTTGGTGACACTGCTGTGTCAGGGACACTGTCCCACAGCCCAAGAGCTCTGCTCCATCTCTCCCTCATTTGCCCAAGGGTGAAAATGAAGCAGTTGAATACAGCCTGGGTCAGTATCTTCCCTCTCCACCCTCAAAATCTGGGAGAAATTATGAAAATTAGAAACTCCCTTAATCCAATCTGCGCAAAACCAACATTTGATTTGGGACATTCTTTGTCTGGATGAAACCATGCTGCCCTTCAGCCATCTAGCCAGGGCTGGATCCTCCTCTCCTGGGTGCTATTCTGCAGATCTGAAGTTACAATAGCAGGAAGATGAAATGAGAAGAAAAGCCTAAAAATCGTCCATAGTTTCTCTTGAAAGCAAGTTTAACTAAGCTCTTTTAAAAAACTGGTAACATTTTTTACTTTCTCCTAACAATTATTCTTAGTCTCCCCACAAAGGAGTGCACCTCCTTCTTTGCCTTCTGCACCCAGGGGAATAAAAAAATAAACAAAAAATACAAAAGCCCCTTGCCTGCTCAGAAAAGAAAAGCTCCATCTTGACATGAAACCCTTCTAAAGTGCAGGGAAGCTCACAGTGTACATCAACAGAAATGCAGCAGAGTATCAATCATTTTTGTGTGTGAAGGGGCTTTTCTAGGTGTGTGCCCAGAAGATGCTGAAGTGCACCAAGAAGAATTTGGGTCTAGGCCAACTACAAACCTCAGCAGGTTTACAAAAACCCTTTAAACTCACTGGACCAGATCTGTTGTACTTACATTTACTTTCAATAACTTGCTGTTCAGAGATGAGTTTTCCAATAGTTTTCTTTTCCTATGTCTGTCTGATGTAAAGGCTGAACTGTTGGAAAGCAATTAAAAGAGGTTATTTACCACAAAAACAAAGTATTGTGTGGAATGGAGCAGAGCTAATCAACTCATGTTTAACAGAGTGATTCCATCTGTCACCAGTTGTCACTGACAGCAAAGAGGCTCCCCATTGCTGCAGAGTCTGAAAATGGGCTGCACCTCCCTCGCGGCACAGCCCCACGGAGCACCAGGGAGTTAATGCAGGATGTTCTGCCCAGGGATGTGTGCCCTCAAGAGTGGCCTCATTAGCAGCTACTTGTCATCTAAAATACCGATCTTTTTCCTAGGTCAAAGAAATAAAATACTTCTGTTAGGAGAACTGTCTAAGCCTTTAAGAATAGAACTTCAAAAAAATCAGGACGTAGTTAAAGTTGCGGAAAGTCAAGAATATGTGGAATGTTAGCACTTGTTTAGTATGGCTGACTCCTCTTACTTAAATAAAAATATATGAAATGGTAACATTTGTCTAATACTAAGTTACAAAAATAATCACTTATTCTTTTGCACATCAATGGAAAGTAATGGCCCCTCAATTAAACCAGCTGATGATTTCTCTCTAATTTGATAATGAAATCATAGTTTGTTTCAGGGTTTGGGGTTTTGGTTGGTAGGGGTTTTTTTGGTTTGTTTTTTTTTTTTTAATTAAAAAGCCCTCCAAACATTCAAAAACCACCATTAGACAGAATGGAAGCCTGCACAGTATCATTTACCTCCCAAAAAGTTAGATCTCCTGGACATTTCCAAATTACTGATGTGCACCTCTCACTCTGCTTAAACATCTTTACATCTCATTGTGTACCTGACAAGGCCATCAAAAGAGGATGGACAATAATTAAAATATTATTATAACCTACACCAAATAATAGATACACTTAACTCAGGGAGGATGTAGACACTTCCCCAAATCACAGCAACTTCTTAGCAGGAGTCCTGTTTGAACTCGGGGGCCTCCTGATGGATTTGGAAGCGCTGAATGCACACGTATTTCCACGTGGCATTATGTAAGATTTTCAGGCAAACTGTGCGAGCACTCTTTGCTCCCTAGGACTGGCCACAGCACATACATCACCCAGATCAGATTATCTGCTTTCCAGTGGAACAGCACCAGACAGAGGCAAAGGAAAAAATGTCTCTTCTGTACAGTTCCAAGTTCATAAGCCTTCTTAATCTTTTTGCTAGCAAATCAAATGATACAATTAATACGAAGACTACTTCCACCTGCACTTCTGCTTCAATTTCTCTGATAAAAAAAGCTTATTCTGGTTTTTTGACAAAGCTATGACAACACTATTTGTTTCATTCTGAAAAATCTCTCATTTATATGGAAAAAGACAGGCATTATTGTTTAGGTAGAAAGAAAGTTAATTGATATCTACATTCCTGCATCATCATATGCTGCTTCTGCAAGATTCACTGGATAAGAAACAAGACCTATGAGATCAATCAAATCCATTTGTTCTGCACCTCTGTTTCTCAGTGATGAAAAGGTTTTTAAACACACAGTTTAAAGATACATAGAAAGATTAAGACACACGTAATTAGATACATATACACATATTAAACAAATGCCACTTAAATGATGCAGTATTACAAGTCTGCCCAAGGCAGTCTGGATGCAAACAAACTACTTACTTTTCCAAGTTCTGTAGGTGCTCTCTGACCTTCTGTACCAGGCCCAGCTTGGTATCATTGACTACAAAATCATCACAGCGATAACTGCAAGAAAAACATTTTTCAGAATATGCAAAGCACCTCAGTGAAGCAGATCAAACCACACAAGCCTACCTGTGGGAAGCATCAAAGTGAAAGATTATGAGATCAGGGGAGCACACCACCTCACATGGAGCTGGGTTCCCTCCAAGAACCCCCGTCCAGAAGAAGAGGGTACAGGCAACATCTTATTACACGTTTTCTCTTCTAGTTTAGTTCTTTATTAGAAATCAAAAGCATGATATACTGCCTGGCCCAAGGCAGAATTCCAGCTCAACAAAAACTCAAACAGTGTAACCAAAAGCAGACTCAGTAGTCTATCCACAGATTCATCAATAAAGACCAATTGACACCTGGTAAACAGAATACAAAGCTTTTATTCATTTTTGAACTATTTTAACATTGTAAAGTTATCACTGAAACCTGAAGTGCTGAACAGATAGACACAAAACATAAAAGTTTGTGCTACTGAAAAAACACTTAGGGAAGATGGACTAAAAGATCACTTGAGTTTTCCAAAGTCAGGCCAGAAGTCTGTGGCAACTTGCACCTCAGGCTTAACCACAAATACCACTCCATCACTCATCAGTTTCTGTACATACTGTGAAGTGTCAAATTACAGCTTCAAATTTTGGCAAGCAAGTGAACATGTCCTGTGAGGAAAACAACTCTGGATATGTTTAATACCAGAACTGTAGCTATGTCTCTCCTTTCCCTTTGGCACAAGAGCGACTCAAATGCAAAATACATCATCATCACCTCAGGCTACTCCTCTGCTGGAGCAGATCCACACTTGCTTCCTAATTTAATGAAGCTACTGACTTCAGGCACAACTGGAATTCACACTCTGTTGCATAAATGTGCAGTATTGCCAGTGTTACTTCGAACACTACATTCTTGAAAAGGCACAGAGTTGAGAAAGGAAAGGTCCTTGCCACTGAACGGAGTCCCTAAGATCAGTCTGTTCAGGACCTCTGATTTTTGCCTCCAAGAAGAGAAATTAATATGACTCTCAAGACATCCAAAAAATGCACGCAGTAGTTACGGGTACTTATGCAAGATCTAGAAATTAGTAAGATTACCAGTAATCGATTTTTTTTTACATTTTCAAAGATGGCCACAGACCAAGTTAGTTTGGGAGGGAGAAGAAGTCTGTTAATGTGCTTATTTTTCAGCCATGTCTTAGGTAGTCCTTGTTAGCTTTTTCAGCCACCTACAATGACCTAATGAGGTGCTCCTGCATTTGCCACTCCCACAGGACACCAGGCTCCCAGGCCCAGCCCCCGGAGCACACCAGCCCAGCCAGCTGAATACCCAGAGTGGGACGCTCCTGAGCAGGGGCACCCCGGCAACACCAGCACAGTTACACTGCTACTAATGCTGGAGTAGCTACTGCTGATAAAGCAGGGAATGGAAGCAAATACAAGCTCACTGAAAGCCTCTATGAGAACTTATTGCTGAAAGATGATTTAATTGCTCCCATGCCCTGAAGATTACATTAACCTTATTTTCACAGACCAGTTTAGCACTTGCCCCAAGACGGAAGAATAAAACCAAATACATCAGTAAATGTCAGGGTCCTTCCAACACTGGAAAAGTAATTGTAAGTTTTACTTAGAATCAAGACAAACTTCTTCTATTTCTCTTTTTAATGAGTAGGTTTTCTAAACCACCTCTCTTGCAACACTAAGGATTCAGCATTACTATTAGAAATAACAGCATTACCTCCAATCTATTTTGGCTAAACCAAGTAAACAGAGTGAGAAGTAGTTAATGTTTTAGTAACTTAAATTTGCTAAGCCCACACACTTTAAGGGTAAACTGCTGAGAAATTATATCCTATATGTGAAGGTGGCATTCAAAATAGATGCTTAATTTGTGATCCTCAGGATTATCGCAAATTAACAAACACTTTCTTTGCATACAGCAGCTCTACAATATGCTTTAACAGCAATGGCACCAAACAAATTCTATACCTTGCAGAGGGTCCCTTATATGGCTTAGCACAGTATTTTCCTCTATACACTCTATTTTTAGTACCTCTGCTACCTCCAAGGCCTGGTCTTTGCTGGCCTCATTTGCTTCTAAAATGGCAGCGAGCCAGTGAATGTATGCACTGCTCCGGGAACACGAGTGCTCAGTGCTGGTACAGTGCTTAGGAGGGACACAAATTCACGCTGTGTTTAAAAGCCCTGACTAGAATTTAAGAACTTGAAGGATAGGAAAAATTAAGAAAACCCAGGTTTCCTTAGTTATGCCAACACCTTATATGAGTAAACAAAGAGCCCGAGTTTTACCGTTTGCATAAAAGGCTTTTTACTCTTATTTTCGCTGACTGTAGAATGCAAAATAATAGTACTAAGCAATCTCATTTTCCAACGCTCATGGCCATCAGCACAGTAAGTCTGGTTTGTTTTTTAAAGAGAACCATCCTCACAAAGACTAAAAAAGAATTTTCCTAAGTCCTTGACAGTTGGTTATTTTTACACCAGCCAGGAACACACACACCCCCCTGACACAACTGTGTCCCTTTTAAGGGATAACAAGGAGGGTAATGGGTGAGAAATCTGACCTGCAAACTGTGTCTGGGATTAAATGAACACAGGAAACATATTATGCAAATATATAAACAGGGCAGCCTTTCTTCTTCTGTGCCAACTGTCTGTGCACTAGCACAGAGAAAACCAACTTACAAGAGTCCTCTTTCAGGAAAGCAGGGTTCTTACACATATCGTTTTACTTCTCCTGCACAAAAAACCAACTAACACAGCAGGGGAAAGCATCCTATGACAGTCTGAAGACAAAAAAGATCTGTACTTCTTGCAAACTCTTTGTGTGTAGTACTTTAGAACTAACTGAAAGGCTGATTACCTCCAAAAAGTGGAATTCGGGACTCTTCCTTTTCTCAGCAGTTAAGGTCTAAAACGTAATTTAGTCTGAGGGTTTAGTATTGCATCTTTTGTCTCAAAAGTGACCAAAGAATCAAGAAGAGAGTTGTACTCTCATAACAAATAAAATATTAACAAATTCTCTCAATTTTTCCACTGTTAAGACTGAGCAGTTGAATAGGAGGACAGAGTAAACAAACAACAAAACCCTCTGGAAAGACTGCAAGACAGGTTAAGACAGGTTATGACACAGCCAAAGGAAGGCAAAGGATCAAATGCTGCCTTCTTAGAAAGCCCATGCAGGCCTGTTCACTGCTATTATCATGCAAGCCAAGGAACACAGTAAATCGGGATCCATAGGATAAAAATGGAATAAGAATATTCTACTCAACTTTGTGCAGTAAACAGAACTGGAAAAAAAAAAAAAAAAAAGCCAACACTGCATCAAAATATCTCCATTATTTTTACAGTAGAAGTAAAATTCAATTAAGTCTTAGGATGGTATCTTATTGACTTTCAAATTATTGAGGCAGCCCTCACCAGTAGCATAAAATAATCATCTTTACATAAAAGTTCACTTAAAAGAACCACCATGGCATAAACTTAGCACTGTCTACTGGATTCATGTCCACACTGAAGCTAACAAATAGCCTTTTCAAACTCACTCTCCACAATAGCTAATTATGTCTCAAATTTACCCAACTATTTGCTTTAACTGGCACCACTATTTGACAGCAGCCTCCACAGTACTGTCCAAAATAAAGGGGGAAAAGTTGATCTGAATGCCTTCTGCTTCATCTTCAAACTTCTGTGCTCATTTCAACTGGGTGCAGTAACAAATTCAAATATCTTTTTCTGATTATCATGTGGGAAAAACCTGAAATACCCTAAATGAAAGCAAAGCTAAACTGCTTTTGAAACTTGTTCAGCTTCACATTAGCACAGGAGTTATAATTTGCTGGTGAATTACCCACAACAGGAACTCCCCAAGGCAAAGCTGGCTACAATTAGTTCCAGTTCATCCACAGATGACTCATCCTCGACTACAGCAGAAAAGACATCACATGCTAAACCGCTCCCCTTGTGTGCTACCACAAACATGTGCCTCCCCAGGTGCAGGTCTGCCCACCCCTCACCAGCACAGCTGGGGTCAGTAACAGATCCCACAGCCCCCAGTCTGGCTGCTGGTATTTTGCAATGCCCACGCGGGATCTGGGATAAGGTCAGCAGGGTGCTCAGACTTATCCTGCTGATAAAGTCAGCAGAATGCTGCTGTAGCTCATCAAGCCTCAGCAAGTTGGGAACACTATTTGTTATAATGGAGATACAATCAAGACTTCAAATACCCTGCTAAAATTCCTCCACAGATTATTACCTTCAGAATGACTAGAAGACAGGGCATATTCAAACAAAACAAAAAGCCACAACATAGAACTCAGCTGCTAGCACTATTAATTGGGAAAGTGAAACTAGCTTCCCACAGCTGTTGCCATGCTGGTAACCTGTGCATATGTATCCCTCAGGAGATTTGTCTGTTTTCTCATGTATTCACATAGGAGCACATAAAAATGCCGGTCTTTAAAATAAAATGCAAATAAAAGCAAAATTCCCCTACATCACAAAGCTACTCCAACCTTTCTTCTATGTTTAAATGCAGCTGCTTGCACCATCTGAGCAGCTTCTGAGTTGCTCCAAATAACATTTCTTCAGGTGAAATCACTTAACGGGGGTTTTACTTGCAGGGGATAAAAGTGTGTTACAGAAGCACTCCTCATAAAACTGGATACCCAAATTTCAACAAACAGATTTTTCCCTGATGAAGTACCCAAAAAACACCCAACTACTTGAACAAAATACCCATTAGAGGAGCTACATGCCCAGTAATTTTACAAGACCATAACAGGGATTTCCCCAAGAGTTACACTGCTCAAATCCTGCACTGCCACACTGCACAAGTAACAACACACAGGAAACCATGAAGCACTTGCAAATGGGGAAGCACCTGTCAACAGGTTTGCTTAAGGGAGAAGAGGATGGAGGATGCTGAGGCAAAAAGCAGTGCTTTCCACTGACTCCCAGTCTGTGCCCTCTGGGGAACAAGGACAGTGGGGAATCCAACATAAGCAGCATCAGTATTAAGTTTCCCTAAATAGTGCTTATCACAGTCCAAGAGCCCCACAGAATGAATCGGCCCAGGCCATTGTGCTGTTTAAAGAAACATTTCTGATTCTTCTCCTTACTCTTGCCAGAGACTTGATGCTGCTTCCCAACAGGAGCCATCACTTTCCCAGACTCACAGAAGGTACACACACAAACACAACTCGAGTTCAGATCTCTTGGGCAGGAACTACAGTGTAATACTTTACTTTCTGAATCCTGACAAATAAAAGATATGTGAAAGGCTTCCACCAGCCTGACGGAAGGAGTAACTACAACCAAACAGCTTTCACAATTAAGAGGTTTGGGTCTCCACATACCCCAAAGCAAACAGAAGCAACTCCAAACCCTACAGCACTTATTTCAAAAAGTTTCTTCTGTTTAAGTCATTTGACATGTAAGAGTTTAGCCACAGCCAGTGCTACAATGCACATGCAAAAGCAGAGTGCTCTAAAAAGACAGGCCTGGAAATCAAAAGATGAAATGCTCAAAAATGTGTGTAATATAATGCTGCACAAGAGTCTGATGTTTTCACCTTCTAGTATGTAAAAAGTAATCAAATTACAGTGTTTAAACCCTTACCAGTATGTACTGTAACTACTGCAATCCATACACACAGTATGCTGAACTTTCTCCTGTTTTTCTGCTTTCTTATGATTGGTCATAGGAATCTGTGCATCTTCATAATGCTTTTTTGCATGGCCATTCACGTATCTAAAATAAATGAAAAAGAAAGAAGTTTATACTTCTAAACAGCTAATTAACATTCATTAAAAATAGGAATAAACAAGGCATCCAATATTTACATAGGCATTAAAAAAGACAATTCACTTGTGTGAAAACACAGATTAAATTTTCCAACGTTTCTGCCCTTTACTCTCTCATGGGGTCCAAATTAGCCCCTCCATCTCCTTGTACCAAATTTCAGGATCTGTGCTCTTAACAGACTTATGCACTTCCACAACTGAGAAAATCCTGAACTCCCTTTTTCCATACCTGTAGTGCAGGTACTCCATACTGCTTTCCCCTATACTATTCTAATGGCTCTACCTTTTTTCCCCCAGCACTTGTGTTTGAGATCCCTTTAACAGAGTGCTGACCCCCATCTGAAAGCATCCTCATTTTCAGCCTTCCCATTCTGCAGCATGATTTAATGTTACAGTCATCGAGTTCACAAACTTGAAGGGCTCTGGAGCTTGTGGTTACATAATGGAATAAGAAATCTAAAATCCTGCAGCTCTTTTGCTGACACAATGAGCATTTTCATGCTCAAAGTTTGAGATACACTTTTTTAAATTACAGGTGCTTAATTTCATGTCCTTATAAATGCAAAAGCCCTAAGGTATATTTTATCTTCTCATTCAATTACTTTCCATTCTAAGAATGGGAGCAGTTTGGAAAGAAACTGCATAAATAACTGACTCAGTGTCTACCACTGCACATAAGAAGGGCCACTTGTGGACAGTTTTGTTTTGGTTTTTTTTTTAAGATTAGCAACAATTAAATATTCTAATTATTTGTTTCACACCATTGCATACCATGAAGTATCTCCCCCTCTCTTAGCTCTCACCAAGTATAAAATTTATGAAATAACTAAATAAATAGAGGGAAAAAAATGGTTGGTGTCAAAAACTCTGAATAAGACACATAATTAAAACTGTGGCACTTACTGCTACCCAGATCAAACAAAACCTGGAGTTTATTCAATCCACTTCAAAAGACAAAGTCACTAAGTTTAATGATACTTTCCCAAAATAACAGCACACCTGCACAGATGTTACTCAACAGATGAAAATATGTTCACATCTCAGATACTAAATGTCAACAGGAACTGCATTCCATCAGTATGTGCATCTCAAACATTTATGTAGCAGCATATTTTCTACAATTATCCTGATGTATAAATAACAGCATTGACTGTATCATTCATCTACAATTTATCTGGAGTACTTGAACTAACACAGACATCAAGCAGGTGTAGCCTGAAGGAATTCTGATGGCAGCTAGCTCTTACATGCTATAGCAATAACTTTAGGTCCAACACTACCTCGCAGTACATTTAAGCTATTTTCAGTCTCAGCTGAATAGTTGCTGTTTCTCTCAAAATAAGATGTGCCAACTTGTGGCTTGCCAATAATTCTTACTGGGTTTATCTTATCACGAAAGAAACATCTTCCACGGAATGGAATTTTACAGTAACCTACTAAATTACCAGTTCTCCAGACACTTTTTGAACTGAGCAATCACATTTACTGTCCACTTTACTTTAAAAATCCAATGAAATAAAACCCCTATATCTTGAGTATAATCTCTGGACTCTCATAAGGTAGCAAAGAACCACGTTAAGCATAAACAGTGTTAAATGAGATAATGAAAGGCTTATTTCAGGGAAATTTTGAATGAACTGCCTCAGAGTCAAGCAACAAAGGAGAAAGACAAAGGTCTGATTAAAAGATTTGCACACTAACATTGTACCCACCTTCCACAATGGACACTCGAACACGTCAGACAGACCCAGGGACTTTTATTTGACCGGCACACTATAAAAGATTTAAAAAAAAAATTTAAATGAGTGAAATGTACTTGATTCTAAAATACAATACAAAAATATCAGAAGGACAAAAACACTGGTAAACTGGTAAAGATTTTTTTCTTCTGGCTTTTAATAAGACAGTCCAGTGAACACAGGATAAAAAGCTATAGCACTTCTGTTTCATAAAAACTTGTTCTACAAGAAACCATTTTAAAGGTATTGCAAGAAAGCCCGGCAATCTGATAAGAAGCACACAGAATAAATTACTGTGCAATGCATGATAATGCACACCATTTATACAATGTGTATTCCTACTCTGCAGGGCTGATAAAGAATTTATCCATAATGACTTCACCCTCAGTACTGCACAAGCAGCTGAAAGGTTAAAATGTAACATCAGTGCTGTGCTCCACAATCTACTCAAGACATCAGAAGATGTTATCTAAGTTTTTGGCTGTCAGATTTTAAGTCTAGAAAATTTAAAACACGGATGTTTAAAGCTGAAGGGCTTAAACAAAAACAATGGCAAATACTAAAAAAAGATGAAACACCATCCCCAGGGTAGAGCCATAGAGCTGGAATATCCCATTTCTAATTCCAACCCAGCAGCATGTCACTGAAAGAGGGATGCTGTGAAATACAACACTTAGATTTGAATGAAATAAAATTGTTAACTATCTATTACCACAGAATTTACAAAAACAACATTACATTTTCAAATACCCAACTAATATGATCAGAAAATTAAAATAAAATGCTAAGTGCACTGCTACAAGGGCAGAAAAC
This sequence comes from Falcunculus frontatus, assembly GCA_013398115.1. Classification (NCBI taxonomy): domain Eukaryota; kingdom Metazoa; phylum Chordata; class Aves; order Passeriformes; genus Falcunculus; species Falcunculus frontatus. The sequence goes on from VZRV01005199.1 coordinate 213,847, forward strand.
AAAAATAAAATACAACTTTGATTATTCCCAAAATACAAAAGCGTATGACACCAGATAATTTTTCTACACACCATAAATTTCTGCTGCTTGGAGCAGCCAGTCAAGAGAGTCACAGAGGAAAGAGAAGACATTGGGAACATTAAGGTCTGTGAGGCCAGGGGGTAGAAAGACAAAGAAAAGAGGACTGACCCCGATTGTACATGTAAATTCCTTATATTGTTATTTATTGTGGGAAAGCTTGAGAACAGCCTTCCCCTTCTGGAGTCACACCTTAAAACAAGAACTGAAGCAGCACAGAAGCTGCTCCAGGGTAGGATCAATCTGAGCAGGCTAATCCAGGACTTGTAACAAAACTCAAAATACAGTTCACCCAGCTACGAACCATGGTACATAGCAAACTGTTAAGATCAAAGACTATCAGAGAAAACCAAGCTAAGAAAAGTAGTTTCTTTATCAAATTAAATGTTCATTAAAAAGGAAGGAGGCAATTTTGAATCAGCAGGGACCTGACAAGCTTAGCTATTTAGAAGAGCTAATATATTTTTCCACTACCAGATTTTACCTTTTTGATTTAAATCGGATTTAAAAAAAAAAAAAAAAAGTACACTGCTTTTTAAACAATTGGGTTTTGGATCTGAATTTATTATTACAAATAGCTGCTGTATGTCAATTCAAAAGCTAAATCCAAGGCATGTTTCAAATGAGAATGTTATCATGTTATGTGGGGAAAAAAAGGCACATTCTTCCGAAATATTTTTTGAAGTACTTTAAACTCTTTAGTCAAGCCTCTAGAACTGGTTCCTTCAGCTGCTTTACTCGAGAAACACATTTTCTCACATCTCAGTTATCTGGCATTGGTTCTCCAATTTTTCTATTTCTAAAGCTGTTTATTCCCATAGCTGTGATGGCCATCTTGCAATAGATAGAAGGCAGCCAGGTAGAGCTGTTTTGGTTTACATTTCGAGTCAGGAACATGGAAGAAGTTTGTCTAATTTGACCAAAATGTTACCAAGAAACCCAAAATTTAACAATGGCAAAGAGAAGAGAAAGTGAAGAACTTAAACAGCCATTGTCAATTAAAAATGGGCTAAAGGAACCACTGGTCTACCCTGATGCAATTTTATTTGCTTGATTTTCACAAACTGCAATGTAAAATATTAACCAGAAGGAAAGAAAAAGCCAAAACCATTCATGCACTTAATCCGTGTTTAAATGCTGCATGAACAAAGCACTATGCTACACCTTCCATGCCAGGAACATGAAAAGGTCTTCCTAGCATTAAAATCCTAGCAGAAATCTCCCACTTTGAAATAACATGTTTGCTTTCTCTGTGTTATCATCTATGCATGGAACTGGTTCTCAACCAGTAGGTCAAAGCATTATGATGGAAACTATTACTCCTACTTTCCATCCCTACCAGACAATTACAATTTCACATTAAGGTACTTTAAATACCTGTACTGCTTGTTTGTCAAGTGTTAAATTATACCAAAGTAGTGCTCATTCTGCAGGTTTAAATGTTCTGCACAAAGCCAGCAAACAAGTCCAGCTTCTCCACAATGCCAAAAGAATAGCATGCACTAAGATTTTCCATCTTTCATATCAGAGAATAGGAAAAAATGGCTCATTTGTTTACTTCAACTTTTAGGAAGAACTTTGCTCCAGTTGCATCACATCAGAAATGTGTAGTTTATCTTCTGCACAAACATCTCCACCCACAAAGAACTCGCACCACATGGAAGTGACTCCCATTAAGATTAAACACAGAATCCAGTATTAAATCTGTGACTTCCAATTGCTCTATTCTCAGAGAATTACACAACTGATTTTTTAACACACTGCTGAAGACTGCATTCTGTATTTCTCTGAGGCTGGCTCGGTAGATAGCTGCCTTAAAGCCTGGCTCTCCAGGTATTCCTCAGTGCAGATTCTGACGCAGTCACCATCTTCCTACTTAAGTTTCAGGCATCATGGAATGCACAGCAAAATCACAGTCACTGTACAGAACTACTTATAATCTAAATTAGAGGTAGACAGTTTGGCTTCATGTGTAAAGACACTGCACATTATTCCTTTCAAATGGGGCACTGAAATGAATGCAGTAGGCTTCAAAGCAGACCAGAAGTGAGAGGGAGAGATCCATAGTAAATTCCCTTCTCAATTCAAAAGAACATTACACAGCCCTGGAAGCTGAACCTTAAAACAGGTTTGCGTGTTCTGGACTTTCAGGTCAGACAGCTACACTAAATCACGAGGAAAGACTTTGAAACCCATTTGTATAGCTACAGATGTATTCGTTCCATAATCAGTTTTCCAATTGGGATTTGGGGGTTTGGATTGCTTTTCTTTTAGCACTACTTAAAAAAGAGAGGGGAACATTACATTAGCATCCTTTACTTCGGATTAAAATTATGTTCAAACATTGTAACCACATTAAAAAAAATTATCTGTCTTATTTAGCGATATACAGACCAAGGAACACTGGCTGCTTTCTCAGCTTGAACAAAAGTTTGGCTACTGAAACAGTTACCAACCCCCTCAATTTGCTGTATTTTTAGAATAGATTCAAGTGGTCGGGCAAAGACGATACTAACATGTCAAAAGAAAAGGGAAAGCAAAGCTGCAATGCCACAGTCTTATCTGAGGCATTGCCATTTGCCACTTCACATCAAAATCATCTTATTCAGAAGCTTAAAAACACAATTTTTCATCATGTAACAGGAAGAATTCTTTTACAGAATGACTTCTCTAAGTAAAACTTGAATACTGATTTGTTTCACAGTTTACGAAGCCCTCTCTAAATGGAGTACCAATCCATCCCCAGGAGAGCAAAGACTCATACATAACTTTGGGAACACTCAGAGACGTCCATGCAGCTTCCACTTTTTGTAAATCACCCAGATAAGGTTCACTGAGTTATGCCAAGTAGAATGAGCAAGATATGGTTAATCAGTTTGGTGTTCTCACCACAGGGTCCCCACCCCATCCTACCCCATGACCATGCAAATATGTACTTCTCATGATTACATTTTTTATAATTTTTTTTGTTGAAAACTGACTCCGAGTGCACTCTTGTGAAGCATGAATGCTCCTGGCAAACACTGCATTTCTTACACAGCAAAGATGCAAACTGCCACTGAAGGAAAATTACAGATATGAAAATGTATACAACCAACCTGTGAAACGAATGGGTTTGTTTAAACAGCACACTGCATAGCTGAGAAACTGGCAATAGAAAAAAGCAGCAGGAAGAGGAAGAGACAAACAGGAAACAGTTTTTGTAAAGCAGCCAAGTTCAGAAACCTGCAAGATGCAGCATCCACCAGAGATGTGGCAGCAGCACAGCCATGCGATCGACACAGCACGAGTGACCCCGGGCCAGAGCTGCTACAGAACTCTGCTTACAGCCAGGGTTTAAAATAGCCCTTCATTGCACCACTAAAGAAAAGGTCACAAAATATCAGCACATTAAGAGCAATACTTTGGTCCTTCTGTTAAAAGCACATTGAATAGAAACAAGATTAGGGTCACTAAACTATTTCAAATAGTCCCCACAGCCTTTACCAGACAGCCTGGGCTTTGCTCTCAAAAGGAGCTGTAGCAACACTCCCATGTTACTGGCCCAATTATACACTTCAATAACACAGTGACCTGCACAGAAACATCTCTGGACTAACTGACCTCTGCTCAGTTCACTTTATGTTCACACAGTAGGTTAGCTATACTGAAACAAGCTAAACTGAAAAAAAAACCACTGTTGCTCCACTCAGGAAGAAGGAACAATACTTACATACTCGTGGTGTCAGTGGTACACTGATACTGTGCTGAGAAATCATCCCACAAACACAAGCACTCGGTGACAAACACATACCTAAGTACAGCATGTTGTACATATAACATGTAACACACATGGGCCTATCCAAAAAATCCACAAGAATACTGTTACAAGAAATGCACTACTTTTCCTTTCCCATACTTTTAACTTAATTTTGCCTTAAAAATCCCTCAGTGTCCTGTTTAATTCTGATTTAGTAGGAGGACTCCCATTTTGCCCCTTAAAGAACCTGACAATTGAAGCAAAAGAGAGCTGGGCAGTCTCCATTAGCCGTATGTGAAGAAAAAAGCAGCAACAACCCACACACCAAAATAAGAAACCCCTTCTCTGTAAAACATGATCCTTCTGCTGTGACACATCAGGCCTAAGGAATCAGACTGAAAGCTACCTTTTCCAAAAATCTGGAAGTAAAGGCGAAAGAAATTTGCAAGCAAAAATCCCGGTGAGAATACAAGATTCCGCACAAGTATTTAACCAAATTTATACAAATCTCTTAAGTAATAGCATTTCAAACGCAAATATTTTCAGTCACGGGATTCAGAGCATTTCTCAGAAAGCTCATTTCCATTTTACAGATGAGAACAAGTGATTGAATAATTTACCAAAAGAATTTTATCAGCATAGACCAGGACAGAGCCTACTAGCCCATACACCTTAGTCCTTTAAATCATTTTAACTGCAGCCAAGGGTAAGATATCCCCAAACCCACCACTCTATACAAAACTTGTAAGGTGATTTTCCAAAACAGCTCTGAATTAAACACATAAAACTTCCCATATACAATATACAACAGGTATCATCATCTTGAGAGTCATCCATGAAAACTGGTATTCTAAGTAGGGTATTACTCAAGTTATTAACCTGTGAGAAACATCAAGGGGACAAACATGTTGGATGTGGTCCCTCCTCTGGGCTTACATGCTAGAGCTGCAAAAAGGTTCTGCCCACTGCTGGAATTTACAGTTCTGGAACTCCCCCTGGATGCAGGCACAAGTCTCTTCAAAGACTGAATAAATCAGCAGAGGAGTTTTCTCCACAAAATCCCCATTCATTCAAGATGTGAACATCTCAAGTTTAATGCATATAACTCCTACCCTTGAAAGACCTTCTTTACAGACAACTCCCAAATGCTGAGGGAGGACTGACAATTCCTTCCCATGAGTAAGTACTTCTTCAGGGGAACAGTGAGACAAAGCAAGAGAGAGAGTGAACCTTTCACCCAGCCCAGCAGTTACAGCTTTCACCTAGGCTGCAGGCTCCACAGCAAGGAATATCCACGCACTCTACACTCAAAATCCACCACATGAAACACTCAGCTGTTAAAACTGAGACTGGAACCAAGCATTTTCCACCAAGATGAAGTGACCAAATCACAGCATTAGAGAGCCATGTGCACTCTTTCCTTCTGGTCCAAACTCAGTTATAAACAAGCATATACAATAAACATAATCTCAAGACAAAAATTACAAGTCTTCCTCATCACAGAACATCAGTCAAGACTGCAGGGCATGTGGATCTGTGCAGGCAGAATCAGACACTCTGGCATTGAAAAAACACTTTATTGCCAGAAACAAAGCCTCAAGGCACATCAGTATTTTTACCAGCAGCATGTAAAAATCCCAAACAGGCAATGTAAATTACTTAGTATTAAGTACACATACACCAACACAACTGATCAGGTTCCCAGCTTTCATCTATGTAAAAAGGCAGTTCCTTCAAGTGTACACACAAGCTCTATTATTATCTGACCCTCCCGTGTGTTTACATGCAGAAGGAATCAAAAGTACTGAAAAGACAGGGCAGGCCTTAACATACTCAGAAGTGCAGCAAGAATGCTGACACTGTCTTATAACCTAGGAATAGGGTCTTGGAACTTCAAGACAGAGTTAAATGTGCATGACAGTTGACTGGGAGCTTTTTGTTTGGATGGGGAATGTTTAAAGTGTGTATGCATTTGGGAAAAGCATCTGCTTCACATTTTAAGAAGGTCAGTCAATTCCAGGTGAGTAACTAATGAAAGTCAGGTGACTCAAAAAGGAAGTAAATGTTACAAGAGTACTTTTTTAACCTCTGAGCAGATGAAAGCCCCATTCTAAACAAAGAATGCAGAAAAAAGGAACATTACAGGCTTTGAAAACTAGAGACATGTTCTACAGTTATAAGCCAGCTGGTTTTACTGTCTAGGTTTTAAAGAATACTCCCATTTGTTTCCAAACCTCATTTCACAAAGTTTTTCTTTCTGTCCTTCCCTCAGCCCCATTAAAAGAAGTTCGTAAGTGCACTGAATTTGCTCTAAACTCTTAACCGTTACAAAAAAAAAAAATTCTATTTAACAATATTTTACTTAAGTTTCATTTGTTAGACATCTTTACTGCATATTTTAGAAAAAACAGCATTCTAGTCAAAATGAAACCAGACAGAAGGGGAAAAGGTTTTCAATTACACTATTTAAAACGCTGTGTTTTAAAATGAGCTAACACACACATAACTAAAGGAAAAGTAATAAAAGATGAAATTTCAATCACATTTATATCAAAGCAAGAGAATTCACAAGGAAGCAAGTCTCCTGGTAAGCATTACTAAACATACAAAAACGTTAAACCCTTCTTTCACAATGAAGAAAAGTCTCAACAGTATCAGGTCTTAGCCTGACTCAAATCACATTGAAATGTAAGAGAATTCAAATAAGACTCTAAAGAACATTTAAAGAAAGACACAAACAACCCTCACTCACAGCTATGGAAAAAAACCCAACTTATTTCCTCTGTCTTTATCTTTCAGCCAAAATCAGAAAGATCGGGTTTCTAGTGAGAAGACAAGTCATTTAGTGATAGTTTGTGAACTACTATTTGTGCTCATGCATACCTGTACATGTAGTTTCCTCCTCCTTGTGCTAAATAAAAGCGTTCCTCAGTCTCATAGAAGAAATTTCACTGATGGATACTGTGAACTATTCCCATTTACAGGGGAAAACCACAGGTAATTTAAATATCCTAAACAACAACTGAGTGAGAATATAAAACACGGGTGGGTGAACAACTTTTCCCAGACTAAGTAGGTCACTGAAGTGCCCAACACATTCCTAACGCTGAAGAATGTCAGAGAGCAACGTGATCAGCTTCATCTGCATGGAATTCCCCTCCCCTACGCTCAACCACACTGGCTTCAGTTCGGCATTTGGATTAAGCAATCAGAATTCCACACTGAGAAACGGGGATGTTACAAAAATGCAGACGTTTTTATTTGCCCGTACTCTTAGTGCAGTGATGGAAAAGCAGACAAGGGAGGTCAGGAAAACTTCTAAGCAGTGTAAACAGTTCACCCAGGAAGTGGCTGAACAAACCGGGGGGAGGAGGTGCCACACCAAAGTCAGGTCACTCACAGCAGCAATCCAGAGACACTCCGAGCTCGCTGCGCTGCTGCTCCGGGTAAGGGAGGGACAGAAAGAATCAGCACTGCCAAACACACACAGACATTCAGCTCCCAGGCTACACTACTGCCATTTCTTCTGATAATTGATCTTTCTACACGTCCAGTCAAACTTTAGGACAATGTAGATGTGTCAGCAGTTGATCTTCCTGCATATACCACAAAAATCACATCCTATCCGAAAGCAAAGTGAAAAGTATGCATTATTATTAAAAAAAAAAAAAAAGAAAGAAAAAAGTAAAACATGAGAGGCAGTCTGATCTTAATGAACAAGCATGGCCAAAAGCATTTTTTTAAAAATTACTGCCTCTATTTCTCCTTCACACTCTAAAAAAAAATTTCAGTCGTTTGGCTACTTTGATAACTCATTAGCATACAAATTTAAATACATATATTTTAAAATGGAATATTTTAGCCTTCACAGAAAAGCATGTATTGTTCCTCAGTGTAGCAGTAACATCCATAAAAAAAAATTAGTCAATCTTTATGTTGGAGCAAGACACATAAATGCTCATTTTCAGACAGCAGCCAGAAAAAACACAGGAAAGCCAACAGTGTAATGTCGTTTTGAGTAAGTTAGTAATCAATAGCAGGTCAAAATATTCAAGCTGGGAGTAGGAGGGAAAAGAGGGGAAAGACAGAAAGAAGTCTTCTTGGTTTCTTTATATAACCTAGTAATTAATCTGTTTGTAGTTGCCACTATTACATTCCTACTTCCCTAATACCAGCAAAAGACACATTAAACCATCCCTGTGACAAAAAAAAAAAAAAAAGAGAGAAACAAATGCTCAGTGGATGAAAACATTACCAAATCAAAACATGAACTGAAGGGTAAAAACAAAAAAAATTTTAAAGGATCAAGGCTATTTTGAGAAAATGCACTTATTTTGACACAGACAAGCAGATGCTCATATTCCAAGCTATTAATTACCTTGAAAAATCAGTATTTCCTTGTTTGATATTGATAAGGACCTTCAACCCCCATACCCAAACCTGAGAGTATCACCTTGTTTTACAGGCAAAAAGCTGTCTGCTTGCACTACTGGGGGCAGGCCAACTTCCAGAACCACCACCTTGTTCTGCCAGGCTGCCTTGGGGTACTGGGATTAAGATTCACATGGGTAATTAAATCTGCCACAGAAATCTCAAACTAGGTTTACAAGATCCAAAATTATGCAAGGTATTCCAAAGGGGGTAACACCAGAGGATTGCTTTGACATACCAGATAAGACTGTTAAATGGCAAGCGTAGTCATCATGTCAAGTACCATTTAACACATCCTCTTATAATCAAGGAAAAGAATTTTTAAGGACAAAATCTTACACTACTCCCATAGCAAGGGCACTACAAAGCAATTCCCATTCACTCTACAATAAAATCTGTTTCCTCCAACAATACTGGAGTATAAATCAGAACAGCCTTAACTAGTTTTCAGATCCAAATTTTCAATTAAACTGCACTTTCTACCCTTCATGGAATATTCTAATTAATGGCCTTTAGTCCCTTTTTACCTAGGTAAGGAATATTTGTTAAAACAGAAAGCAAAGTATGAACAGGTTACTAAATGAAGTGAGTGGTACTGATCAAATGAGAAATGGCTCAAAGCTTAATTTAATTCCAAACACCGGGTCTGAAACTTTCACTCTGTCAACCTCAGACACACACGTGACAAAAAAAATAATTAACAAGTCTAAGTGTGTCAGCCTCAACACCTTGACACGATCAGACAAACAAAGCATAATGCACTGATACTGTTTAACACCTGCATACCCTGAAGAGCCTGGGAAAGGCAGGTGAAAATCATCCTGCTTACACTGAAACCATCTGTAATGAGATTTGCCCTAATCTGTGGTAAATCAAGAGTCTGCCATGCACACATGAGTGTCTCATCCTGTTTCCACAATGCCTCCGACTATCCTGTCTCCTTACCTGCTACACTTTGAAGAGTCATTTCAAAACACTGGACACTTTAGAACAGTCAGTAGTAAAAATTGTCCTTCAAAGATTATCTTCAAAATCATCATGAAGATTAGATCTAGTTTCTCAAAGGCAATGTATTAAAAGTCTACTCCTTTTCTCTGAAGCATCTCTTCCCCTAATGTTCAAATTTTGTGATGGATTATGATTTTGTTGAGCACAGTATAAACAAAATTTTGAAAAGAAAAGCTAGAAAGTATTAATCATCGCCAATTTAAGTTTACTGACTTTTAAAAGATACTTAGTATCTGAAAACAAAGACTCATATTTTTTTGTAATTAAAAGGAAATTTACATCTAACTTATGAGACCAAAATTAGGACTTTTATCCTATCTCAATAAACGTTCATCTTCTAACAGAACTGGTTCCGAAGCACTGTGCTCTATCTCACAGGCCAAGATAACTGCTGACCCCGTGGTCAGCTCACACATCAGTAACTAATTCAAATGGAAAAAAAAAACCAAAACAAACCAATTTTAAGGAAAACAAGACTGACTGAAACAAACCCAAATCTAACAAGCGAACTTAAAACAACAGCCAGGGAGCGACTCTAAGGAGATATAACAACCTATAAAGAGTTACTAATAAGCATTCCTGCACAGCAGTGACCCAGAGAAATAAAAAGGTGAAAGACTACCCAACTCTGCAACTAAAGTGTCTGAATAAAAAGGGGTAATTTTTTTTTTCGATACTTATTTTGTTAGTTAAATTTAAGAATAAATCTGGCAATTTCCAGGCCAAATTAATTTTCCAGATGTAGGGTGACAATTAATCCTCACACATACAATACAGACCATTAGGTCCATACAGCGTCCATGATCTTACCCTGAGTTTACACGCAGAGAACTGAAGTTTTCTTAGGAATAAGGTCCTACCTACCCCTCTCCAGTTTCAGCAAGTGTTCCCTCCTCCTATATTACAGTAATCATGAAAAGACAGAAGAAATCAGGACCTCTAGTAATTAAACTGGAAAAGCAGATAGACAGACACAAATACTCATGGAAGTGGAGAAGCGACACTAAGAAGCAGCTGGGATGAAAAGGAAAGCCAAGAGGGTTAAAGTCTGTACCTGCTCTTTTACACTATACTTGTTTTGGCACTGACTGCAACAATCCAAAGCCAAGAATCACAGTGCGGCAGAATGGCGTTACCTACCCCAGTGAAAGCAGAACAGTGTGACTAATTTAACCGAGAAAACAAAACCTGATGGGGAGCAGGCGGGGAAGCAGCTAACAAAAAAAAAAACCAACAAAAGCAGCCTGACCCAGTGCAGTCATGTTCTTGAAAGGTCTACTCAGCCCAAAACATTTGGTCTCAAATCTAAATAAGCATTCAGGGATATGTGGGGTTATTCTGAACAAACTGAATTTACCAAATATTTTAGTAACCTAAACACACACAAAGAAAGTCATTAACTCAGCATGTGGATTTCCACCATAATCACTGTTCACTAGGCCTCAAACAGCTTCCTCGTGCTGGCTCTCCTGTCTTTCATATTTCCAGTGTCGTTTCCAAATCCCACAACGTATGTTTCTGACCACTGGTGCAATTACAACTCTTATACAACAGAAATCAGAATGCAAAAAGCAGATGCCAGGCACATATATTCAGCTTTCGCAGGAAATACCACTCTACAGCCAGAACTGCTCTCCAATACCTAACAAAGTTATGCCTTTTAAGGGGGGAAAAAAAGTATTCAACTGACAGTGATCTGAAAAGCAAGTTTTAAGCATCTGTCACAAGTGCAATTCCCCTTTCAAAAAAACCAAAAATCACAGAATCTCTATTTCAGCAGACACAATCCTATCAGTCTGCAGGTGTTCTTCTAAAGACAGAAGATCAAATTCTACACTGAACAACCAATGAGCCCAGCGAGAAAAATTAATGAATCCTCAACCACACAGAAAACAAGTTGGAAAACCTCTCCAGACTTCCACAGGTGTGCTTAGAAGATTGCAATCTCACTTAGGTGAGGCAGGACTCCATGTGGTTTGATGAGTCTATGAAAAGTTGTTGAGAAATATCACATCTGAGCTGTTCCAGAGTACTTTTCATAATTACATGATTTGCACAACAGTGCTGAAGGTGTGGCACATCACACAAACTCAACAGCTTCAGTCTGTGACACAGTCCTGCCAATGCCTCCAGCTACTCTGCTTCCAACTTCAGCAGAAGTTTCAGAAATTAAAGTGCATGGAAAGACTGCACTCCAATTGGAATTAGCAGATATCTGCACACATTATTTCACATGACAGCATTGATTAAAAGCTATTTTCAGTTTCTATACCATTTCTACCTTACATATATATCTCCTAAATGCCCCATTACAACAATGAACTGCCTACAGATCTGAAAAAAAAATCACTCTGTGCTCTCTTTTGATAATCTTGAAGCTCCTCAAAGCAAATACATGCTGCTTTCTGCACTGCTGATTGTACACAGCAGGCCTAACCAGTTAAACACTCAGGGGAAAGCACACCATTTTCTAAACGCAGGGCCTTAAACTCTCTGACTTCCAAACTCCCTTAACTGTAATGTAACAGAAGATCTAGAGACACTGAAAAATGAACATACAGCATTACTTATTAACTGAAAGCAAAACTATTCATATTTGGATCACACCCTTGCTGTTGTCAATGCTTCCTCATAGTGCTTTTTTAAAAATCTTCGTTCATCCCAAGACCTCCGAAACAACTCTGGCAGGAAGCTTTCAAGGGAAACTTGAAACATTTGGGCCAAAGGAGCAGCTCAGGCTGATGCACGTGCTCCTCTAACCAACTCGTACCTTCAGTAAAGCTGGCTTCCAAATACCAGCACCAAATGCAACACTCCTCCATTACAAAACGACACAATATTCAAGATCAATTAACAATACTCAAAAGTGCCTCCATATTACCTTGTAAAGTTATTGCTGCAATCAGGAGTTTTTGTGAACAGACAAGAAAAAGGTACTTAACCAATGTGCATCACTCAGCATGGCAACTACAGCCCCACAAATCTCTAGAACACCAGATAATTATAAAAATAGCCACTGGCAGTCTGAACTAAAACTCACTCTTCAACCTATTTTGCAATGTTTTGCTATCACTGGCACATCAGGTGGCTGCCAGAAAGTTTCCTGGATCACTATCCTTTTCTGGAAAGGTCAGCAGCAACTAGGAACAGGACTGACGAGTTCTGAGTTAGTTTAAGACAACGTACTTGATGAGAGATGCCCTGTAATTACAGACTGTGGAAAACTGCCTTCCAAATATTTTTCTACAATTGGGACACCACTACCAACAAACAAAACTAAAACCATACAACCTTAGAAAACAGAATCAAAATTAATAGGAAATGCATTAAATTATGACAAGGTATTAATTTACATGCAGCATTTTCTGTTTAATTTTATACTACAAAGTTACATCAAACCCAGCAAGTAAGACGTAGTATTTACTGTGACTTGACATAAACCAGTATTCTTTAAAAAAACTGATGTCACTAAAATGAGTACAAACAAGAAGATGACAGTACTCTACATACTATTAGAGAGTTAATGTAACAATCACGTATTACTAGCTGGAAGTGAGAACTGAGGGACTACAGCTTTACTATACTAGTAGAAATGCAATATTAATTTTAAAAAACCTCCACAATTTCATTTACTTTAAATTCACAAGAGCCTGCTGTCTGTTCACTGGACTGTTTTAAATTCAATGTACCGAGCTTTTTTCTCCAGCCACTTGTTAAGCTTTCAACAGTTATCTATGAGAGTACTGTGTGACTTATCTTTATTTTCTTAAAAAGCATTACAAACAAAAAACTCCCCTAGATATGGTACCATCATTATTCAGTGCCCAAAGAGCCCTTACACCTTCCTCCTGCCTCAGTGCTGTAAAACAAATCAGGCGATTCCCCAGCAACTGGCTCTCGCTGTAAGTGCTGGTTTGGGAGAAAGTCCTCTGAACAACAAAGAAAAACTTATTCCAACTGCTGAACTTTGTTGAGAAGCAGAATGCATAACAGGGTAGCTGTAAACTGGCTATTATTTTAAGCTAGGAAGTTACATTAATACCTCAGCATGTATTTTTAGTTTTGGTACTTTTATCTTTTTGAAGTTCTCTGAAGGGTGGTTCCCTACTGCCATATGCTGCTTCTTGACAACTTTGCTTACCCTTGATATTCTGAAGATAACAGATGGACTTACAGAGTTAAACTTCTTGGCATTTTTTCTTTTTTTTTTGGCAAAAAACCATTAGGGACTGCAATTTTTCCTGTACTTCTCCTTTCTTCCTAATCATTTCTCTGCATGACTCCACTGTAAAGTGTACACCCTCTAAATCAAAAGCATTACAAAGAAAAATAACTGGTTTTGCCAAAGGAAGCAGCAACGCTACCACACCTTGGCTCCCGGAAACTGCAATCAGGGAAGAAGTTAAGTAAGCAGCAGCCTTCCCACACGAAGGCACTGACACTGCGAGACAAAGGATAACCATCTTCCCTTTAAAAAAAAGGAACACCTTAAAATACATCCAGCCCTTCAGTGCTCCCCGGTCGGTCATTCCCAAAGGAGGCTTCCTCCCCAGTGCCCACCGGCACAAGTCCCACTGCTCCTCTATGCGGGGCCTACTTCCCACGCTAAACAGATGTGGTTGTGTCTGCTTTCGTACGGAGCACAACTAAATACAACTACAGCAAACACCGGGGGTTGTGTGTGTAGAAAGCTAAATCTGTAACTCCTGGCGCATGGCACGTTTAAAGGGAAAGCCCCTGAACAAACAAGATCATGCGAGGTACAGTAATGACGACAGGATATTTGCATTATTAAACCAAAGACCAAAGTACTAAAAAAAGACGACCTCTACACTCCTATCGACTCACAGGTAGGTGAGGGTGACTCCCAAACCCCCACAGACCACCTTCACTGAGATGCTCCTCCGCTTGAACGGGGGTCCCAAGCGATGCCTTCCGCCGCAACAGTCTTATTAAAACTACACTCTCTAAAGTCCTTCCAAAAATGTATATTGAAAAAAAAAAGGAAAGTAATCTCAGACCGACTTAAAGAACACACCGACCCTGCAGCTACCAGCGGCTCCTCTCCCCTCAGCCGCGGTCCCGGGGCAGAGGCGAGCACGCAGCTCCTCCGGCAGACAAAAGGAGCGCGGAGCGCGGCCCCGCAGAGCTCCGCGGCGGCGGGGCGGGGGGCGCCGGCCCCGCCGGGACAAAATCCGCTGCCCGCCCCGGGCCGGACAGCGCTGCGCTGGGAGCCCGGGGCATGGCCGGGGATGGGAGGGCAGCCCCCGCTCCTACCTCAACACGCGGCTCCCCCGCGGGCGCAGCGGCGGCTGGAAGGCGCAGCCCCCCTCAGAGGGTCCCGCGGGGCGGCCCTGGCGGGTGGGGGCCGGGGCAGCCGCCCT